>JAHXMU010026709.1:529535-584985 GCA_019455685.1 Philornis downsi
CCTCCGACAGTGAAAGTCCTCTCTATAAGACAAAATTTCTGGGATAGCTTTAACGACAATCTACATACAATAACATGGAAGATTTTAAAAAGAATATGTACAGGATCAACTAAAATTTATGTACTCCAAGCCCTGAATTGTTGTAGATTTTACTCCACATTAAATCTTAGTTCCACCTACATCATAGCGCTCCGACTGCACGTGAATTTATTACTAGACTTATGTACAACTACTGGTGAAGTCTTCACTTTGCCGACTCCTCAAGAAAAAATTGTGCGTAGAACATGGTTCGGAGTATATCCATAATTAGCATTTTCGATTACAGCGATATTATCCAAAGAACTCAGATGAGGTGTCTGAAAAAATAGATTTACTTTCCGCTATTGCAGATAATATAACCGCCTACGTCACGAAACACATTTTGCATTGTTGACGTCCAGTTTTACGTGACAAAAATGATATCATTGCGAGTAAATGGAGCCTGAGAAATGTTGCTACATTTGCAAATTATTATTTTTTTTTTTTAAATACTACATTTTTATTAAATGGCTTTTAAAAATTGTTGAATTTAATACTATGCAACACTTATGCTATTTAACACCTGGAGGATTGCAGTGGAAATTATCTCAATTATCGTTGGAATGAATTGCTCTAAACTGCCCACATTTGTTGAATTTGTTTTGTATCATAAAAATTGAATGCGTTAAGGTTAGGTGACTTTGGGCATTAACGAAAAGATTAATTCCTTGAAATCACTTTGTTTGGGATTTTCACTGCAACTCTGCCGTAACAGGCCTGGCTGTGTCAGAATTTCCACCATACTATTGAAACTTTACAGAATTCAAAGAAATTCTTTCAACGTCTTTATGTCTTTATCTTAGTAGCAACATGGTAATGAACCCATAATATTTTATTTGGTATTTTGATGTTTTCATTTTTTTTGCCTAAAACCGAATTATTGTAAATTGTTGTTAAAGATATTAGCGATGTTCATTATAAAAAATACTAGAATAAGGAGAATGACACTCGGTTATTTTTAAAGGTACACCTCAGAAACAGAGCTTCTAACCACAAAAATTACTTCATTTTTTTAAGTTTCTAAGGGTGATAAAAATTAAGGCAAAATTGGCAAAAAATAAAAACAACCAAAATATAAATATGATTACAACTCGAAATCGAAACATCTAACTGAATCTAATGGGAAATTTTATATAAATGAGTTCAATATTTCAAGAAAAAATCTTTGAAATAAAAAAAATACTGATTATATATATAAAATGTAACTACGATATTTTCAAAACTTGAGTCTTCTTTTTGAATATTACTCCTAAATTTGATTTTAGCACTTTTTGTTTAGAAAAGCAAAGTTTTAGCGTTTTCTGTAGATACTCTTGTGGCGGAAAAGTTTAATGAAGCGTTAGGGTTATTAAACACTACACAAACAACAGACATTCGACAAAAGTTTTTAATGCAGAATCCTTCATCACTCACTAAAACAACAGACTACAGTATTCTACTAGCAACAATCTATAATAAGAAGGTATTCGTTTATATGGCCAATATTTGTTGTTCGGGAATTATTGTTGAAACAGAATAGTATGATAATAGAGGGTTATCCATTTAGTGCTTTCCGGTGCCGGTCTGGCAAGGCTATCAGTTTTTAAATAGCTGCCACCAGAAGTGTTATTTATTTAGTGAAAAATATGCCATTTACGAATATCGACCGCTTAACAACCTAAGAACTTGTAAAAATAGTTAAAACTTACTGCAAAAGTGGCGATTCAAACATGTTTCAGCACGACCGATTTTGGCTTTATTGTATGAGAAGTTTCCAGAAAGCATAATTACACGTTTTGGTGACGTCAATTGGCCACCAAGATCATGCAATTTGACGCCGTTTTGTGAGGCTGCGTCAAAGACAGCGTTTATGCGAATAATCCCAAATGTACCGCCCGAAATGTGTGAAAATGAGATCAAATACTATCATAAAACGACCCACTGCTGCAACCAATCCAGAGGTGGTCATTTAAATGACATTGTATTTCATAATGGCAAGGTCCAAGCATCATAATGAAATACAATTTTCATTGAAATCATAGCTTTTTGTGTATTTTTTATTTAACTTTCCTTTTGAAACCGAAAAATGGACAACCCTGTACCTCCAATCCAAAATTTGCACCTAACAGTAACACGTCGCACATGTAAAATTTTGTACATTTAATAAATAGTTAATACACTAATTATCAAAAATTGCATAAACTTTTATTTGTGTCACTGACATTGCCACCGGTGGCTACACAGCGGCTGATATTATTTAAAGACATAGAAAGTGTTTTTCTTTTCAGTGCTACTCCGGTAGATATACCCTTTCAACTCTGTATGCTTTGAACAAAATGCTGTAAATTATCGCATAGAGAAGCCCGTTGTATAAACTTGTTTCAATAACTTTTGTATGAATTATTTGAGCTTCGTAATGTAGCAACATTCATCAGTCGCCCTACACATTTTAATGCTAACGTTGAGTTCGGTTACTAACTTTGAAAAATGATAATTAATCGAAAGATGGAATATTTAATACAATAACTATTTGATATATATGAATAGAATCAAAACAGACATTTAAAACTGGAAAATTGATAAGTCGGATCTGTCCTTTTCAATCTCAATAAATGAGGAGAACTTTTTTCATAAATAATATGATTCTTATTTCATTCAATGTTTGTTCAAATTGAGCCACCGTACCACTTGTTTGGGACTGTCAACTATTGTGCATACCATGATTCTCTCGGGAAACTCACGGTATTCGGCAACTCTATGTTGTAAATGTCAGAAAGGAAGCATACAAGCTCAATGAGTGTGAGAAGCTCTTCTACACCCCATTGGCGGAAAGTAGAGGAAATGGTTTGTTGAATCGTAGATGTGCCAACTAACGACGTGAAAATCTATAAATAGTTTGACCAGCATATCAGTTAATTTCAGTCGAATCAAATAGTGCTACAACTTTTATTTATGAAAGTACATAATAGAAAATTTAGTTTGTTGGAAATATTGTTTGTACAAGTTTATGAATATTTGTGAACAAAAGTAAAGATTAATTAACATTTTTAATAAGATTCAAAAGTTCTTGACATTACAATTCCACTTTTACGAAAGCTACAATGAAACCTATTTCCGACTACCGCCAAAACCGCTATGAAATTGGGAGGTACCCGATTCTTTCTTAGTGCAATTAAATACTTTAACTTAGAACAACTTCTGTATTACCTTTCTTCTTCTCCTAAAGAAGAACTAACCGATTTTCTTAAAATTTCTTTGCAAAACTGTTATTGATTATTTACCACCACCGAATCATCAATTCTGACCTTTAAATTATCAAATATTTGAAATTGGAAAGTCAATGTACATGAAATATATTTACGTACTTCTGTATCTGTGTGCAACCAAATGAGTTCACTCAAGTTTAACCAAGATTTTAACCCAGCCAAGTACAATGACAACGGTAACAGCAACAATAACGACAACAACAAATCAAGACCATAATCAAAATTGCCAAATCGAAAATACGAAATTCACCAACAAAATGTTGAATTTACTACAATCGAGCTCAGGCTGTGAAAATGTTGCATGCCTCCTTACATGTTGGCTTGTTGAAACCCTGGTTGCAGCATTTTTTGCTTGGTACTGACAACAGCAACACATGTTGTTGCTGCCGAACAAGTGCTTTGGGAACTGAAAAGAAATTTTATAGCGGCAATAAGAGTTAAGAAAGCTGCACACGTTTGTTTCGTTACTGTTTTTGTCTTATTCATTTGAATTTTTCGGGTTTTCAACATTCAAGTACGTTTTGCTCGTAGAAGTCGAAAGAAGAAGGAAAGTTTTCTCGTTTCTTAAGCTTCTGCCACTTGGACTTGTCAAGTCTTCATAATGCTTTAAACCTGGCTTATGACTGTCTGTAGCTCAAGAGCTCGTGTAGCTCTACTCCTTAGTGTTCACAAACTCCAATAAGTAGACAAAGTGGTTGTTGGCAAACTACAGACGAGAGTAAAAACGTCGCACCGAAATGAATCGATTTAAGACGAGAGGCGTCGAGTTGGTTCGCTGGATGTTGATATTGGTATCTCTATGAGGAACGAACATTCAATTTCATTCAGTGTAGAGCTGATGGTGGTGGCCACATGCAGTGAACTGTGGTACTAAGGTTGAACAGGCAGTCCGGCCGTTCCATCTTCACTTCACAAGGTAGTTGCGCATGTTTCAATGTATGTGGATGTGTGTGTCGGTGTCCGTTTGGGTTCAGTTCAATTCAGCTTCTTCGATTTTATAGCCGTTTCTGAGTGTGAGAGTGCTGTCAGATATTATATTTTATACTGCTCCACACAAATCGTTGTTGGCTTTCTGTTCAAGCGTTTTGTAAAGCTACGAGTTTTGTTTCAGTTTCTTGCTGTTTTTGCTTTCTGTTCAAGAAAAAGCAATAGCGTACAACATGAAGAATATTAATGGGTGAAAGTTGTTGTGATCGTCAGTACTATAGAGCTCTGGCCACAATGCGATATGCTATGTTATGCCATGGATCTATATAGACTATAAAACGAACACACATAGAGCCATTCCCTCATATATACGAAAACAATACATATCTACCTATACACATACATGTATATACATGTGTAAACTGTCTGCATATAAATACACATTTGAGTGTACTGTAAACAAGTACATTTTTACATTTTTATAAATATATCAAGTTAGTTTGGATTTTTTCCATCATTCACTCCGACTTTGAATTTGATAGAGGAAAGAATCCTCCTTTTTTACCTTCGCATCACTGCATTTTTTGCTTTTTTTTTGTGTTTTTGTAACTACAAATATAGTTTTCGCTACGTTTTCCCGTGAGTTTTGAATGTATGCGCTGTGGATTTTTATAAAATTTGCATGTATTCTCTGCTCTTGATTCTGATAAGAAACCAGACAAATTTTACAATTTGGAATAGTTTATTATAAATATTCAAACAAAACCAGAATTAATATTCATAAGACTCCGATTCTCATCTATCATAGAGGAAAAAGAACGGCGTTTCTGAAACCTTAATTGATATTCTGTGACCCTTATACATATCCGTTTTAGAGCAGAATAAAGAAGATTCTTTTGGAAATCCATTTGGAGATTACAATTGTGTGATTAGGAATATATTTCAATTATTGGGTTGGTTATTCGTACGATATTCATAAAAAATAAATTCTATAAAAGAGAGAAGTATTTCATTATTAGACCATATGACGACAGTTTTGTATTTGAACAATTTCCATGCACCTGAAACTTGAGATGAAACTGAATAGTTATTCATTTAATGAACCCTATTTGTTGTATTTCAACATGAATAACAATGTAAATTTAGGTAAATTATGGAGTTACTTTCGTATTTTTTAAATTAAGAATAAAACCGAAGGTGGTTTTTTGAATATTAAAATGTTAATGCATTAGGAAAATCCGTAAATACCAAATATTTGTTGAGGTATCCTGTCTCTCCGATTGAAACTCATATATCTGTTATTCAATAGAGGCCTTTAATGTCCTTCGCATGTTGTCTTCTTTGATAATGAATGCAGGAATTTGAAGAAATTAATAACTAAGTACCAAATTTTCCTACAAATCTTCAGTTCTTTGAGAATCACGAGATCAAAAGTTGTTGTTATGCGGTTTTTATTTCTATGATAAATAGAAATTTATTAACATTCTAAAATTACTATTTACTATTCTAAAAATTACTTCATCACCATTTAAATGGCGTTCAATAGAGAGGAAACATGGGATACGAATACTTTCCGGTTCTAAGTGTTTCAGTTCTTTTCCCTTATTTCTTTAGATCAAGTTTGAAATGGTCATAATAACATCGTTTATAACTGCTGGAAATGGATGCGTATAGAAATATTGGGTGGAAAAATTTATTTTCTAGACAAACAATTTTTAAATAATGAAGACGATACCTAACCTCAGAAAGATTAAACGAATTATCTCTTAATTTATAAGATTATTACTATTATTATTTTCTCTAAAAAGCACCGCTTTCAGACTATGATTTCGTGCATCACTGTTTGAAGGGGACTGGCTCAGGCAACTTACAAATACTAAGATTGAACCCAGCTTTTACAAAAATATGCACTAGCAATAGAGTAGACGAAATAGTTGTTGATAAGCTGCAAGTAAATCAAGAGTGGAAACGCCGTTCGTTTGATGGTAGTACCAGTATCTTTATGAGGAACTGTCGTACTAAGGTTGAGCATACAATTTGGCCGTTCCATCTTCACTTCACGTGTGTAATTCCTAATTATGGGCGAGATTTTTGGAAGATTCTTTAAAGCACTAAGTTTTTGCTCAGAAGAACGGCCTAAGTTGACATGTAGTATTAGAGACGGTGGTGTTTCTGCCTTGCTCATTTAATTAGATAGCAGGCGGTACAAGTAGTCTAAATTGGTTCAGTGGAAAAAAAAAGTTTACCCGAGCAAGGACTGAACCTAATTTAGAAATAATAAAAATTTTCAGAGTTTTTTCAATAATTTAAAATATGGTGGTAGATAATTCATATTCTAGTTTATATGCTTTTTAACAGTCTCCTTTATAATGGGCACAGTTGTTGAAATAATTCTTAAAATAAAAATGTTCACTGTAAAACTGTCAAAATAAATATATTATTTATGACTTGAGATAGTATTTGACACGCTTACTTATCTAAAGATGGTTTGGGATATCATCAACGATTGGTCCATCTTTGCACGAAGTCTCAACTGTCGAATAATGATTAAATCTCAGAATTTTTCTTCACAAATCGATACATTCCTCTAAATTATTCATTAGTTAAAAGCAACATATGGTAGAAATTGACGAATGCATGAAGAATCAACCAGATCATACACGTTTTATTTTTTACACCAATATATTTTGCATGAGAGGGGATTTTTTTCAACAAGTCCATACATTTTTCATAATGCCATGGATTGTAAATCAAGGTGGTAGGTATGTAAGCTTCTGCCCGGTTAAATTATTATTATATAGGTATATTGATAAATTTTAAATTACATGCAAAGAATATAACAAAATATTTTATTCTAAACCAACAGTAGATTTTAATCTATTTTGCGTCAACGTTATATCAAGAAAATTTGTAATCATTGTAATGTCTATGTATATTTATGTTTTTATTAATATGTTCAACTGCACATGAGATAGAATTGTAAAATCCGGCATTTGTTTTTATATTAAAGTCAACCACCACGAGTAATTCATTCCTTTAACAATCTATCAATTAACTATTTCGTTAATTTCAACAGTTATGAGCTCCGTAGCAAACTAATTACAAACATGTCAGGACATACTTTTCAATTGAATTTCAAAGATAGTATGAAGAAAGCATATGAAAAATTTCACAATTTTCAGAAATTTCGGCATTGGACGCCTCTATTCCGTAGGTATTTTCTTGAAGTATCAAAAAATTGGAAAAATGTGATCATTCTAGTATCATTAAAAAATCTCTAAAGAACATATTTAAAAACTACGTTCTTTCAGATTTTCATTCTTCTCATTTTTATATATTCATTCAGTTTTCTTCAAACTCTGTAACTTTTTGCTTCAGATTTTTGAAAATATTGAAAATATTTGCTTTCACTTCTTTGAAATTATAGTAAATGAAAAAATTATATCTTTTCTAATATAATAGAATTTAATAATATTAACATATTATACTTTTCATGTTGAAATTGCATACTCATCACGTTTTTCATTGGTTATTATTTGGAAATTGTTCGTTGCATTAATATTTTTAACTAGAAGAACACCTACTCCGCAAATTCTAATAAGTTTGAGTTTTTCTCAAAAATTAATCTCATCAGCACATCAATTATATCTATATATATTATGTCAAAATACCTCTCTCAATTTTCATTAAAATTGAACGTTGCTGCCATTTGAAAGTGGCAGATTTGTATTCATTTTCTCTTTCGATTTTCGTCAAACAGTAATACCGTCGTCGAAGTTTCTCCTTCTAAATAATTTCAAATTATATTTGTGTACACCAGCTTCCTTGCAAAAGAGAACATTCAAAAAGCGCATAATAACTATATCTTGAGATCTAGATTCTTGACTTTATTATATATCAATGTTATTCTTTAACGGGACAGTACTCATGAAATTTTGTAACGACAATGTGATAAATTCGGTCAAATGTACTAAAATAATTAAAAATTCAGTATTGTTATTTTCTATGTGATTGGAAATTAAGCGTGCTAACTCAAACAATTTTCCAAAATTGTTCCAATTTTTTTTAAACCGTCTACAGCCCTTTACCAAAAATTACCGATCTCTGCATACTTCAAAGTAAATGTTCTACGGGCACGTTATTGATACCAAAAGCTTGTACATGATCAAACATGGGCCCACTAAATTCTCCCCAAAAATATATTTGTATTTCTCCAGCAGCCATAATTATCGAAGCAAAACGAACTACTAAATTGCTTCAATTGTTTTCTTTCAAGAAAAATTTTCTAGTATCATCTTTAGACTTACAACCAATATGGTTGCATTTAAGCTTTAGTTTCAAAATTAGGCGGACTTGTGACGAATTTTGAATATAGCCTCATATTTTTAGTTTTCAGAGTCCATTACAATATATTTCGGAAACTACTTACAGTTAATAAAGACTTGCAATAATAAATGCGTATTTGCAAAAATTCAAAACAAAACATTCACATTTTAATAGTATGTATTACACTATTATCTTTTTCGATTGTATATCATTGCCAGTTAAAGGACGTTAAAAAAAGTAACAAGTTCATTACGTTTTTAACGTCTTCTTAACCCCAAGTAAAAAAGCTAATATTGATTCTCCATTTTGATTTAAATTTAGAAGTTGAGTTGACCAGGAAAGGATATCAAACAAAATCCTATTTTTCAATTTCCGATATATCAGTGGCTCATATCTAGATAATTACTGCCACCTGAGAACTGCATTAAATCTTACTTTCTGTTTTTTACAGGATGTGTAGGATATTAGTGCCACCGCTTGATCCGCAGAATATTGACTTTTAAATATGCAGAGATGAAATAATAGCGAACCAATCCGATTTTTCTAAAGCCGGCGTTAGAATAAGCATATTAAAAACTATTCGAAATAGAAGCCGAACTCCTGACAAATGCTACAAAACCGGTCGTTTTCCACTTTTTATTTCTCAGTTTATTTGTTGTCTTCATCGGTTTTATGCAAACTTTGAAATTTGCAGCATCGAGTACGAATGGGTTGTATTTTTGTTCATATGATTTGCAGGACAACCTCCATAAAACTAAAATTTGTATGTAATCTTAAAAAGACAATTACTTCCGTGGAGGTTCCCATGTAAGTAAATCAATTTTCAGCTTGTAATTAATATTTCACAGGTGGATCACCGCCCTCCTACTTTTAAACTTTAGGCAAATTTACATATTTGTTAGATATCCCAAATTCACTATTTATATTATAAAGGGAAATAGGTGCTTTTCATGAAAAAAAAAAACAAAAAACCATTCGACTATAACCAGTTTCAAGATTTAGATCAATTATTATTACATTAATTGAATGTTAGCAACATATATTAGATGCATTCCCAATAATATAAGAAACAAGACGACTTCGACAACAACGCACCCTTTTAAGGGAATTTTTTAACCAATTTTTGTACATTTCCTACAAATACTGTTTGAAATTGATAAACGTTGGTTACCAGTTGTCTATGAATATGCAAATTGAAGACAAAAGCACTTTTTTATCTTTGTCGGCTAGTTGAAGAAGAATAAAGTGCATATTAATTAAGTAAATTTAACACTGCATAATAATATTTAGAACTATCGCCACTATTCGCAACTATTTTACAATTTAATGGGAATTTCTAATTAAATGCTTATGCTTTGAGTTATTCAGATGGATAAAATACTTGGTATTAATATGGGCCCCGCTAACAATTATAGTCAATCGTAAAGTTTTATCAAGACACACACTAAAAGTATTTACAAAAATTTTTTCAGATTTACTCTAACCATAGTAGCCATAATTCAAATTGCATTAGTGGAAATATCAACATTTCAATGTTTTCTCCTCAATTCTCGGCTGAAAAAATCTGCATATTTATGCAATATCATTGATTATCATAGAGTTTTCAAAGCAAGCATCTTATTCAAAGTTGCCGAAATTTTGCTGTCAGTAACAATTAACAATTTAGTGTGAACATTTTGTGAACAATAAACAAGGCTCAACACGCAAATATGCAAACGAACATATTTGCACCTACACTCGCACAAAGTAAAATCGGAAACGAAAAGAAATTAAGTCAAATAAAAACAAAAGTTATTTGTCCACAAACAATAATATTGACAAAATTAATTCAAATATCAATGAAATTCGTTCAAAACTTCTATGAAAAGATTTTCATTTAATCATGTTTATCACACACGCACACACACGCAGGTACATTCTAATTCCTTTACCGTGTGACTGTGAATAGCAACTAGAGATTAGTTGCAATAGTAGTGGTAATCGTAGTTGTTATTACCGCTTTTGTTTGCTGTGAAAGATGCAAAGGCAACAGCTACAAACTGTGTGTTTGTGCCGATGTTTAGCGTTACTGTTGTGTAAAGTGAAAGTTTTTTCCTCAGTTGTTGTTGCTCGTTTGGTTTGCTGACTTGTTGTGGTTATGGCTGGCGTTGTTATTGTTCCAGCAGACATTGTTGTAATGTTAAGCTTTAAAGTTAACTCAAACTCTCAAGCATGTGGATGAGTGATGATAAGAATTTTAATTCCGTTTCGTTTCAGGTTTGTGTCTTTAGTCTTTCGTTTTTGCGTGCGTTGTGTTTTTCCAACTACAGCAACTGGCTGTATTTGTGTGTAAATGTGTATATTTGCGTGCGTGAGTGTTTATATGGAACCAGTGAAGAATGCGTTGGTTGTAAATTGTATTTTACTTTTTTTTAACAACAACAATTTTCTTTTTGTTGTAATTTTTTTTACACATTTTTTGTTGATAATTTAAATTTGTACGTTATTTTTAGTTATTCAAGCCGCTGTTGTTGTTATGCTCTAATCAGTTTATTTGTTTGTCTCCCTCTGTTTCTTCTTCAAATATTTTTTTCTTTCCACTTCTCCTTCTTCTTCATTCAATTTACTATAGAAAATAAAAGTGAATTGATAATTTTAGTCCAAGTTTTTGGTGGCTGAATGTGTGCATACATCTTTCTTTCCTCCACGTTTTCTTTAATATTGTAGAAAAGAGAAACTTTCTTCTTCTGGTTATAATTAATGCTATCGCTTTTGTTTTAACCTAATGTTATTTTTTATGGATTCTTAATTTTAGTTTCGTTGTTTTACGTTTTTGGTTATTAAACAATGTTACATAAAGTTGTGGATTTTTTTCTGGATTTAATTAACCACTCAAATGTGAAGATATTTTCGACGTTGAAAGCGCAGAGAATCGAAATTTTTTGTATAACATTTTCTATGCAAGAAGTGAAATGCGACTGATTTAATAATAACAATAATAATAATGCAAGGTGGCTTTTTGTAAAATATTGTAAATGTAAAAATTGTAAATAGAATTGTAAATCCAAAACACTTGACATTTGTATTCAAATAAATTACTTGCTCAACGAAATTAGATGACAGTCAAATTTGCCTGAGTTGCGATTTTTTCCTATGAGCTTTCGTTTCTACATGCAAAAACGGAAATTCACATACACCTAATAGAACTGGAATTTATTTAAAATTCGGAGCCTGAAATATTCCAGCTTATCCGAATTTACGTAGTGAGACACATAAGTTAATTAACAAATTCCCATTTGCATTTACTAACCAGATGATTTAAACGGTTAGGAATTATGGAAGAAAATATCAACACCAGGACTTGAATTTATTTCTAAATGTTTCCCTTTTTTTAGATATTGCAGTTTACATTTCAAAAGAAGCAGTTTTGATAATTAGCTTACAATTTACAGGATGTTCTAAAACAAACCAATATAATATTTGCCTCCAACAGTTGCGAAAGTTTATTAAACTAATTTTGTAATTTCCGAAAGCTGTAATTTTTCTTTTACTTTTAAAATGAGATAACATCAACATCGAAATAAATATAAACAAGTGAATAAAATTATTTGTAAAATAATAATTTAAAATATTGCAGTGATAACGGGATATGCTTTTTTTTCGTTCTGTATTTTGGAATCTAAGCCAATTTATAAAAAATGATTTCCATAATTAGCCTACATGTTTGTAAGAGAAAGGTTACGTTATTCTACCAACGAGAATAAATGGCCTGGGTAGCATACGCCGAACACGCAAAACACTTGTCTTATTTGTGCCTCTCACAAACAAACTAAACATTCTATATGCATAAAACCGTCAACATACCTTCGAAACGAGTGCACCAACATAAAAAAATAATAATCGAAAGTCGAATGTACGTAGCCCGCGAAATTTGAAAATTCATCTTATTTTTTGAAAACACCTCGTATGGTACTAAGGTATATCCAGTCATATCACACTTTTTTTCTCATCACCAGAATCATACAGTGACAGCTTTCAAATATAGAAATCCGAATTTCTTTACTTATAGTAATTTAGTTTCTAAGTTGAAATAATTTAGAGTGGACCTCAAATACAGATCAATTACTCAACGTTCCTAATATCTCAATACCTAATATAATTGCTAATAATATCTTACAAATTTTAGAGACGACGTTATTGTAACATTTCTTAAAACTTTTAAAATAACCTTGTTAATAATACAAAATTTCTTCTCAAATACGGAACACTGTGCGGTGGAAAGCCTACATGAACTTTTTGAATGCAGGATATGCACGTTAAGATTTATTCGAAACAGCATTCAAATTTTTCCCAAACACCCAGTAGTAATTTTTTTTTTTTTTTGTTGAATTTTGTTATCATTTTCAAAATTTACACGTGGCCTATGCCCTCAAAGTGTTACAATCTAGGTTCAACTCCTAAATTGACTATTACATAATGTTAATGTAATAGGAGACATTGAAAAAAAGAGCTTCATTTCAATTCTTAAGACACCGAAGTTATTGTTAAAATTTTGGGGCATGACAGGATTTAATATTTATATTATATTAATAGGCTTTGATGTAAACTTTTTAATGGTACTGAAGTAGTGCTTATAATGTAATAAATATGTCATTTAATGACGAGCCTGTAATATACTGGATTCAATGCGCTATAAAAAATTCAATATATATAAAATAGTTCAATATTGCAAAAAAAATTTTTTTTTGTCCGTTTATAGAATTTCTTTGGCAACATTTTGAAATCAAACATTTCTGGAGTAATGAACAAACGATTCTCTGAGAATTCAGCATGTTTCAGTACGCAAATTTTAAAACGTCAGCATTGCATTCGAGCCAACAGCAGTTGTTTAACAGTCTTTCCCTCATGAGTTACACGGAAAATTAAATTTAGTTATCTTAATGGGCAACTGATGCGAACTGTTTTTCAGAAATGATTTATTATATTCCGTTCCTCCATCCTGCCAATACCCAAATATTTTCTTCTAACTCTCCATGATGAATGTCGGTGTGCCATGAGGTCTCTTCACATGTTTCTTCCATAACTCTAACCTAATCAAAGTCCATGTAGTTAAACAGTTTCTTGTCGATACTTTGTTGGATCTTTTCATTTTTTGCGATGTCATTTTTTATAATTTTGATCGTGTTTTTAGTTTCTTTCTTTTGTAAATTTTTGATAACACAGTTTTCATTTTCGATTGCATAAAACTCTCAATTTTTTGGCCTTTGTTAAGAGTGTGAATATTATTGATTTTTTTTTATTTACTTTGACCATTTCATTTTGTTTTAGGTTTTATTTTTTACCACTTAAAATGGTCATTTACAGTTGTTGCAGTATTTGTCTTCAGCGTTCAGACTGAATCATGTTCGTTGGGCAATTAAAACAAAATAGAAATTATATACAAAACTTGGAAAACAAATCTGCAACGCTTACCGCACGCATGCGCAACGAGTGCAGAAACTTATTATAAAAGAATTAACTGAGTTTTTGTTATTGTCTTTTTGTGTTTTGGTTAATGTAAACATCTTTGTATTTGTTTTTTTGTTAAAGTGCAAACAATCGAGTTGAAGAAACACCGAAAAACTTATAACATAACTTATGTAATCACGCACGGGTTTCGAGACAGTTTTTATTATTTTAAAAATAATTTTATCTTCAATCTGATTTCTTAATTTATTTTCAAGCTAATCATTTCAACAACGGGAGAACCGACAATTGAATTGTGTGTTATATGATTTCAGTTATTGTGCTTACAATAAACTATTGATTTCTTTCGGTTATAATGTAAAACAAGACTCAGTGGGGCACTTTTTTCTTAAAAATGTAGCTTAATACGGAGAGAATTTCACTCCTTCCATTTTGTTATATGATTATAGCATGGTTAGACAAGTAGATTTTGTGTTTTATTAACTCGTTTCGACTTAAGGAATTTTAAATTAAAAAAGTAAAATTTGGGAATGACGCAGAGCTTGTTTGAATTAAGATCTACCATTTTTCCAAAGATCCAAATCGGTAGAATCCAACAAATGGCTTAGCAATTCACAGAGCGTGTTATGACTATAACACAAATGTAAACTCCTGCTCCTGCTAATAAAATATAATTTGAGAGCTTCCATTACAATAACGTATGTGATCTTCCGCCTCAAAACATTTTAATGTTATTCATTTCATTTTCAAATGTGCAAATGTAAGTATACTGTGATTGAGCTGATATTCAAACATAAAAACTGAAAAAATTCAAAACTTTTGAAATTAAAAAAAAGATATCTGATGTCCAATTAGTGGATAAATATGCGAGAGAGCTTTATATATAAAAATATTATTTCAGGCATAATTTTAAAATCAATTAAGTAATACAAATTTTTGAAATAACTATAAAGTTAGCGCTACAGCATCATTGAAATGAAGTCAGTATTTTCTTATTTAGATATTATATCGATAATGACAAAGAAAGATGATAATAATGAAGCAATCTCTGCTGTTACAAATTATTAATTAATCAATTTTAGTCAATTAGCAAACTGATATTCAAAACTGACTAAAAGTAAAAGTAAAAGTAAAAGCAAAGCGGTATCTTTTTTAAATATACATAACTAAGGCTCAAATTTTTCAAATAAATGCAAATTTTAAAATTTTTTTCTTTTAACGAAAAATTTTAGTTTTGTCGAAAAAAATTTATAATATTGCAACATAAAAATCTTATTATAGTCATTTGAAATGCCTATTCTGAGTTGCTTTACTGATTTGTAATTTAATAAGTTTGGCTGGGCTGTGGTGGTTATCACAATGAATTGAGTTCTACAGTACTGTGCACGATGTAGTGACTCATCGTAAGAAAAGTTTGCCTG
Organism: Philornis downsi; assembly: GCA_019455685.1. Lineage (NCBI taxonomy): Eukaryota > Metazoa > Arthropoda > Insecta > Diptera > Muscidae > Philornis > Philornis downsi. The sequence continues at coordinate 544,978 of JAHXMU010026709.1, forward strand.
TAAAAATGTCGTCGTCATACAATATGTTGACTCATCTTATATTTCTAAAGGTGAATCGAAATTTCTGTTGTTTTTATAACTACTCTCACAACTACAACAATTCTCTACAAATATATATGAACAGGAATAACTCCTTCCTGAGTTTAATAAACGAATAAATGGTAAAATATTGGCAAAATTCTTAAAGGGTTGTTAAGAAAGTGATAGTTATTTTTTGAGCAAATTTTCTATCCTACTGGACCAATTTGTCCCTAATAGTCTCAATTTAGAAATTGAGAAGCCAGCATAGGTTTTGTTGAACTGCAAGAGGAACATGTAAAATTGAATAGAGTAGAACTGCTATCAACGCTATGACGCCCATGATCACTATCTTTGAGTAAACGGGGCAAATTATAAACTTTACTATGCAAGCCAAACGACGTAATTTGTTCTTAAAATTTCGACCAGATCGTATGCCACCCGATAACAATTTAAACAGAGGTCCTAAAATCTGTATGATAATCCAGCGGACCGACTTATCGCCATATATAAACCTTTCTAATACACACGTTTTTTTTACCAGACCGATTTCGCCCTCTTGTACCACTTGTGATCCACAGTACACAGAACTGTGCATAGAACCATTCGTCAAATAACGCCCTCTTATCAAACATTATGTATTCATGTCGCTTGTTTTTCTAGCAGAAATAGATATATTTTAGCATTATTCAATAACACCACTCACAATTAGGGAGGTCCTTCAGAAGTGGTATGGACAGTAATGCTTCCTCCTAGTGTCTATGCAATTTCATTCTATATTTCTTTCTATTAATGAAAAGCTGATAAAATTATTGAAAGAATTTGGAAAGTTCGAATTTTTCTGGGAGCGGGTTCAGTCTTTGCATTGGCAAGTTGGTTTCCACTTAATGGATTTTCAAGTTTAACCTGCCTATCACTATGAGATATTTTTGTGTCAAATTTCAGCGTCCTGGTTGAAGTGGTACAACCTCTATAGTGTTTTCCGTTCGGATAAATGGACGGGCTTGTTAAAGTCGACATAGACTTTTGTGATGACCAAAAATATTTTTGTGGTCGCAAAGAAAAAATTACTTAAATTGAGTTAGGACAAAATAGAAATCGCTCGTTACGGTTATTATTTTTATTTTGACAGATGTTTATTTCTAATTTCCATTCCAAAATTCGACGTAGTTCACAAGTTATAACAAAATTACGTAATATCTCTAAATATTGATATAAATAGGAAAATGTTTTTCTTTATTATTGTTAATATCTTCAGTACACATATTGTAGTCGTAGACGCAATTTTAAAATTCCTTATATTTCGGAAGTTATATCAGATTTTCATAATATCTCGATATAATAAATTCCGAGTTGTGGATTCAGATGCGGATTTCTAGTTGTTACAAACTGAATGACAAAACGAGTATATCCTCATCCCGTAGCGGTGGATAAAAGGAATACAAAAAACTATCCTGGACATTAAGAATTGGATCCATGTTTCATCCGTACTTATTATATGATGCTAAAGAATCTTCGCTTCCCTCTGTAGCAAACTCTGAACATTATTTTTAAATCAACATATCAGCACTCTGCTCTACAGAAAGTCATTACAGTTTCATTATATAGTGCAAGTTGCTGTCGTCGTAATGATTTTTAAATATATGATGCGCCCATGAAATACTAATTAATTATATTTGGTAACAGTATAATATAATATATAAACACAAAAAACTGCTTTTTTGAATTACAGCAAAATACGCATTTAAATTATATAATGCAACTGGCTGTAGCCAACAGCAATTTATATTAAGATAAAACAACCAAGTATCGATAACCATTGCTATTTAAATACTCCACAATACTAAGATATATCTCTTCAAAAAATTAAAAACTTAAACAAGTTGGGATGATTTAACAAAACATTGAAATTGTATTGTCATCAATATAACATTCTTTTAGTTTTATAACACATAAAATTTTCTGTCTTGGAGGAGATCCAATTAGAATTAATAACCAAACCATAAAAAATGTTCTTTTCAAAAATTATCTGTAAAGAGTGATTTGGCTACAAATGAATCGACTTTTCTATTCTATAACAGAAATTTTAAATAATGTTTTTCAATACATTGTCTTAGTCTTAATGCAGACGTGTAACGAAAAATTTTTTATTAAAAATTTTCATTAGACAAATTCTAAAATTTCGAAGACTTTCAGAAATTATTCAATTTGGAAAATATGCATTAGAAGAAATAACCAAATCCTAAAGATTTTCGATTCAAAGACTGTCTGTAAACAATGAATTATATATAAAGGAATCCTCTTTTCAATGCAGGAGCAGAAACTTTAAAGACTTAAAGACTCTAAAACACTTCCTTAGTCTTAATGTGGATGTGCAATGAATTATTTGGTTAACAAATTTTGTTAGACAAATTTTGGAACTGCTCAATTTAAAAATATACGTTCCAAAATTTCTCTATAAAAATTTAACTGTGAACCATTCCGTTATCGAATTTATTAACACTATTTTCTTAAAGTTAATTTGTTTGAATTGAAGCAACATTTTAAGTAGATTTCATTGACTTTTGTTCAATTATTGTTCAATTGTCACCAAAGAATATTCTTTGAAAATAGCATTTCAGAAATATTTAACATATCGTATTTTGAAGAATTTAATAATTATTATTTGAACCCTGTCTCAGGAAATAGGTTCCGTCTGGTCCGGCAGGACAGCTAAGATATTAGTGTTTCCTATGCTTCATAATCGTTTACAACATGTTATGATTTTGGAATTTCATGTTTTTTCTTTAAATGAATTAATCTGTTGATATGTTAACCCTTACGAACATTTACGTTTCACACACACAAACGATTACATTCGTTTCTTGAGATGTCCTATAATTTCTGGTTTCTTATGATATCCACCTCATACTTTAAATAAACCGCCAAATTCGTTATGACTCATCCATGCTCGATTCTCAAAAAACTTCATAATGATTTTGACCCGAATTTAAATGAACATGAAATCACTGTAAAGGTCAGATGACAAATTCATAAGACAATAGTGTGTTGTTTTCAGATAATAATAAATATATGTAATATAACATATAATATAATAATATATAATATTTATATATATATAATATATAATGTATATAAAATGAATTCAATAAAATACCAGCTGAGATATAATTTAAAAATAACAAAAGAACATACTTTTGGGTTTGTAAAATATCCCTTTAATTGTGTTAGAAAATCGCCATGTTTTGAATAATATAATAAATTGTTTAAATGCTCTTAAATATTTGTTGCCTAGGTAAAGAAGAAATGTTCGTTCGAGTGTGGTATGTTCGATACTCTTTCTTACTCTTTCCTAAAGCCAAAAAAATCACTGGAATTTCAAAATATCTACTCAGCTAATATTTTTCTATTGTGGTATTGTCAGACATAGTTAAAGACCGCAAAATTCTTCCATGGTATTCTACAAAAAAAATTCAAACAAATTCAAAGGTATCTCCTTACAAAGTTTTAAAAAGATTCATCTTCAATCAAGTTATTATTTTAGAGTACTATTGCCACAGTCTTGTGTACGATCTAAGCAAAAATTTGAAATTCCGCTGTATTTAAGATGTACTTACTTATTTAAATGATGGTTAAAATCGAATTGAATACGAGGAAAATTGGTGTCTTTGCTCTAAGGGTGATGAATGGCCAAATGATTACCTAGTTAGGTAGAATTTAATCGTTATATGCGATCCGTTGTGAAGTGTTTAAAGTACAATGTATCTTTTAGCCAAATGTTTTTCATGGCTTTTTAAGTCTCTCAAACGTTTGTCAATTTATCTGGATGATATACACTGGCGAATGGCAACAATTTTACTAGATCAAAGCCGGAAATTATAAATGGGATATTCCGGCCAATTACCAAATTTCCGAAATTTAGTTTTGCCTTACAGTTCCCTACTCATGGACTACATTTTTGTTCATTATATCTCTTCACAGAGATCGTCAAAATTTGAAGTCAATCAAGTCAAGATTTGAAGTCAGCCAAATGTCTTCTGGTCTCTACCTCACAAATAACCGATTCAATCAGTATGTTCTTAGATTCATACAATATCTTTTCAGCAGTTTTACAACGCTCAGCGAAATTTAGCACACATTATGCGTTTGATGAACTAACTTCTGGAAGTGAAAATGGACTGCAACGCCTAACCCCTTCTAACACCACCATACAAATTTATTGGTTTATCGATATTTTATTCTTCCTCCATTATCTTAAATTGGAATTACTTGGGGTTTTGTCAAATGTACTGCATTATAAGACATAGTAAAATTTTATGCAATGGTAAGAAAAAGAAATCCGTTATTTTAGTATGACATTGAAGGTTCTATTTAGCATGGTTAGATAAGATGTTCGATAAATTGTTGGCATTTTGTTCCATTATGCCCCTCTCATTGAAACACTCATTCCTATTGGCAAAAAATTGCGACACAAAATCATTTGCTACAAATAGGAACTGTGATTACATGATTTTATGACCGGACTATAAGGTGGATGCGTAAGAGCCTCTTAACCAGATGCCGGAGCTTCTGACTAATCACTGTCGATGCGTGGCCTGGCGTTGTCTTGATGAAACACAATTTCTTTTCTATCGTTTCCTTCAGACGGTGAATTGCTGACAGTACAATTCCGAATTAAGAGTTTAAAGCACCCCGTAGCAAATACTTCACTGCCTTTACCATCAAACACACAGAAAATCCTTCCTCACCGTCAATTTGGCTTGACTGCCATTCACGCCGGTTCACCACAATTCGACAATAATCGCTTTCATTTGACTTTGCCGTAAGTGATCCACTTTTCGTTACCAGCTACCACTCGCTTTAAAAAAAAGTAATTCAGAAGCATAATTTTCAACAGTTGGCATTCCGGAGGGTGGTGTATCTTTGCAATCAAAATTGTCGGAACGAAATCGATGAAAGCCACAAGGAAAAACTGTGAAACATGGCTCGCTTGCTGAAACAAAACAAGGTGGAGCAATTTCTAAACAGGCTGAATAGTTTTTCAGTACGAAATCGTATCTTTCCAACTCCATAATGCGATCGCACTTGTATAAAGCGAGATGCAAATCTGCTTTCTGTTAAAAAGTTATCTGTTGGAAAATAATGGATTTCTTTTTACTATAACTTAGATATTTTTTGAATAAAAAAATTATCATTCAGTATGGAGTAATTGTATTGAAAATTATTTAAGAGAATTCTTTAAAAAAAAATTACAAAAAAAATTATAATATTATTTAGTTTTTGACTTAATAATAATAAATTTTGCTGGAACTTCAGAACTAATGAACGGACGCAAGATTCAATATGAGCATTTGCATATAATGAAAATTTTTTTTTTTAAACTCCACCTGAGTTATTTCAGAATATGAAAATTTCCCTTTCACCACCAGTTCAATTACGATAACTTAAATTTTCAATATTTTTTTAAATATGATATTTTCAACTGTTAACGATGGCAAACTTTCCATTCTATATTATGAAAAATTATGCAGGTGTAATTAGTTGCAAATATATTTCTACGAATTGTTCGTTCCTCCCGATATTATAAAAAAGGTGTTCATAAGACGCCACACCCAATAAATTGTTAATTAAATTGTAATTTCTGTCAATAAACTGTAAGCTTCAAAATTAGTTTGCGCAGATTTTCTACTATCTAAAAAGAGACAAAATTATCTTTGAAGGTCGCTTTCTTCAATTTCTATACTTGAAATACTAAATTTTCCATTATCTCAAAAAAAAAAAAACATAAATGTAAAATGTTTCAGTAACTTCTCCATTTAACAAATACTTCCATTAACCACATCCTTTTCTTAACATAACTGCCACAAAAACATGCTCAACATCTCTCCCATTCCACAACTCACAACAAGGCATCGAATATGTTAGTCATACCACATGTTGCACAGATTATGGAAGTGTGTGTGTGTGTCTCGTAGCACAACCGTTCGCGTGTTAGTGTCATGTATACGACGTAGGTTACCTTGGAAAATTTTCACAGTTTTATGTTAGAAAAGAAAAATCCACTAGAAAAGCTGCCAAGCGAAAGAAAATGCATAACAACAACAACAGCAGAGGCAGCAGCAGCAACTAATGTAGCAGCATATTTGATGTTGGTTTACTGCACTTCAGCAAAAAGTTCATAAACCTTGTGGATGTGACGGCAGCCATGACAGCGAGTTATCAGCATTCGTAGCAAGCGGCTTTGGCAAACTTCTTAACACCGACCAGCTAAATTTGCTGCAGCAACAGTAACAACAAAACCATTACAACAATGCGGTAAAACTATAATATTTTTTCATTCGCCAAAGCGAAAACTCTAGCTTGATCTTTTGATTTCTTGTTGGGGGTTTCATTTCATATGGCGCTGCTGCGATGTTGCTGCTGCTTCTTAATGTTGACTTGCACAGTTGTTTTAGATTTGTTGTTGCCAGCGAGTGATTATTTGTCGGAATTTCCAGTAAATCATCGAACGTTCAACCGGGCTCCAAATAACAAACAGATGAACAACAAACAACAACACCATAGCCATCATCATAGTCATCATCATCTGCGGCACTCACTTACCCATAGTCAAATGGACAGACAAGTGCTAGCGAATTTTCTTTACGTTTTCCATTTCCCCTCAGACTTGTTCCAGCAGTTACTGGAAAACTCTCAAGGCATGGCAAGTGCTTCATTTCATTTCAAGTAGTACTCGCATCTACCAACCACGCTCCTCTCTACCCTTTCCATAAGACGAGAGCAATGACGACGATACAATGATACAAACATCAGAGTAATGCCAGTCAGTGATGACGGTGGTGGTTGTGGCTTGTATGCTGGTTTCGTTGTTGTTGTCTCTTCTTGTTTGTTTGTGTTATTTTTCTAAACTTTCCACCAGGCTACCATGATGTGGCAGATGAGGATATTCAAACGCTTCAGTGTATCCACTTTCTTACATGAGTGCGAAGTACGTAGAGCGTTTTGGCTCAAATACCACCACGAGTTAGAGCACTATATGTTGACTGCTTGGGCTGTTCCATATGCATAAGATAAGGCGAATTCATATACGCACGCACTTATATACCTATATTATCATACATTCATGGGTATCCGATGTTGTTATTTCCTTTGCTATTTGGTTTGGTTGTTGACTTAAGTTTTCTTTCAGAAAAATCAAAAAGAGTTGGCTGTTTTTATTTTTTGTTTACGGCAGAAGCGTAGTTCGCCACAAAGGCTTGGAAGCCATGAGGGAAAAATTGCGATCTGTAGGTAAGACAACAAACCTTTTTAAAACAAAAACATTAAGATAAATTTACCGACATAACTAATGTGAAAAGTAAGTTTCTTTTAGCCATCGCATTTTTTTAGCCACTTTTGTTTTTTGCACCTTTCGAACTAGACGAAACGGCGTATTTCTCCATTTATATTTACAAAATGCCTTAAAGTCAATATTTTCAATTCAATTATTGATATAAAACATTTAAAAGTTAAAGAAATCTTATGAAATGGCACTTAACAAATGCAACTAAAAGGTGGCGCACCTCTTGCGTGACATAAAAAACATCTGGTGCAATCAGGTTAGGTGACCTTAGCGGCCAGCGAAAAGTGGAGTTTCTGAATATTAATTTATTTGGGAATTTTCGTTGGAGCTCCGCCATAACCGGTCTGGCTATGTGTGCAGTTGCTCCGTCTTGCTGATATCAAATGCTGTTCCGACGCAATTTTGGGCAAAAAAGCTCCTTCAACATCTTTAAATAACAGTCCCCGTCGACAGTTACTGTTACACCATAGAACGATTCGTACGCCGCTCTTTATTTGTCTACATCATCTGTTTATAAATCAACTATTTTGAAATCATCGTATTAAAAAAATGTGCTTCATGTTTCATCAACATTTTTTCTATGGCATTTCAGAGTGAAAAACTAAAGGTATATAAGTTGGTTTTGCGACGAGTACGTGTATGTAAAAAAAATGTCATTTAAGTCCCAATTTGGTTCTATCAAAAAGGAAGTTTTAATAATTGTGCAATAAAAATTCAAGCACTATAACATATGAACAACCCAAATTGAACAGAAATTCTATTAACATAAAAACACTACATTGTATAAATTACAATACAATATTATATTATCAAATGTTACAATTTTTCATATCAATTTGTAGATTCAAATTTCACTTACACCGCATAAATTACAGTTTCAGTTTGATGTAGGATTTGTCGTTAGCCAAATAAGTCAACAATTTTAGAATGTTCATATAGCTATATCAGAGTGAAGTATAGGTTAGCAAGAACATATCCATAAATACATAACTGGATTTAGCAGAATCAAGGGTGGAATAATTAATTGATAGTAATATAGTCTTTATACTGCTATAGTCCAATTTCCGACGACATTTTATTGCAATTAGCTCTAAAAATATAGTGATTGATTTGCATCTAGAATATTATGCCGAAAGCCAACGCCTCATGCCATGGGAGTCGCACTTGTACTAGAGCTGGCAGTTTATGCTGTACTGATTTTTCACGGTTAAACGTCATATAAAATGAGATATAAATAAAAGCATGGACTTTGAAGTTAAAGTTTTATTCAGGACAGTACTATGCTTTTTTCGCTAGGTAAATTTTCCAACGCTGAGTTTTAAAGAACAGATATAAACAATTGATTGCACTTATCACTTTGACAAAATTTCTACCAATTCTCACAGTATATTTTTGATTATTAAACGCGTCTTGGTTCAGCATTTGATCAAAGATGTGAAACATGTTCACATCTATTTTAATTTATATGTTCTTCTGACCTTACTGGCGACACCACTTAAGAATAACATTTTGTTGTTCAATAACAATTTACCAAATATTAAGCTCCTGGGTTAAAGGTTATCTAATAACCATACTATACCGTTGCACTAAACTTAATTCCTCTTATTTATCACGCTTCAAAATGTTGATCTTATATCAATTTTATCCCAGCAAAATAAGTTCATTCGAGGAAGCCGAAATTCATTACAATTTTTGGAGCAAAGTGATGAAAATGTTCGTAATAACCTTTGATAGGAAGGAAGCGGTTCTTCACATTTCCATGAGAGTTATTATGGCAATGGAAAAGCAGACATTTTAGTGGAACTTTTCATTTGACTAAAGAAATTTTGTTTTTAGATCAGAGACCGAAATTAGACCGGAAAAAGAAGACAAATCAAATGTGATTATGTGGCAGTCGAATAAAAATAATAAGAACTAGTGAGTTTGTTTAGATTTAGAAGCGGAATAAAAATGCTTCTTTGAAAATGATAAATATACATATATCGTGTTAGAAGTGATGAATGTTATTCTGTTATTCTCTCTGAATGACTTCCAAATTTCTTTTTCTGGGATCTTATACTGATTGAATTAGAATCATTCGATAATGTCACGAATGTGATATAGAAGTACTCATACATTCAGTGTGCTTGCAGTTATTTCTATTTTTAGACTCACCGAACAAATTCCAATATTTTATTTTATTGAGACTTTGTAGAACCAAAGCTTGATATGACACAAACTCAACCAAACTTGAGTCACATTTAGTAGATCAGCTTTCTATGTACAAATTTTGAAGTTCGCCAAACTGGATTTTGAGAAAAAATCAAATTTTTTTTAAATGGATGCGCTCACATACCTGAATTTTATACGCCCTAAAATCTACAGGATTTGATTTCATGTAATGCCAAAGAAAGTCCAATTTCTGGAAAACGACGTCTAATTGATTATTCTTGATTTTCATTTACACTTTGGATTACAGCATTGATATATTCTGCAGCAGGTTTGTTTTTTTTTTTTTTTTTTGAGTTCTTTTATTATCACAATCACAACTAATTGATCTGAAATGTTCAAATATGTTACGAATTTGTGAACTCTTTTGGCCGATTATGTTGACCACAAATTTGGAATTCCAATACTTTTGTAATAAACTCAATCAATTTCTGTACACAACATAATTGTGTTAAATTTCATCATATCTAAAAAGAACAATGAAATTATACACTTTAAGACGAAAATTACAGAAATGTTAACATAGAGTGCGGTCGCTCCGTTGGGCGTATACCTAAAATGGGCCGATATGACAATTTTTGATACATTTTGACCTTCTTGCAATCAATCAGATGTGGAAAATATTATCAGTATCTAAAACAAATTAAAACCATTCCAAGCATTGTTGGATCATTTGTACAGGTGTTATCCCAAAAAAACTAATAAAATACTGCTAATAAAAACTAATGCTTATAAAAGCAAAAGTACTTGGAAGGAACTATATCATAGAAGTAAAAACAGTGATATGTTTGATTAAAGGGATCTTATTCATCCTCCCCAAGTACAATCTGCCACCGGATTTGTCAACGAAATTAAAAAAAAAAATCATCTTTACTAGTTTTTCAGTGAAAAATCTTTTTTTTGTAGGATTTTTTAATATCCACGATCATAGTTAGAGCCTTTTGAAAAGTGTATGAACCGGTATAATTCATCCACGTATCCATCTGAATAACCGAATCTTAAAAAATGTAAAGAAAATGGTGATGCATCGATATGGTACGATACAACGCGACAAATTTCGTCCACATTCAAGCATATCCAGCCTGAAGCCAGAAGACGACTTTAAAAGTTTCTTCTTTATAACCAAGAGAAGAAAACTTTTCTCTCATGCTGGAAGTGAATTTGCCTTGTGTTATAACGAGAGAGTAGATTGAAAATTCGAACGGCCATTGCTGCCAGGACAAAATATAACACTATTTTTTTAAAACAAATTTAATTTTTTTGTATCTATACTCATATGTGCATTCAGTATGATATTGATACTGCATAAAAATTAGTTTCGTTTTGATATTAGAAAAGGTGAACTTTGCCGCCCATTGATATTGTTATGGCAACACTACCACCCCTTTTCTTCTCGTTAGTTTTTATTTTATCGCCTGATTTATAAGGACATGGTGTGAGAGAAACGTTTTCTTTTAATTATAAATCTATACTTTTTGGTTTGACATTGAATTATATATGTAACAAATGTTTACTTCTCACTTCAACTCATTTTTACTTTTTAAGTAGTTTAAGTAAAAACGTGAGTTATTTCCGTATTTTTGCGTGGATATATTTTAACATATGTTTTGATTTCAGAACGTAAACAGAAATTATGGATTTGTATAGCCTCTTTTCTTAATCTGAATTATAGTCAAAACACATCTACTTTCGTTTCACGTCAGATTAAAGACCTGGTATTGAACTTGAAAAACTGTTTTTACACACAGCAAATTGAATGTATTGTTTGTTGTTTAAATTGAAATTTTCACAAACGAACCGCAATCTGGTGACAAGTAATACGTTCCATTGTAAGGTTCAGAATAAAAATTTAAATCACAATAAATCAAAGTCGAATACAGTTTAACTCAGTTATTCGACATATCTGTAGTTTTTATTTGAATACCTCAAACGGGAAAAATCAAAACTATTTTCTGGCTTCATTTCGTTTCGGCGGCAAGCCATATATTCCGCAATATTGATTTTTCGAGGCTTTTACAATTCCGGTTCTAAGAGGACAATACATTAAACAATGATTATAATTGCCACGAATAGTTTCCCGTAGTCGTTACTTTTTTCCATCTCTTGCATTAGTCAAATAATACAAGAAAGTCTCATCTTAAATCAACTTTGTAAAACAGGTGGAAAATATTCAACCTTTGTTATGAAACCTACGTATGATACGTATGAAACCACCGTAATAAATTCGCCGTTTGAAAAAAAAAATAGTCACAATTACAACAAAGATTTTGGACTGCCACTTGAGTCACTGCAATTCGCAATATCCCCCTTTTAATTCTCCGTCTCTGACCAGTGAGCTGCAGAAAATTCATGTACTTTGGATGGTTGCAGTTATCTTTATTATCGCTTTTTAACTTCAAGAGAAAGTAAAATTTGAGAATTTGGAAAATATTTGATACTTGAACGACGTTTATGCGGATTTTTGGGTGTATTATAAAAATAATTTTAAACGTAATCATCAATAATTTAATAATTATCATCATAGTTTTTGCCAAAGTATTGGCGTTATTCGGTAACCCGAAAGCTGTCACCGCCATTTGTAATAAGTTTTATGAGAAAATTTTTAACTTTTCATTATCATCATCATCATGTCCTCGTCATTATATTGATAATTATGCTAACAACCATCATCGTATTGTTATTCATCATTTTAATGATATTTTCTGTTGTTTTATTTTCTTTTTTCTCTTCAAAGCAATAGTATTTACGTCTAACATTTGTTAAATTCTACTATAAATATTTAAATAAATTTTGCACTTGTTATTTCTTATTCATAAAGTTAGTTTTGTAAAAGGATTGAATTGCTATCTGGAATGAATAAAATCATTTATTTTACTATTTATCTAAATCATAACATCGATTAATTGATTAATTGAAATTGTTGAATTCAAAGGTGTCCCGATAACTTGTCATCCATGCCATGGCAATCTCTTTAAATGTTTTCCACCTGTTTTCTTTTGAATTTCATTTCCAGTTAAGAAGAAATAAATTCAATAGAACTTAAAAGCCACAGCTTATTTGAAAACTTATTCTCAATCCAAGTGAGGTTTGTGTGTTTGGAAATCAAACATATTTCGAGCGCAAATACCTTTCAATAGCTTCATATTCTACTATTGGTAGACCTAAAATGACAGAGAAATTTTGTCATATAAAACAAGTGAACTCACTTAAAGTCGGGCAGGTGTACAGTTGGATACGCTTTACATTATAGTCGATCGAAATTAATCGAAATACAGCAGGATCCAAAATTGTCTTGTAGGAAACATGAGTATATAATACAACTGTAATGCATTGGGATATAAATGCACAATATTTAAAAAATTCGACAAAGACTAAAACGAAAAACGATAAATACAATAATTTTAGTGATGGCTACACAAAATTTTGTTTGATTTGAAAGATCTTCTGCAATGATTACCCTGACACAATCAAATTTCAATGAAAATTTTAGCTTATGGAATTAATCAAGACAAGCTTGAGAGATAATTCGTTTGATACCCGATATGGACGGTTTTCAGAAAATTTAATGTCTGACTTAATCAAATCCCATTTGCCAAGTATAGTTATATTCCAATGAATATTATGGTTTGTGGAAACGGTAAACTCCAGCTTGGCAATCTATATATATATATGTATATATAGAGATATATATATATATAGAGGGGCTATATCAAAACATGGAGCGACGGCATTCATTTTCAATAGGGTTGATATGTGATAAAACAAAGTAAACGAGCAAGATTTAGTTTAATGAAATATGAAGTTTAAAAAAATGGTTATACTCGGCTTTAACAGTCCAATCTTTACCAAAACTTGGGCCGATATTAGACACTTCCAATATAAATCTACAGACTTATTTTATAATTCCAAATTTTACGGATACAAAGTGTACTAAGGCAGACAAACAAACAGACATGCGATCGAAAATTGTCAAATCCAATAACTCTTAAATAACCCCAAAAATTAAGCAGCACTACTTAAATATACGCTGTACTGCATATGGTGGAGGCTGTAAAAATTGTGCCATTGTCCTTATCATTGCTTTAAGAAGGGTATTATTCTGCAGACTACATAGTCCTCGGAATCTCAATTTATGGAATTTCTATACGAAGATATTATGTCTTCATGTTAAAGGCAGAGGCAAAAGAAAAGCAAATCTGACAAATTTAAATTTAGTTTAATTTTCTTACTAAATTATTTTCCAATTTTCAAATAAGTCTAAATAGAGTTATTTATGTATATCAAATTAAATGTATAATTAGACTTAGGCTTAAAACCCAGGACAACGATAAAGCTACAATTTAAACATAACGTAACTTTATTTAGATTACTATTATAAAAATAATTTGTTCCAAAGTTGGATTAAATTTGTCTAATGATGAGGACTTTTAACCAAATAATTTTGTGTAATTTCATGCTAAGCCAGGCTTAAAATGATTTTTAACAAGAAAAAGGAGGCAATTATGCACCATCAAAACTGTAAATCGTAGGTAAGTGAGAGAGAGAGAGAGAGAGATTTAAAGAAGAATAACGAAGTTTTCAATTTGGTATTCAGCCACCATGTAAAACAGAGAGTTTTTAATAGCTCAACGTACTTTGTAATCCGTGTAGGCCACAACAATGAAAACCTATAAAGTCCCCAAATGTTAACGGAATTTAGTCCATCTTGAGCAATTTTAAATAAGGGGGAAAGAATATTTATGGAAATCAATCATCACTGCTTCAGAAATAAATGAAGTTAAAACGATTATTTATTTCTGGATGGATGCTAACATTTTTCAAAGTCGTTGTTTGAAATAAATTAGAAATAAAAAAACGCGTCTGTATTTTTTCGTCCTTTCCCGATATTTTTGTTCACAAAAATATATCGTTTAGACGGATTAAAATAACATACTCGGTAAATATAATTTTTTTTTCTTATGTTGAGTACAAACTTTAACATTGTTGAAAAATAAATTGTAATGAAAAAAATTAATATAAATTTGTAACTTTTCAGTTTGTTTTATTATTCTCGTCTATCAGATTAGAAGATTTTCTGCAAAAAGTCATATTTTCGTTTCTTATTTTACATATCTGTCCGTATTTTTTCACACGGATATGTCAGAAAGAAAAAAGGGCTTAAGTGGAGTTAAGATAAAGTCGGATTTATTCGTGGTTAATGTCGTCCTTATTTAAAAGCATACATCTACTCAGAATTCTCTGCATTTGGTAAGTTATTGGGATGTTCCACGATATCGATTTTTGAAAAAGTACGTAATATCTATAAATTTTAATCTATGTGAGACTCTTTAGTTACGTTATGAAAACGCATGTTGCCATCTAAGCTCTATTTCACATGTTTCAAAAATTATAACAAATTCTTAAAACAACTTCTGAATTAAGCCAACTTTCTTCGAAAACAGAGATATCAAAGGCGTACGCATGAAATACTGTTTCTCCCAGTAGCTTAACAATTTTGAATGGTGAAATTTGATATTTTGCAAAAAATCATTCAATACCATATTTCATACTTTTTCAAGATCAAAAATGTTTTACGAAAACATTATTTTTTTACTTTTTTTTAACTAATGTTAATTATTATATATTTTCAACAGTGTGTAACACATATACCTAGTCCTTGCGCAAGAAAAAACTTCGTAGACCCAAACAATACTCCTCTGCCGCCAAACTTAGAATTTTGCAATATATTAACTTACAAAACTACTACATGTTGTATTGTTTTTGGACCAAATTTCCTGATCAGGATATTTTTATTAAGAAACTCATCAATACAAGTTAAATGAGAGAAAATTTTGATGCAGACATTTTATAAACTTACCTTCAAATGCGAGTGATTTGAACTACATTTCTTGAGAAGGAATTTTTAATAAACAAACTCATAAATAGGAATTGTATTAAAGAAATTTTTTCCATGGTACTTTTATGAACCTACCTCATCAATCAACTTTAAACATTTTATCCTTAGAAGAAAAAACATTTTTTAATTTTACAGGGTTTGAATTCCTTGTCAACAATTACTAGCGAAGAACATAACGGGAAAGCAAATAACTTTCCATAGAATTTGGTGAAACTAACAATTAAGAAAAAGCGATGTATGAAAAGTTATTCAGCCAATAAGGAGATGAGTTTGATGAAGTTGCATGAGTCAGATCTTTAGCTACCGAATAGTAAATGCTTCTCCAAAACTAACTTATTCTGACTAAATACTTTAAAGAAACAGAGTAAATAATATCAAATATTATTTTATCTACTATATATAACAAGACAAAATATTATAAATTTATAACAAAAATCTACAAATTTCACTAGATTAGGAATCATTATTTGCTAATCTGCCAGAGAATGACATCACATGAATGGGGAGATAAACATACCGTGGTAGAAGAGCAGCACAAATTGTCCCATGACTTTCCCCAAGGCGTTTAGAATATATATGTAGAAGCTTTCAGCAAAGTAACGGGTACCCTGCTGTCATCGATTTTCATCCAAATCCGTCGAAATTACGACTTTATTTTGCAATTTTATAAATTATTACATAGAATTTGGTTTAAATTGCTCAACGATCACAAACATTAAAATATTGTGGTTTTATTAATTAATATATCAGCAAAATATCACATTTTACGGCTGAGGAGTGTTTTTTGGCTCGATGATTTTTGCCTTAACAAAAGAATTAATTGTGATAATAAAAAATGTGAAGATAATTAACTCGATTTCTTACTAGTGCTAAAACTATCTGTTATAACCACAAACTTTTAAACGATTTACAAATAAAAGTAAAAGTTTTTCATTAAAAAAAAAAAAAATTCATATTGGAGAAAAATTAATAGAGAAATGTTTTGCCGAGAAGATTTTCTTATAATCATCTAATCATTTTAAAAGCTAATTGAAAATGATTACTTTTTGGGGCGTAAAGAACACATATCAAAATATGACTTGATTTTTATGGAAAATTATAATGTTTTAAAATAAGCACACAAATTACAAGCCACTTTTTCCAAAAGAATACCAAGTATAAATTTCATATTTCTCCAATATAACTGCCATCTTTAACACAAAATTTGATTAGAATGATGCTGTTATAGCTGAAAAAACAAAAGAAAAGAAACGGATAGAAATCAAAGCCTTTTAATTCTGAACCAATTACATACGTTTGTGACGTCTTTTTTTCGGTGTCTTTTTGAGCAATTTTCCAATAATTTAGAAAGGATTAAAATCTAATAAGGGTATTTTCACATTTGTTTTGTATCCGAAGTGATTAACTTTGATTCACTGTGGTTATTTTACAGAATAGTTGAAAACTAAATTTCTGAATTTCCACTAGGCGTCGTTACAACTTCTACGCATTTTAAATCGGCGATTATTCTCCCTCATATTTGAAGTTGTTTTATTAAAAACGTACAGGTCGGCGCATGAATAGTGCTACAAACACAATGTCAATGTCAATGGCGACCATTATTTAAAGATGTTGAGAGAGTTTTTTTTTAACCCAGAACTACGGCGAAGACATATCGGTTTCAGCTACATTTGATACCAGCAAGATGGAGCAACTGCATGCATGTCAAGCAAACGAAACCAAGAAATTGACTGAATTGAAACAGTCCATGAAAGCAATAATTGAGGTGATCTCGAATAATTTCCTGATCAGGTGTCGCATATGCGTGAACGAAGTCATTTACGGTCTCCCATCATCAAAACCAATTAGTTATGTACAATAAAAATAAATTTTCAACGCCATAAAAAAAAAAATAAATCAAACACATTGATTATTGCATTTCACAGCTTTTTGGCAAATACAAAAAGGACGCTTCTAACATTTTTCACGCCAAATATAGGGTGATTTTTTAATCGTAGTTTTTTTAAAAATCGAATAAAACACTCAAATTTGCATCACATATCATGCATTGGAATTGATAAATTAGTTTCTGCCATTCAATTGTTAAAGATAATTTCATGTAAATGTTGTCCGCGACTCTGTCTCAAAATGCCCATTCGGAAAGTCCAATTTTTCGCCACTTTTTCGACCACTTCGGCCTGTATTCCACGAACAACATAAGGCTTCAATAGTGTTCGGCTTCTCCACATAGACTATCGACTTGACATAACCCCACAAGAAATAATCAAGATGCGTTAAATCGCAAGATCTTGGAGGCCAACTCACAAGTCCAAATCGAGAGATGAGCTGCTCACCAAATTCATCCCTCAACATTGCTTCACGAGCAATGTGGCATGTTGCACCAGAAAAATTAACTGATGATGCCACCAGCCCATAAACCACACCAGACTGTCATTTTTTCGGGATGCATCGGTAATTCATGTATGGCATGTGGCTGTTCATCACTCCGGATGCGAAAGTTTCGCTTGTGTGCGTATCCGTTCAGCAAGATATAAGCCTCATCGCTGAACACAATTTTTCGATAAAACAGCGGATTTTCATTGAACTTTTGTAAGGCCCAGTCACCAAAAATTAGACGTTGTGCTAGGTCATTCGTCATTCCATGACGAAATGGCAGAGTATACTGTACTCTTTTGGCTTTGACAGATGACGTTTGGACGCCATTACCAAACAGTGCTGCCAACCTGAAAAGCTTAAATTTTAAAAAATCACTTTATATAAACTCTCCAAGTCAAAATGAGAATTTTGTATGCTTTAAAATAAAATTTTGCTTAGAAGTCTTATTCAAATTTGTAAAGTAAAATATTCATATTATTGAGGTTAACGATTACATGTTAATTGTTTGTATGGCTGACCTCATTTGCATTTATGTTCTGTGTAATTTTGTTCGGCTCGAAGTCATTAAGATATACAGAATGTTATTGATTACACATATTATAATTTTTTGGTATTCAAATTGCACATAATTGCAGAAGAAATTAATTTCATATCAATGTAGGAGTATAAGCTAGTTGTATCATTCCACAAAACTACAAATTCATCACCAAGATTGTTCATCATTCTGGCACAAATTATATATTCGTTCATCAGACCAAAAATTTGGAAGCAGCAAGATGTAGAACCAAAGCAAAAATTTGGAAGCAGCAAAATGTACAGTTTTAATAAAACAATTATGGTGACCTTTAACCTACGGACAATTTATTTCGACAGACCGTTTTGGCTTCTTTCTTCGATATATCGCTTTGCACAATTCGGAAAAGTTCTATTTTACCCTTTTCAGAATGCTACATTTGAAGTTTTTTTTAGTGAGAAGGAAGTTAATTGATTATTAATAGATTTATTAATTTTATAAGCACATTTAATTTTGTAATTACACGCATAGTTTCTTAGTGTTGTTTCTAATTATTACGATATCTTGAAAAATACTTTTTAAAAATTCATCTAAATGGTCATTTATGCAGGTACTTGAAAACATGAAGTAAATTTTTAAAAATCAATTTTTGATATGTACCATTTATTGAAACTATGGTAAATAGTCTAAAAACATTTTGTAATCTCAAATCAAAGTTTATATAATTCTAGTCTTTATAAAATAAAGGAATAAATGTATAAATCGAAACGAGTCGTAAAACGGACTATATTTATATTTTTAATATTTCGTTTCCCGATATTTGAAGAACTGGTGCTACTGGCAACCAATTGAATCCGAAAAGTAGGTGTGATTTGAATAATGTGCATGTAGAGTGATTGAAAGACCAACTTTTTCAGGAAGCTAATTTTTCGGCTTATTCGGAATTTATTGAAAAAAAGTTTTTTCTCAGCATGAATTTTTTAACAAATCTTACTAGTTTGATTGTTAAATGTAAAAAATATTTTGTAAGCAGAGGTGTAAAAGATATTTAACAGATTAGATACCATTGCAAATGCATACTCCATGTAAATAATTAAAGTAAATTTCTTCTTATATATATCGCCAAAAGCTATAAAGCTTCTCAACGCAAGCAGTCATGCTGCGATCATGATAAAGAGGTAGATCGTAAAAATTTACCGCAGAGTTTTAATAATATTGTTGGCTAATAATTCAGAATGAGTTTTGTTGCATTAGTCAGTGCAATGAAATTGCAATGGCAGAGACTTACATTAATTTTAAATAACTGCAGTAGCGGTTGATGAGAATAATCCTGAAAATCGACTTGTAGATGGGAATTGATTGTTGTTATCTTACGGAAACTTTGTGGATTAAATTCTTATTTACATAACTTAATTTCCGCTTACGTACCAAAAGGAACTACAGAAACACTCAATTTGAAATGACACAAATAAAAACTAAGTTTTCTACAAAAAGAAATGCGAATTTAAAAGCAGTACCTGTCACCGATATGCAAAGTTTCGATTTGTATTATGGAGATAAGTTCTGATCAAATAAAATTCACACATTTGTTACCCTGCAGACCGTACCGTATCGAATTTTATTCACTAATGAATTATTTTAGAGATTTTACGATTTAAAAACGTATTTTTACAAACAGACTTCTGTTGGGGTACCCAAGTTATATTCACTTTTTTGTACCATTCACAGTACGTTATTTTTCATATACTTTTATGTTTATATTTTGAACTAAAAAATAAATTTCAAAAGAAAAGGGTAAGTAAAATTTTTTGAAGATTAAATTTTTTTATTTAGATAAATTCAAATGCAATATTTTTAAGTTTCGAGCAAAATCCAAATTTAAAAAACCCAATAAATTTAAGTATATTTGGAAAATTTTTCAAATTTTTGTCTCGAATTTTTTTAATATTGAAAATTTTGCTCAATAACACAACATTGTTTAAAGAATTGAGCCGCAGGTGAACTGACTTTTGTAACGTTTAGAAATTTTATAATAAAAAAACACAAAATATTTGTATTTGTATAATACGTTAAAAAATATATATTTTTTAAGTGCACCCCACAATTCATGTACGTTTGTAAATATAGATTCTTTCAATTTGAATATCCCAAAAGTTACAATTTATTTTTATTATCTAGCTCGATTCTTGAGGGCCGTAGAAAGAATCGCATACCTACATTCGAGTAAAACAAGAGAGCTATTTTGGAAGCCTGGTGCAACTAGACCCATCTTTGGTCTTATTTTTTTATGTTTTTTGATTGATGCGAAGTGGTTCCAAGCCTACATTGCAACTTAATTTCCCTTTTTTTTTTGAAATGCCTTCTGTGTTATGTTGAGTCCCCATAAGTGGGAAATGTTTTTATATCAGTCCCCACAACTTCTATTTGAAATAAGAAGTATACAAAAGTGCATTAATTTCTTTGATCATACAAACTCTGACACATTGTAAACTTGGTTCAAGTAATAGCAGGTATAAATAGAAAATAATACAATATAAATACAAATTTTTTAATTTAAGATAACAAACTAAGCTTTAACTATTATGGGGATAATGTAGTCTGGCGTTTAAATTAACACTGATTTAGTGTTGCCCACATCGATTAAGGAAAAATTGGTTCATGCTTACATATGCCATACCTAGTATTCTATATCATTTAGAGCTATATAGTGGCACTAATAAACAAAATATGAGGAAAATTCAGATGGCGTTTAATAGAGTTATGAGATATTTGTATTCGCTGAGGCGTCGTGTTCATATAACACCGTATGTTAAACGTTTCTTGGGCTGTAGTTTCAAAAATTATATCGATTTGAGGTCTTTGTTGTTATTTTATAAAGTTGTTTGCTGTGTAGTCCTCAATTTCTTTTTAATTCGTTTAATTTCGTTAATAAAGCAGCGTCTTATTCCTAAAATAACCACACTAATGGGTCAAGCTTTTGTTGTAAGAGTAGCTCGAATTTACAATTTACTACCAAGCCATTTAAAAACTTGTAAATTATGTCCTGATTCCTACAAAAGGCACATTCTACAACACTTTCAGACTTTACTGTTAAATTTTGTTTTCAATTAAATTGTGAGCAGCTTTTATTACATACAGATTATCTTATATTTCTAGATTATATACCGATTCTATTTTTCGAATTAGGCTTTTTCTCAAACTTTTTTTGTCTTTAATAATCATAATCATATTATATTTTTATACATTTTATATTTAAATTCTATTACGTGTTTTTTTTTAACCATAATATTGAGCAGATTAAATCTAATAGATGAATTGTTGCATACTGTAATTTACTTATAATTGGCCGGAAAGCTTTAAATTACAAGTCAAAAATAAATAAATAAAAAACAGTACTTGTTCCTTAAGACTTAACTCTTAAAAAAAGAATCAAATCGGTAATCTAATAGGGAATACTTTCCATATAAATATCCGATTATATTTTAGTGCGATTTTTTGCTGCGGATGTGCAATTGTCTATGGTAGGATTATGTTATATTTCCAAAACGTCTCAAAAACTAATGACTTCCTATAATTATCACATTAGCTTTACATGTTCTTCTTTTTTATTGGTAAATTCACTTAGAGACGACCAATTAAATGTAGGCCCTTTTTCAGATATTTTACCAACAATCTCCTTCTCAAAGAGTTCGTTATGTTCTAATGATTGGTTCCATTAGAACACAAAGAATTCTCTGAATAAAAAATCACTTGTTTCTTGACTCCCATTTCTAATAATCAATTAACCTCAATTTTTTTTGTCAACAAAGCGAAATTTTCATTAAGAATCAGAAGGTCTTAAATTTAAAACAACAATTTCTTCTTTACAACTGCACACCCTTTCTAGAATTTGGCAGCAACAACAACAACAACGACAACATTAATATCGCATTTCTTGCTAAAGCTTTTTTTATCTCTAAACATGCATCGTTTCTTTCATAGCTTGACTCAAGAAGAAAAAACTCTAAACGAGATTTCAAATCGGAATTGAAAAGAAAATTAACGATCAAAACGACCAAAGAATGCATGCATTTCTTTGTGTGGCTGTGTGTTGGTTAGTCTGCTAAGTTCCTCTTTCAGTGATGATTGTTGACCCACTTTTTGGAAGAATTCTCACGAGACTACAACAACAGCAACACCAAGCTAGTGTAGCGCCTAATAACCCAACTAAGGTAGAGCTGTTAAAAACCCACGCTAAATTATTAACGCTTTTTTGTTATGGCTGTTTTTGTTGTTGTTTTTGTCGTTGTTGTGTGGTGGAGTAGAACAAAAGACCTCAAACAAGATACAATTAAATTTTGTTTTAGAAAAAAAAAAAACTTCGCTTTGGTCGTGCTTAGATATATGTGAAAGTAAATGTGTGTATCTTAATCTGTTTCCATCAGCAATCGAATGAAACACCAACGAGGGTGGTATAAGGATGAAAGTTGCATGAGAATATGATGTACTTTCTTAATTGTATGGCATTCAAAATAAGCCCTCTCTGAAGTAATACACGAATAGTTTTATTACCAAAACATTTTTCAAACGAATTTTCTATATAAATTGATTTTTTACCAAAATCACTCAAGGAGCCAATGCGGTGTGAGATAAATAACTTTAAACAAAAGACACATAACTCACTTAATGTTTTTGGTATCAAATAGAACTGACCAATCAGTTTAAAGTGCCGACATCATCAGCAAGGATACTAATTGCTTACGAACGATTTTGACTTGAGTTTCATTCGAGACGGTCCTCGCCTTCAACTCGCCCTCTTTGAATTGTTTATATCACCTGTGAACATTTCTTTTCTGTAAATCCTACGGCAGCAAACATTTCGTTTCGTAAACATGTAATGTAATGTAACAATATGCTTTCACCTAAATTTAAATTGGTTTCATGAATAATTTAGAGTTGAAAAGCTCATTTATGTTCATGATATTCCATAGATTACCTCGGAAAATCGAACGCTATTTTAAATCCCTTAGATCCAATTTTCTAAGAATTAACCTACATTTTGTATCATAACTGACAGTATTAGTTTCTGCAAACAGTTCAAAATTAGCAAATTAGCTCATTAGCAAGTTTTTCTTCTGAACAAGGAGATAATTGTAAACAGATTCCGATTCTGGAGTTCAAAAGTAATCCAATCCATTTGACTTCAACTTTGACCATAATGAAGCGTTTAAAGCACCAAATATCTTTTAACCAAATGGGTTTAATTAATTTTTAGGTGCATTGAGCAATGTTCGTCCTCCTGCCTGACTAATTAGCTGGCTGGTACACACGATAAATGTTGTAAATTTTTATGAAATTTTTCAACCGAATTTGGTTCACGTTGACCGTTTGTCAAAGTAAGATCGCATTGCCACGCCCCTTCTGGGGCCTTCAAATTATTGGACTACTTTGCAAACCTCAGCCTTTCCTCTGTAATTTTTAAATATTAATCTGCAGTAGCTCAGCTTCTGTCCATTGCGGTGATTACTGATTCTCTGTAAAATTTGAGAAAATTCGGTTAAGCATCCACAGCATTTCTGGTACCTCCCACACACAGTAACCGGTTTAATTATGTTTGACACATATCGTGTGTGTTTGGTAAACTAGTGACCGATGAAATTTCCATAATATTTAACGAATACATTTTATAGAAATTAGCCCATATATTTCTGGAATATTATCTTTTGAATACAATTTACCTAGCAAATTCAGTTATTATGCGGCCATAGCGCTCAGAATTGACGGTAACGGTTCCTCCAGCGTCATTTTCGAAAAGGCGATATTTTCGGCAGTGCGTACCTTGCGATGATGCACAGGTCCGACCACATCTGTAACGCTTCCAGTCTCTTCAATTTTCTTTATAATCTTGCCAATTTCTTGCACAGTACGAGTACGTCGATTATGACGCTCATAATCACCCCGTAATGCACGAAAAGTGCCTATGTTTGAATCACCACTTTTATAGTACATTTTAACCTTTTCTACTGCGTTCTTGTTAAACGACCGTATTCGTAAATTACAAACCTTTCACTACAGCAAAATTTTACTTAAAATTTGCATACTTCCTCCCAATTGTTGAAAACGATGCCTTTTGAATTGTTCGTACTCATCGTAGTACACACAAAACCGTTTCGTTAAATGAAATTAAATGAATCAGAATCAAAGAACGTGAATAGTTTTCATAACGAAGTTAACAACGTCACGCACTAACTGGGACTTTGTTGAAATACAACAACAATACATGCTATAAGAATGATACACAGAGTAAAAGCAAAAAGAACAAACTTACCTGACCACAAAACCAACAATGACGATTTTCAATTACAAAAAACGGAAGCTTGGAACGAACCCCTTTTGCACAAAGCAGAGAAGAACTCCAATAAGAAAATATTTTTAGTCGAAGATATTCGCATAATAACGAAGAAAATACCGACAATAGAGTAACTTGGAGAGAAAGAAGTAGCAGATGTGGCAACGACAAATGTTAAGAGCATATGGTCTGACTTGAGGTATTGTTGTTACGAAAAGAAGGCTCACAGACATAAAGACGGACATATTTTAGCGGCCGTTGAATGTTTAATGTCCGTCCGTCTGCCGTCCGCCGTCTGCCGTCTCGTCTTGTCTTGCATTTCTGTTTGAGGCTGATTTAGAATTTACGTTTTCATTTGAAAATATGGGTCAAAAGAGAAACTAACGGTAACTGACGTATAAAAACGTCTAAAAGATCTCATGCACAAATACACACACTCACACACACCCAGCCATAAGATCACATTCTCATACCAACAAAGATGTTGCTTTGATTGCAGCACTCCTATTGGTGAGTTAAAGAAGTTTGAATAAGTCTTGCGGGGTAAAGAAGCCAAAGGGAAGGGGCTTGATTTTGAAAAAGAAATGAAACTCAAGTAATTTTTTTGCCATCTCTTACTCATATTTCTTGTTGTCTTCTTTCTCCTGATGACTTTAGTGTTAGACTTCAACCAACCGCTCTATGGATGAAAGGTTTTGGCTGGAATCAAAGATGACGGGGACATTTCATAGCTTTGTTTGAGGGGGCAAAGTAAGACAAAGATGTAGGGAGTCGATTATAGAAAAAAGAAGAAGTGAATGTGTTGCTCTTGTCGTAGATAATACCAGAAACATGACTGGAAAGAAGATATTGGAGGTACAACTTTACCGACACCAACACCACCACCTTCAACACCACCACACATCATCATCACACTGCAGAAAGCAAATAAAAGAAATGGAAAGAAGTTTTGTTTCTCTTTTACCATCAATTTTAATTGCTTGGAAATAATTAAAAACAGCCAGAAGAAAACCAGAAATCTTAACGAATAAACAACAAATCCCAGCAAGGCAACAACAGTGACGATGACGATGACGATGACGGTGACGGCGATCGCCATAATCATTAAGACTTGTCGAAAAGAAAGTGAAATTTTTTCCGTTGAATTTATATCTGCCAGTAGATACCATCGCCGCCACCAACAACTTTAACAGAGGCAGAAAAAAAGAAACATAACATATAAAAAAGAACACCAACAACAACAACTACTACAGTTAAAGTTACCAAGTTAAAGTTACACACATAGTACGCGGCCCATACAAATCTTATGCGTAAATGGCAAAAGTTTCTTATGCATACATAACTGCACACACACACATACACATACACACCTACATTAACATACGGCCGTACACACATCTTCCAGATACGTTGAGTTTTGTATATAATTATACTCTTCCACACTACTAGAAATTGGTCATCCATTTACATCCATTTTTTTTCTTTATTTTTACTTCGCTGTACGAGTACACATTGTTTAGTAATTAAGTGACGTTTCTTCTTTTGCACATTTTTTGTTTTACTTCATTATTTATGTTATTATTATGTATTCAAGTGTTTTTTTTTTTTTGTCTAATCCATTTGAATCCAATTTGTTAGATTTGAGCTATTCGATGTATCCGACTACAGATAAGTATGCATAGACAGCGTTCGCATTTTTTGGCATTGGCCGCTGCTATTGAAGATTATTTAAATTGTAAACTCTTAATCACTTTACCCAAGCGATGAAATTTCGATTTGGATTACATAATTAAAAGAAAAAAAGCAACGCGTAATTTCAAAATATTTTGACCTACTCTGGATCTCAATTGACCTCAACTTTCATTAAAATTGGCACGCCTAATCTGTTAGACTTTTTAGCTGTTTCGCCGTGAAGAACTTACCCACAGTGTGATAAATACACTGGGCGTATTACAGTGCCATTCCTAACATCCAAATGAGATAGCCAAGCAAACTTGAATTACGAGGGATAACATTCAACAATTTGGGCAGTAAGCTGCCAAAACTATCGGTTTTTCCTCCAGTTGGAAGATATACATAATTAAGTATGTCAGAGTGTCAGTAAAATGGCTAATTTGGTGCTAGAATTTGGGCACCGTAACATTACGTTTGGTTCATTCCACAGCTCCAGTTCTGCTTACCAAAAGTGGCACACTGTACATATTATATCACAACCACAACCTTCACACCAAAAAATGTGAGATTCTTACCGATTTAAAGTTTGAGAACAGGCTAAGGTCGTTTCAACCCTAAAGCCTTGACGGAGATGGTGTCTACCTTTCACCGCCGCAACTCATGTAGACGCCAAAAGGACTAATTTGTAATAACCAGTAGAGGAAAAACTATCATCAGCAAACTTGGTGCTAGAATATTGGGTTCAACATAACATAAGCCTTAACAGGGTCATTAGATTCTAATTGTATTTACGGGTGGTTTTAAACTTGCGCTTCAGTCTTGATGCAAAAGAAAAGTGCTGGCCTTTTGTTTAAGAATTTAAAGAATAGAAAATCTTTTGTCCCTGAAATCCCTGAAAAAGTGTCTTTAATTCTTTTAGTAATTTATTTGAACAAATAAATAATTTGTCCTGTCAACACTACATTAATATTGGGATTTCGTTGAGTTCATGTAAAGGAGTTTTTGTGCAATTAAGTGCATAGTATATACTGTGGCCGCAACACGGTGGTTAGTACATTCGACTGTCATGCATATTCATGAAATAACCATCAACCATTTGAGCTGCGGCCGCCTCCATGTGTCTGACGACCACTTCCACTAACAGAATAGCAGCAAAGTCTAATAAAACCTTCTAAAACTGGTATTCGGAGTCGCCCTGGAACCTCGTTGAAACTGAGAAATAAAAAAATCGACAGATTAACCACGTTTCTTCTGCTACCTGCCAAATGCTACAAATGGTAAATTTAAGCAATATATTCTTAGCTTCATATCTTCTATGAAAATGGACAGCATTGCTGTGCCTTTTCTACATCCCATATAAATGGCCGATTTAACCCGCACATTCTTATGTTCATTTATTTTCTCCTGCTGCACTCAATTCAATCAATTTCGTAGACGTTAATAATTTATAAAATAATAATCAGACCCTAATAAGCCCCCTTAGGTACCCTCCACACCAATTTGCCGATTTTCCGATATTCATTTTTTCTCTACAAAATACAGGGTAGCGTTATAATCGTGTTACAAACACAAAACGGAAGATACAATAAGGGGTAGGGAAAACTAATACAGATTTGAAAGTCATGTTATGCTCCACATTATGAAAATTGGCCTAATTTTATGCTAATAGAGTCTAGAGAGTTTTATTCAAATTCGATATCTTGTATGGGAGGTACTACAACGGTCATATTCAGCTCATCCCATTGCAGTCCTAGATTATTTAAGTTATCATAGAACTAATTTCACTAAATGCCTGATTCGTACCAAATTACCCTAAATTTAGTGAAATTGAATGAATGATGTGAATCTAGGAATATGTAAGTAAAAATACGTGATTTGTATGGGAGTTACTAGAAATGCCATAGTGATCCATCTTTATGAAACATTATAACGCAATATCAAATATCAAAAAATTAAAGTAATTGTGGTCTATGAATTTGGGATTACAAAATTAATTTTCGGCATAGTGAGTTTTTATCTCATTCTAAACGCTCAAAGGTCCAATCTTATAGGTGGATCTAGATACTGCGGAAAATTAAGTTGAGGCTTTTCAAATCAAGTACCAATGTGAGCCGTTTCGAATTGGCTTATTAAGTATAAAACTCTCTGCAGACCTGCAACGACCAATCTACATTTGTATGCGAGCTGTATCAAATATTAGGCCAATATAAGCTATTTCCGACTGACTTATTAAATGCCTTATTTCACTATACTCCGATGGGAAAAAGCAAATAAATTAAAATACGAATTAGGGATTACAAAATTAATTCTCGATAAATCGATCAATTTTTATGGGACGTACCAGAGGCTACGCCCGCCGTTTTCATTCCTTAGACTTACAGTACAACTTCCACAAGAACATATTGGTTAAATTAGTAATTTGTATGTGAGGCACCAGAAGGGATGCGATAACTGAATTAAATTTTGTCATTGCTTACAGAGAATTGTGAGTCAATGTATTGAACTAGAAATTAGGCTACTGCAGCCTATAGATTAGAAATTAGACAGTAAAGATTGAATTTCGAAAAGATAACAAATTTGTATTAAAGCTGCAGAGGGGATGTGACAAGGATATGGCAGATGCAGAAAAAATATTAGGCAAAATATTAGGCTGTGCCAAGAAGTTTGTATAAAAAATGTTTGCCAGCCAGCCAGATAGAAGGACATCGCTCAACCAACTTAAAAAGTGACGAAATTTCGTTTGGTCAGAAAATAATTTGCCATATACGTACATCACCATTCATTGAAGCGAAGATATCTAAGTGAAAATTCTGAATTCTCCGAATGGTTAATCCGAACTCAATGAAAATTAACAGAGATATAGCTGAAGTATTGCAAAGGTAATGTTCTAATCATAAAATATTCAACCTTTGTCTGGGTGGTAGAAACTGCCAATGGAGTTAAATAATTTTATTTTTTTAATTTAATAGCCATATACAAGAATTCTGCAGAAAAACACCTACAAAAATTTTCGAGTAAGTTTTTTTTCAATATCTTACGCTGGGTCTGTCCTGCAAATTTCGCTTCCGGAGGAATAAATAATCGAAATTGTGCCATTTAGTAGACGTTACATATAGGCTTCCCAAATGTTGACTGTTTCGTTACCTTTTAGAGAATAACTATCTCCAGCATATTATCCGCATTTAACATCTTCAACTCTGGTATATACACATATATATATATCTGCAGTCCAAATTTCATTCAAGCCAAAAATTTATTTCATATAACTATTAATCTCTTTACGTTTTCATCATAATCAAAACGTTAGCAATAGCATTAACAATAACAATAACAAATAGCAATAACAATAGCAATAACAAAAAAAAGAAAGTTGAAAAATTGAGTTTATTGTCAACCCATAACGTAAAAGCACACCGAACGGAAAATTTTAAAATTTAAATTTCATTAAATTATGCATACCTAACATTGTTATTATAAAAATACCGAGAGTTTTCAGCAACTTAAGAGTTGTTTCCCTCTCCCAGGGTGTTTCTAAAGAAAAATATAATAATCCATTAACCTGCAGAGATTTTATATATAGGCAAGGAACTGCCGAAAAGAGAGCAACGGCCCACTTGCTCGACAGGAATTGCAAACGTTTTACGCATAGCATCAGTCGTATTGAAATGAATACTTCAGTATTCATCCCAAATTTTAGCGACGAGACAATTTTTTTCCTACTGGAAATAAGCAGACATTGATGCCAAAATATTAGACCACGCCAAATCTAAAGAAATTTCGGAAACATCTGCGTCAGTTATCGTATCTACCAGCAAGCCATTCAGCCAGACAAATCACCAAAGCTTAATCGAACATCAAACATGTTTGGTAAAAAAATGTTTGATATTATGAACGCTGTCTTATGACATGCTTATTCAATCAATCAATAAATTTGCTTTGCTCTCACTGCCGAAAATTTTGAATCAGATTATGCCTTCCGAAAGGGATACACATAAAGCTTTTCCAAACTTTGCAATTTATTATACAGAAAACTTGAAACAACATAGAAAAAGTTTTCAAGAGAAACTCACAACAGTAAAATATTCATTTGAAAGGAACAAATTAAGCTAACACTTGTCGTTGTTGCACAAGGGAAAAGAAACAAGGATGCAAAGCTCGTTACGAGAATTAATTAGGTCTGCTGACAGAAATACCTATAGAGTTGTACATTTTTTATAATATTTATTTCGATCCCAAAGTGTGATGTCATCACATCTTTGCGGGACATAGTGAGTTTTTATCTCATTCTAAATCGATGCAATCTTTAAACGTGGAAATTTACATTTTTCTACCTGTGGATCTAGATATCAAGTCAAGTACTAATGTGAGCCGTTTTGAGTTGGCTTGTTTAGTATAAAACTCGCTGCAGACCAGTAAGGATCAATCTAATTTTGTATGCGAGCTGCATCAAATCTTGGGCCAATATAAGCTATTTCCGTTTGTTTTATTGGATGCCTTTTTCACTACAATTAGATGGATACAGGTAACAACTATAGTTTCGAGTCCAATAAATTAAGGCTTGGCTTATTGTGCGCTCTGATCAAAACATGGACCGATTCGTACCAAACATCGCACATGAATCTACTTTTGCTTTCCAAAGCTTTTAAGCTTTGCAATACTTCCTCTAATTTTGGCCACTCGCTGTGCATAGTCATTCTATGCACATAGTCATTCATGCAGCATAAATATAGCCTAAAATGCAATGTTTCACATGTATAGAAAACTGCTTTCAGTCCGGAATCGCTGCATTAAAAATTTTGCAGGAAAAAACCCTAAGGAGTTAAACTAAAAGAAAAATCTATGCATCATAGTTTGAGAAAATCAACATTTACTAAAAATATGACATTTTATCGAAACGAAATAAAAACTTTAAATTCCAAAGCAAAAACTTAAATTCGAAACATTTGCGCCAAATTTCGCCTCATAAGTGTCATTAGTTTTCCGAGTTACGCTTTTACGCGGTTTTTACGACACACGCATTTTACGACTTCGGTGATTTCTACAGTTTATAATTTTGTTGAAAGAAGTTGTACTATTTTTGTTTACGAAATTGAGAAAAAACTTCTACTGGTAAAGGTGACATCCAATAGTTCCGAAGTTTGGAAATCAAAATCCCACTTCCAATAATTAGGGAGGTTGCTGATGATATTCGTATATCAAACGATTCAGTCAACACCATTTTAAAAGTTATTTTGGTTCTTAGACGCTTCAAATCTCGGTTAATATCGATAACTCTAAATTTTTATCTCACACTGTATTGGTTCTTGGTAAGGTTTTCATCGTATTTTCCTGATTTACCATCGTGTAATATTTGGCTACTTCTCGAACTCAAAGCACCACAGCAAGCACTCAGATTTGAGTCTATTACGGAGACTCAACGTGAATAGCTGTGAGATCCGGACTAGGGGTCTGTAAATCTATTTACAACTAGTCGATTTTTTGTAGGAAAAAAATGGAAAATCGATAGCGACTTTTGTGTTATAAAAACGTTGAAAAATCAACATTTGTGTTGTAAAAATCGTGTTTTGTTTTCCACTCCATGGGCATTTTCGAGATTTTCGACAAAGTATAGATATTATTTTTACCCAAATTTCCAATTCAATTTTATGAAGACAAACATCAGCTGCAATCTGTTTAATTATTACTGTACGTTCAACAGGTTATAACTCAAAGAATTGATGGACAAAAATGAAAAAATGAGTATTGAATATTGAGAAACCCGTTAATGATCCTGATTCTAAAGATACCGATCACACTAGAATACGTGTCAAGAGTCACGACATTGTCTCAAATATAACGCGTGCAAACTCCATAAAATGTTAATTAATACTTAATTAATATTAACAAACTTCTATTAATTCATAAAATTGTGGAGGAAACATAAATGTTTGCCGATCAATTCGCAAGGGATTCAAGAATTATATTTTATCATGAATTATATAGCAGTGCAACTAATAAAAATACATGTCAATTTGAGATCTAGCAGAAAAGGTGGGTCCATATGAAGCATTTTTAATTTTACATATCCTAGCCGCTTCAAGAAATATCTAAGACCCAAATTTCATATTCTAACCTTTTCACACCAACTCTAGGGCTGTATTTTTATCGCTAAAATGGCTTTGACCGTCTTTGCTATCTCAGTTCCCTCTGAAAGGCTGTTTCCTTATGTTGGGTTAAAGACCAACTAACTGTAAAGCCACAACCTTTAAATATTTCGATGATCTTTCAGTTGCACAAAAATACCTGCACTTTCGAATTAAAAGTAAAATGTTTAAATATTCCTAATCTTATTTGATTTTGTTATTTTAGTTTAATAAAAATAATATTTTTTTATTATTTTTTCAACAGAATGATTTTAATTACAAATACAAGGTGAAAAATCTGATGTTTCCTATATTTGAAAAAGTAAAAACTTCGACATTTCACATATTCGAAAAAAACGGAAAAATCAAAAAATGAACATTTTCTATGTACTATAGATCCTTATCTTGAAGGTCATACTAGGGTTGAACATACGAGTATATGTTCCAGGTTTTCTAAATATTACATAAATTTTAACTGAAAGTCAAAAATTTTGGCCAGGTTTTTTATCTTCGTGCTTCTGACGTCAATTTCGTAGCTAATTTTCTCTTTTACCCAACATAATCCATTTGTTTCCTCTGCAAATGTTTGAAAAATTTGTGCTTCCATTTTCGACGTTTTTGTTTGCTGCATTTTTGTTTCTCTTGAATTTCTTTGAACTGAATCCACAATGATTCGCATCTCAGTCGAGCCGATGGTTACAATGAACTCTAAAAATTCATAAGTAATCACAAATTCAAAATGAAACAAATTGCTGCAATAATCATAGCCATGATAATGCAACCCGGAGTCGAGTGAATGTTTTTTATTTGGCTGTCGCTGCCATTGTTGGATAGATAGATAACAACTGGTGATGATGACGATGATCATCACCAAGCTTGTGAACATCATAATGATCATTGCTTTCGAGATGACTTTGTAGTCTTGTATTTTGCCAAACAAAAAAACTATATAACAGATTTCTTGTTGTTGTTTTTGTACAAATACTCAAATGATGTCCGTCCACCTCTTTCTTTGGTAGACAACTACTTTTACCCGAGAAATATGATCAAGTGAGTGAAAAAAATTTGCTGAATTTATATAGAAAACTCTACGTATGTAGTATATAGCTTGAAGTCTATATACTTTGTACGCTCGTCAGTGTGCATCTGCTAGATCCATACATACATACGAGTATGTCAACATACTGCTCAACCATACATAACTTAACCATAAGGCAGAAGCCCGTTATGTACATCTGAACAGTCATATAAATACGATAATAGCAAGCAACCGACCAGGTCCGTGGTATCTGGTATTGAAGAATTCATTAGCAACCAACTAACAAAGACCCGCAAACAACAACAACAACCACACCATGAAAACTTCAAAGATTTCACTTTCGCTCATGACGTTGCCGAATGAATATCCCAGCCGTACTTTATGCGCTGGAATTGGTTTCTTTTCTATATATTTCACTTGCGCCTGCGCGAATGTGTTATTTTTCTGGTTTTCTACACATTTCTCTTCTCTTCTTCCTTCTTTCTTTCTTACAGTGTTTGCGCAGCCCACAATAACAACAAAAATGACAACAGCAAACCAAAAAAAAAAAAAAAACACGTCCATAACATTTAGCCGTATTGTACAACAGACAACCTCAGCAACCCACCATTTGTGGTAACAACACCCAATAAAATCCAGAGAGGAAGAAGATGATCGAGTCACAAGAAGAAGTTGTTGAGCTTTGTTACGCGTTGTCTTGTATCGTTTCTTAATCATTATCATCATCACCGCCATCGTCATCTTCATCACCATCCCAAAAACAATTTCCCAACATCAGATGAAATTTCTTTTACATTTTAGTTTGTTGTTGTACTCTCGTATCTTTTCTGGTTCCGAGATGGAGTGGTTTTGATTGGCTGAATGGCTTGCTGGCTGGGATGATTTTATGTAGTAAATCTGATCATATTGTGACAATGATAAGTGAATGTTTCACACAACATTATTGTTGGCCGACGAAAAACAAATAACGTATTTTTACTTTTCAAAATTACACAGTTGAAAGAAAAGAAACAAGAAAGACGATTAAGTAAAGATTTTGCAATGCCGGATCTTATACAAAAGTTAATGAAAAATAATGGACGAACAAAAGTTTTGATGAAATTCATAGGAATGTCAACAATCCTCTCCAGCAACGAAAATATTCACAACTTAATACCGCAATTTTAAGTCAAGATGAATTTTTCAATTGTATGTAAAAAAAGGCAAATATTATTCAAACGATCAACATTCTGAGAACATGTAATGACAAAAATATCAAGCTTTACGATACCGATGCCAAAATTGACTTACATATCTTCATCTTTATTGTCGTATCCCTAAATTTAAGTGGCATCCTTTATATAAAATCACCGGGATAAATAATCAGCTTTAATCAATCGCCTCAATTGTAATCGCCACTTAAACGCTATAGTCATCTCTGTATACAGATTGCGAAATATGTTGATTCCACTACAAGTAGTTTTTATTTGATCCATCTACAAACTGTGGAAATCAATAGCACTTCATATTATATTTGCTTCTGGAAAAGAGCAGCTTATTACATTTTGTTTCAATTATCTATTATTATTTATTATTTCTTAACTGTAACCGACCTTGCCGGCTATTGTTTGCATGTTCGTGGGTTCAATCCCCAATATAGCCACCAAACTGAAGGTTCTGTTGAATAAGTCCCAATATAGAACGCATATTAGCTCACTCAATATGAGAAGCTCTCCCATATCTCATTCAAAGGATGCATGACAACACACTTCAGCATTTTCTAGACTTCCTAACAATATGGTTTCGTCCAATTCTTCAAAATAAGCTAATATGTCATCAATTAGCTGTTATTTCTCTTTAATCTCAACCACTTCTTCAAGTTGGGTATAAGAGATAGCCGCTGGGAGTTAAATATGACGAAAATGATAGCTGGAAGTGAAATTCGATGCGAAATTCATAGAAAGTACTATCTTTAGGGACTCATGTATTATCTTTAGAGAAAACACTATTCTCTTCATAAAACGGTGACGTATTGTCATCTACCATGTTGTTGAAGGTGCCCAATAAGGTTCTCTAATAATCGCCATGGAATATTTGTTTCGTAGGAAGGCACAAATAGAAATTATGCTGCTTGGTCTCCAAAAGACTTTGTCTTCCAGATCTTGGGTTTCTTCGTAGCTTATTCATCGGAGCAAGTCAATGGATTTATATTACGTAGCAATTGCTATTGAATCTTTGTTTTGTCGGGAGGTAAAAAATAGAAATTATACTGCAAGATTCCCAAAAGACCTTGTTCATCATTTTCCTGCCAATTTCATGACCTTAGTCGTCTTTGTAGTTCATCAGGTGAAGTCAATGAATCTATGTCTCGTTCCTTGTAGAAAATCCACACAGAAATGCGGTTCAATTACTTTCAAATTGAAGTCATTACACAGTCATATTTATGGTCATATGAGCGGCAATAATCGTATCGGTAGCATTTCCATAAATAACTATTTGTGCAATCGCTTTTTTATTCATTTACCAAATTTTATATAGTCACCAACGATGTGTTGTTCTTGGCTGTTAAAAATTTCATATTTTAATGCTTGTTAACTTCATAAACACACATTTTTTATTTTGCATTTTATAGAGTAAGGCAGCTTTATAGATCGGATTATCTGAGAAGTTATTAAGTTAACCTCCTACATTTCATTGTGATATTCAACTTTTAGACCCCAACAACTTAACTTATTTGAAAAATATATAAAAAACATTTTTTTGTTATGAGAATTCATCAAAATCTCAAAACTATAATAACAGTTTCAGTTAAGATTATATGGACTATATAATAATTAATTAATTGAAATTAATTTCATACCATCATATCACGTTTGCATCATACAAATTTACATTTATTGAAAAAATTGATCAGTCGCCCATTGGGTATCAATAGTGTTATTCTGTCAACTATCTCAGACAACCATATAGTAAATTGTTAACATTTTGTCTATAGTTGGAGTAATATAGAAAGAACTCGCACATACGAGTACATAAAGTGGTTCCATCTATTGAAACACTTTCTGACTATAAAATATTAAAACAAAGTGATTAGAATGTGAAGCTAATGTAAATTCGCTAGCAAACAATGTTTTTTTAATTATTTTCTCTAGCTCACGAGTATGTTTTTATGACACATGATTTCGATATGACATATATTTCGAAAGTTATATTATCAATTCTCATAATAGCAATTTTTTCCTTTTTTAACACTTAATATCTCAAACCGATAAATTCCTGGTTAAGTCGTTTTGCCTTGTAAGCACCGATTCAATGCTCTCGTTGACTGAGAAACAACTGGCCCCATTTCATAGCTCAGACTTCGGCAATCTGTCTACTGGGCGATAAAATTTTTGTCATCCTTCACCTGTTTTACTCCAAGAACATTAGAATTTGGAGCGAGTGACAATATATCTAACCTATACACAGTGAGCGACTACTTGCGACTGCGACATCGTTCCTTTGACCAGGATTTCCAAATTTTTTTTTTATTTTAATCTTGAATATTCTATGAAGCCGAATTCCGTGCTCCGCCTTATTTTGTACCTATTAAAATGCTGATTAAAAAATCCCAGTTGTTCTTTTTTGCTAAAAAATTGATTATTTGATCAGGCTCATGATACAGTTGTTGTTCCCTCTTACCCGTTTAATCACTCCAAATTTATAATTTCAAATAATACTTGTTTAAAATTTACATCGAGGAGAAGACTACAAATTTCATATACCTGCTTCAATTTCAGAACTCCCGCAAACTAGAGTATCTAGCAATTTCCGTCCTTTTCTGCATTTACTTCAGGAGGGAATTCAGTTGCCAATCCTCCTCAGTTATAAATTCATCCACTCATCTATTCTAAATTTTACACAGCTTATCAAAACTTATATTTCGTATCACGTTCGTCTCAGATGGGGAACACACTTCCGACATTCAAAAAATTCCAGCTTCATAAATTCAACCATTGATGATGTCCAGCTCGTATTGAAAAGTTCATTGGAAGTCACATTTCATGAGGAAGAGCGCTTTGGGAGCCACTTCTCGTGTAGAAATCTACGTGGCAATTCTCTTTTCCTACAGAAAATTGCTTTTGAAGCCACATTTCACAGAGAAAATTATCTTGTGCGAGACTTTATAAACGAGATAATTAAGTCTGTTTGCATAAAGAATAATATCTCGATAGATAGTTTTTATCTCTCATAAGACGCATTTCATACAAAAAAGTTGCTCGGATAACTCTTTTTACATCGAAACGTGTCTGTATTAAAGAAAAATGTTCGTTGGACGACACTTTTCGTACGCAAACGTTAATTTTCGTACAAAAAAAAAAACTTTTTAGAAGGCACTCTTTACGCTGAAAATTACATTAGAAATATGCCTTTCATATATAAATGTGTCTTGGAAGTGTCTTCTTATACAGAAAAATCTCTTGTACTTAGCTTTATAGCTAAGTATTTTGGAAGATACCATAGTTTTCATAAAAAAATTGGTCTTGATACTTTTAAGTAATAACATATAGTCATGCACAGTTATGCATAACATGCAGTGTTATGCATAAAGAAGTATTTTCGTTTTTCTCAACGTTATTTATTTCCTTTATTAATTGTTACTCTTTCTATCTTTTCATTGCAGGGGAAGCCGAAAAAGTCAAATCTTTGATCAGATTAAGAGCAGAACTCTCGCCACTGTTCACAGGCAAACGCAATGCCTCCAAATACGCCTGGGCGTAAGTATAATGAGGAATGTAGAAACTACTCTGAGAAGTCATAACGCTCCTCTATAAAATAATTAATTTGCATTAAATTTTGTCTACTGAGATTTCCTTGCGTGCATCACCTGTAACTATATTGTAGTTTTATTATCAAAGCAATTATGGCATTTGTTTCCAGATTCTCGAGAAATTTAAATAAAAGTTTTGCTGGAAATTGAATACACTTCACACAAGATTATCGAAAACTTTTGATAAGAATCTCGGGCATAGAGAAAGTCGTTTATGTAATATATTGTTGAATTTCATTCTGGTAAATTACATCAAAATAGGTGCAAAATCTCAGAATTCACAGCAAACTGCTCTACACACATGTTATAGCGAAGAGTGTAATATTGCATTTGAAGAAAATTGTAAATTTGTAGTCACCATACCTGATTATTTCATTTGTGTTTAATGGCTCCCTCTTGTATATAGATTCTCTAACTCTTTCTCTACTAACCCATTTCATATACTACTTCCCTTGTAATGTTTCTTCCATGTAAACGCTTTCATCTGCGCAATCAGTGTCGTGGAACGTGAATTGAATGTTCCTTTGCCCCTATCGAAGATCATTAAAAAATGGAACAATTTGCTACAGGAATACAAGGTCTGTAGAAAGTGCATAGGACAACTTTTCTCAAATAAACTGTAACTAAATTTGTTTTTCCTTTGTCGTACTATATTTCTTTGTGTCCACTTACAAAGGCTATTAAAATGTCCGAAGAACCCAAACGCCGCGAATGGCCATTCTTCACTCTCATGGATGTCTACTTCAGCGATCAAGTCAACGATCCGTCTTTACGTCTTTTCTCCTCCACCAAGACCTTGAAAGAAACCATCGACGACAGTGTCTTCGAAGATGATCCGATTATAGCATCGGCCATAGCCGCCGCCACCTCGGGCGCCTACATGAATATCGACGAATTAATACGCCGCCAGAAGGAGAGAGCGGCCAATGAAAAAAAATTCGCCGCCATGAGCGATTACAAATACGATATCAAGCCCATGCTGTCCAATAATAAATTCAACAGCAGCGAGGCAATAAAACTCTCCAAGAGTGTGGATGACCTGAGCATGCAGCAGTACAAGATTAAGGATGAAATCATGCGTCAACGTGAACAGGAAGCCCAGGAGAATCTCGCCAAGTTGAAGCAACAAGCGCGCCAGCATCAACAACAGCAACAACAAGCGGCCGCAGTGGCTGTGGCCCAGCAGCAGGCTGCCGCCCAGCAGCATCGTTTTCTCCACCAGCAACAGCAGGCCGCCGCAGCAGCACAACAACAAGCAGTACAGCAGCATCACGGTCACTTGATGCCACAGGCTAATGCCACTCCACCACCACCACCGACTCCGTCCAGTCTACATGCGGCCCTGCAGCAGCAACAACAGAATCTCCTGCACCATCACCAACAGCAACAACAACAGCAACAGCAACAACAGCAACAACAACAACAACACCAACAGCAATTGCAACAGGAACAACAACGTCGTCGCGAACTTCAGATTCATCATTCACCACATTCAACGCCGCAAACCTCGCCCACTCAGCAGCAACATCATCATCAACAACATCGTCAGCCATCGCCGCCCACCCCAACACCCTCCACACCGACTACCGCACAACAGATCCACTTGCAAACAGCCCAACATCAAGCGGCTCAGCAACATTTGCATCTGCAGCAGCAAAAGCACTCGCAACAATCCTTTACCGACCCCAATACGATCGATCAG
>JAHXMU010026709.1:584995-618414 GCA_019455685.1 Philornis downsi
AAAAAAAAAACTTGGCACAATCTCGGACATCATAAATGGGCCATATCGATCCACCTCTTTCGGTACGTCCCAAAATGAATGATTTTTAAAAATTAATTTTTTCCCCCGTAACTCCTCACTCGTAAAAGGCAATTACTTAAGTTTTTCCTCATTGTATAGGTTTATAATGCTTGATTGGAAAATCCTAAACAAATGGACAAATTAACTTATATTTCTTATATTCTTATATTCTGTGAAATTTGGCCCCCATCTTACGATTGAGGAAAATTAATAAAAAATTTATTGAAAATTAATGCATTCCTTCTGATGCCTAATTTGCAGACAACAGTTATTTAAAATCTTGTCAAACGATTTGTATTACAATGTTTGGTGAAGCTTAAGAATAAAATCGATAACTCAATCTCATAGGGATCGCTGAAAACTTGCTCGAACGAGTCAATTCCTACTCCATGTTTATAAAACGCATTATAACTGGTGCTGATATATGAAGTTTCAAGTTTGACTTGCACACCAATCAACAGTCTTCTGAGTGGCGCCTTCCACTTGAACCGAAACCAAGAAAAGCATGTAAATCTAAATGATAATTGAGGTAATGTTGAGAGTTTTTTTTTATTATCGCATCATTGCTCATTTGGAATTCTTGCAAGAAAGCCGGGCGGTAAATATAGGATATTATCTGGGCGTTAGAAGGCTTTTGAGAGAGAAAATTCAGCTAAAAAGGTTTGTGGAAAAATCAGCTGATACGAACCCGGCTTATTTCCAAAATTTAAATTACGACTTCGACTTGGTAAAACAATTTCACAATGAAAATGCGTTGCATTCGTGTAGCGCTCAATTTTTACTAACCTCGTACCTTCTACTAGCAAACAATAAGAATTGTAGAAATGTCAAATAATGACACTTCGAAAGCCGCCAAATTTAAATCTTGCGTTCTTGTTGGTTTCCATTATAATGTTGGTTTTGATCATCTACGCAATTTCTGATAAAAAATAAAATAGAATATTGAAGCGATGTAAAGTTTTTCAAATTTCCTTTCCTTTCTCCTTGATAATAAGTGAAGAATTGAATCGGATTTTCTATCGCCAGGGACAGACATAATATTTTTTTTTTAATGTAACGTGTTTAAAAAAATCGAAAACAGGATTTACAAATACTATGCATTCGACATATTTCGATCCCGTAGAGTACCAACTATGCCTAATGTGTTTCTGAATGATATACTTCTTCAGTAAATGCTACGAATCCCCTTAATATTCTTCAGTAATCACACACAGTGGCAACCCCATGCGGCAATAATTCAAATTAAAAACGTAATAATATAAGTTTTCCTCAACTAAGCACTCTCACACTCGTATGACAGGAAATGAGTTTGTAAAGAACGACACAAATACTTGCATTACATATCACCACCAACCCTAATACATACAATCTATACCAAAAAAAAGTTCATACATACACTAGCACCATACAAACAAAGCCAATAACAGCTGCTGCTGTTGCTGTTATTGGTG
This sequence comes from Philornis downsi, assembly GCA_019455685.1. Taxonomy (NCBI): domain Eukaryota; kingdom Metazoa; phylum Arthropoda; class Insecta; order Diptera; family Muscidae; genus Philornis; species Philornis downsi. The sequence goes on from JAHXMU010026709.1 coordinate 586,507, forward strand.
TTGAATTGAATGCAAGAGTTTTCCGCTTCGATAGTGTGTAAATGTGTTAGTGTAAATAAAACTGTGTGAGATTGGGTATTCAGTTGTACTTTACTCATATTAAAGGTTAGTATGTGAAAATTGGCAATGTTGTTGTTGTAGCTGTGCTGTAAAGCAAAGTGTACGTGCGCGTTTGATACCACAAATCGAGCGCAATAATATCAGAGAAATTAAATTGTTTAAATGAAACGTTCAATGTAGTGTTTTGTCGTTTTTCCCCAGAATTTGTAACCGGTCTAGGGCGGTGTTTTTTATGCTTTTCGCACAAAATAGAATAGAAAGATTAACAATTAAATAATCAAATATTTTGAAATTATGAAATTTCGAATACAAAATTTATTCTATCGTTGAGCAAAAAGTCTGCAACGCATTAAGAGATTATTCTCATAAAGGAATGGATGTGAAAATGATATCTCAAACGTGTTCAAATAAACTTGCTAACAAGTCCCTTAAAGCATTGAAAGGTTTTATTTATGAATGTCTACCAACTTTTTTTCCTTCCATATCCTATAGAATCTTTTTGTAGATTTGTATTTTTTGGCTTTTTGAAGGCTCTGCTTCTGCATATTCCTACTGTTCGCATGCATGTTAAGCGAAAATGTTATAGTTAGTAAGTAAACAAGCAACTACATATATACTTACATACATACATCTGTGTGTGGCACGTTGAACAGTTTGTGAGTACTTGAAAGTTAATATCGGTTGCTTTTCATCATTCAGTCACCTGCCTGCCACCTGTGTTACTGTGTAGGTGTGTTTTTCGTAACTGTATGTACGAGTATTTACGTTACTGCGAAATTATGTGTGTAAATGTACGATTTTTGTGTCAAAGGTAAATGCCATTCACATTGTTAGGGGCAAAGGTATTCGTCACAGCGATGAATACAGTATATTTTTGTAATGGTTAGTAGAATAGTTACTGTTGCTGATATAAATGTTTTAATAAACTTTGCCAATGTCAATTAACATTCATATCTTTTGTTCGCTGACTTTCATTATTAACGAACAGATTTAACTACTCATCGTAAGTAAAACTAAAATTATTGATAACTTTTGATAGACTTGCTTACTTAAGACTGCCACATTTATCAACCGGGCTCATGAATTTATATTTTGAGGTCTCCTTTAAGCTTTTATCATAATATTATGAGTATAATAAAGATAGAAATCACTTTGGTATAAACTGCTAAGTTTCGACGCTTTAAAATCAACATAAATATTAGAAGAAATGTAATGTAAAATAAGTTGACATTGTCGTTGAAGCCGAGCAGTAGAAACACGACTGATTAGAAGTTCTTAACAATTTTGTAAATCAATTGAGCGTCGTCGATTTGTTTTTCTAGGTGGAAAGCGGGCACGATAACTGCTGTAAATATTTATGAAACTTCTAAAAATATAACACTGCCCAATATTTTACAAGACCTTAGCTGGGGTCTTGCCTTCTGCTGCCTCTCATACAAATTAAGAGTTCCTCCTGTAACTAATAATTCGTACACCGTTGTATGCCACGCTTCTCCCCTACAAATTATCAATTTAACCCACATATTCTTAGGCGCTTATCTTTTATTCAAGTCCACAAAATTTAGAGGAATCTGGTGCACGTTATGCGATTGATAAAGAACGCATGGCGTAGGAAAGTGGATCATATTGCTACGACCCTTCCAATCAATCTTTCCTCTGAAATCACAAATTTGTTCCCATAATATTAATTACATATGCTTAACTAGGTCAAAATCGACCAAATTAAACACTTACCTCTTGGTACCTCCCATACAAATAACACATATAACTATTATATATTGTTATTGTTAGTGCTGCAGTAACCTAAATGTTTGTTTATGGTAGTGACTTATAGTGTCTAACAAAATTGGAGAAAAATCGACTAAGTAACCACGCCGCTTATGGTACCTTCCACACAAATGACCGGTTTAACCCAGACATTCTTAGCTTTTTATCTTTCAGGCAGTTTTATTGGATTAAGCAAAATTTGGCAAACATCATGTAGTTGATAACCTTTGTCCGGAAAAGGAAAATGGACTGCAGTGTAATGTCCATTCGGGTACCTACCATACAAATTAACATATGCAGTGAAATGTAATTTGTCCCCTGTAAAAATGCGTAGACTGATGTAATTTGATTTTTTGCCAATAGCATTTTATTGTTACGCATGATAAAATGTGTAAACATTTACCAGATAACACCGCCTTTTCGCCTATCACCCACATACTACATAATTTAAGCCACATATTCCTGGTGACAGACCATGGCATGATGGATAGTACACGTGACACGATGGATATTACAGCGGCATTTCAAACTGTGACATTCAGAATCGCCATTAAACTGTAGGTTACGTTGAGTAAATCTAAAAATAGAATTCGTGTAAGGTCACTAAATGTGAGAAGAGAAATTAGTTTTTTTTTTTTTGGAGTTTTATATATCTTCCGTGTTAAATGAAGTTTCGTGCATTAATACAGAGCATTTGTCGATAACAAACCAGCGATTTACGAGGGCGATCCCAGAACTAGCCGACCGTATAGATGGTGTCAGTAGTTTGAAAAACTTATTTTCATGAAAAGTGGCAACCTAATAAAACATATTTTAAGTTTCAAAGCGCCACATTGTTTAGCATTTTTATTTGAGTAAAAAAATAAAAGTAAACGATCTCAGTGAATTTGTAAACATAAAAAAAATAGTCGCCGTTACGTAATTCAACATTTACATTTGAAGGGTCTCAGTCCAACCAATATTAGTCTAGTTAGATCCTGCACTGGGGGAGTATGCTCCTTCGTTTACGACTGTAAACTATTGGGTAGCAGAGTTAAAACGAGACCGTATGTGCTGTCAAGACGAACACCATAGTGGTCGACCAATTGTGGTATCCACGCCAGACACGGTTAAAAAATTCACAAAAAGGTATTAGATGATCGCCGGCTAAAGGTGAGTGAGTTAGCTGAAATGACAGGGATTTCAAAAAGTGTCATACATCGTATATTGACCGAAGATTTGAAGACGAAGAAGCTGTGCGCAAAATGGATACCGCGCTTGCTTTCAATAGAGCAAAAACAGCGTCGTGAAGATGTTTCAGTAGAGTGTTTACCAATGTTTCGCCGCAACAAAGCCGTATTTTTGGGTCGGTTTATAACCATAAATGAGACATAGGTCCACCAATTCACACCTGTGACAAACGAACAGTCATAGCAGTGAACTGAAATGGGAGAATTGTATCCAAAGAAGTCGAAGACGGTTCCATCTGCAGACAAGGTCATGGCGTCTGTTTTTGTTTGTTTTGGATGCTCATGGGATTATTTTTATTGAATATCTTTATTACGCTAATTTATTGCAGCGTTTAGGTGATGAAATTATGGAAAAAGACTGAATTTGGCGAAAAAGAAAGTTTTATTTCATTAGGACAATGCTCCAGTTCCACATCCACTATTGCGATGGAAAAATAGTTTATGGCTATTTTAAGGAGTTTGGCAGTTCTTACTATAGACAAGGTATAGAAACTATAAAATATTGCTGTAAAAAGTGTATAGAGCTGAAAGTAGAATATGTTGAAAAATAAAGAAAAATTTTCCATACTTTTTTGAGTCTTCTTTGCTAGGTTGACCAGTTTTAGGACTACCTGCATACCACACCCTTCTATCAGACTTTTTCATCAACCCTTTTATGAAGTTGGGCGAAAGTAAATGTAAGTTAGTTCACCTGACAAAAGTTTCTTTACCGGTAGTAGTTTCAAATTTTAGCATGTTTTAAAATCGTCATAGTTCTACAGTTTAAGTCTAATTGTAATAAAATTATAAATTATATTGTAAATTATATAGTCTGTAAATTGATATTGAAAATATTTTATTTAAAATGTAAGCAAGAAAGTTGGTTATGTCAGAGCTCCTTCTAATATATATATATATATACATATTAACATCACCAACACTCTGACATACATTGTTCTTATTTTACTTTGGTTAATCAGCCGTATAGAAAGGAAATTCGTGCATATACGGAGTATGAGTTAAACGTAACATTAGTCGAGTTCTTAACGCATTTCTAAGTTTATTTTTGTCGAATATCCATAATAATCATATGTATATATATTTTCAACAGAATTACATTTGAAGGCAATGCATGTATTATATGTTTTTATATTTTTACATTTTGATATTTTTATATTTCTACATTTTTATATTTTTAGATTTTGTTCTTTTTATATATTTATATTTTTGCATTTTTACAGTTTTGTATAATTATATTATACTTGCTGATTATTTGAAACTTAGTGGCTAGATATTTTATCCGGACGCGGCGCTGTGTTTGCAACGCGATTATTGTTCACATGATTATGGGTTTATCCCTCTTCTAGCCACCTACCTTTTTTCTTGAGCAGCGGTCACCTTATTGTGCTAGTGAAAACTCCTCAAGCTAACGTTCGAAATCATCGTTAAAAAGTTGTCTAATTCAGTGAGTCTAAAGATATAACTGAACATATAATTAGTTCACTGAATATGAGTAGCTTTCCAGTATTCCATTCATACTATGGAAGGGATTTTTTTTTATTGGAGCTGTTAAGGTAATAAATTTCTGTTACAGAATGTACATATATTATGTCCGTCATATGATCTGATTTGTATTTGCTTCAATCTTTCGCCTTTTTGGCTAGGTTCTATAGGTATATGTGAACAAATAATTAACGCTATTCTGAAATATTTCACAGTTAGTTCTCATATCTGCAGACAGATGGAGACATTTAAAACAAATAAATATTAAAAGGATAACTAGCAAATTTTACTTGGTCTATTGAATGCATGTGAAACCAGGATGTGGTCAGTTATAAAAAAAACATAATTTCTAATAATATTTTTGAGTATGACTCTAAATAAAATAAGAAATATGTGGATGACATTAACGAAATAAGAAAGTCAGTCACGTCCGTTGACTAAGCTTGAAAATAATAAATTTTTAGATCATACGATTAAGGTTTTGTTTTTAAATTTTTTAAATTTGCGTTCCTTTATGAACAATTACACTCAAACCACAAAAATTATTATTATTTCAAAAATGTTAAAAATTGTTATAAAAGCGTTAGCCGTGGTACATTCTAGCTGGTATGAATTAAGTCCTCAAAAATAATCAGTGCGCAGCGCTTTTATTCATTGTTTTCTGATTGTTTGGGAAATATGTAGAATTATCCACATTTCGTTTTCAAGTAAAGTTAAATATATAAAGCTATGATTTCGATGGAACTATTATTTCATTATAATGCTTGGACCTTGCCATTATGTACGAAATACAATGTCACTTAAATGACCACCTCTGGATTGCATCCTTTAGCGGTTTCTCCAGCGTCATTTTTGAAAAAATACGGCTCAATGACACCTCCATCACTTTTTCCGGATGCAATGGCTTTTCCACAATCACTTCTGTATTCATCGAGACCCATATACAACTATTTTGAGAAATGGGCTTCATCGCTGAAGAAAATTTTGTTCGAAGGAAAGTCTTCGTTTTATTCACCACTTTTGTGTTATAGTAAGGTTTAACTATTTTTACTCGCCCTTCGGTTCTCAAACGATCCATATTCGTAAATGGCAAATCACTAACTAAATAAATAACACTTCAGATGACAGATATTTAACTGCCGACAGCCTGGCCAGACCAGGATTGTTGTACGTGCTGTAGTTTTCTCATTTATATCGCTTATGTGTACAAAACTTTAAAGTCCTTAATTCTTTCTAGTGAACGCGGCATCTTATGAAAATGTTACGCTGCTCGTGTTGCAAAATCTGCAAAGCTTTCATTTACGCCTACACGTAAAATTACGGTGATTTACAAACAAAATGATTGTGTTCGTTCTTTTTTCAATTTTATGCTGTGGCCGACATCATTTTGCCTATGCTGCATAATTGGAAATCTCTTTGAAAATTCAAAATAGCCTAGTAAATGACGTAGTTTATATAGCGATCAGTTGTTTAACTTCTCGGTTATTCAGATAGCATTTAATGACAAATTTACATCAAATTCAAATTATTTTCGTTATTCCAATTCTGTCAGCTCTATCATGAGACAATACTTGTCTTGCTTCATTACTGACATATGTCCTTTTAGGATACCAGATTTTCGGCAGGATAACATTTTTAAGCAGTTATGCAACAGACTGATTCTTGCAATGAAGCTATGCTACTATGCGCTTTCCCTAAGAGTTTCCACTAACTAATGGAAGCAGGCGTCGAAAAATTATTGCACATCATTGACAAGAGTATTATCAACTCAAGATCGGAAAGGATCTTCGCAAATTCTCATAGTGGGCAGCGCCCAAACGATTTGCCCAAATTTGTCAGAATAGCTAAGACATACAAGTACTAAATTCCATTTAATATGGCTGATTTCGACCACCTTCAGTCATTCAAACATGGTGAACACTTCAATTGATTCCCAAATTATTAACGTATTGATGACAGCAGTTGGTAGTCGAATTGCAACACTATAATTTCAAATACTCAAGACAAACAACAGGAGCCACTATAGTGAATGCTGTTCGAACTATATAGATAGAATAATAGAATATTTGGATGATCTTGAAAAATTTTTGACAACTTAGAAACCTTCTAAAATAATTCGTTTCATATCTGTGGCAGAAATTCTTTTGGGCCAACACTACGCCTTTTACAATGAGATATCTGCTTCGATTACATTTGATTTTATACAGTATTATTCTACTTTACTTTAGAAGAAAATTCTGAAGGCATAATAAGTTGTGAATTATGGATTATATCAAAGCAAAAGGGAGAACCTAAAACAAAAATATGCTGTTTTGTTTCTTAGTCGAAATCAAAACTGAAACCATACATAGTTTCGTTTCTTGGCAGAGGAGAAAGCCTGGCGTCTAATTATGAAAGTTAAAAATGTTTCAACTAATTTCCAGTTTTCTGAATTTACGATACCAGATTCCCCGAAATTTGCATAGCTTATCAAGCATGTCTGTTTTTATGAATTGAAAATTTTCAAAACTAAAATTGTTTCTAAATCTGTTTCGAATCAAAATCAGAATTGTTTGTAATTTCGTTTGGATGTATGAAACAGAAACAAAACTCAATACAATTTTGATTTGGTGGTCCGAATTATAATAAAAACGTGGTATATTTTTGATTTAGTCATTTTGTCATGGTATTAATCATTTATGGCCCTAAGAAAGTTACTAAGTTCAGCCATTTTGCCAATGTTCTGAAAGGTTAAGTGATAACACAAAAATTAATTGCACAACTCAAGTTGGCCAACCGTTGCACAAACAACCTAATCTAAATCAAATGATTTGTTGCTGAAATACTTGTGCTGTGTCAGAAGCAGCTCTAAAAAAGTGAATGGAAATATATAAAAAAATTAGCATTTGCCCTTCTCTTTTATGTCTTCTGTCGTCCTAAAACGGGTGGCCCGCTGTGATAATTTGAGTTTAGAATAGATGATTTTTGTAGAGTTTTTGGCCAGAAATCCGTTCACAATATTGTGGGATAATGCGTTGTCTTGGTGCAAAATCCATGAGTTTCGTTTCCACAAATCGGCCCTTTTTGGCGATGATGGCCCCTGAAACGCGGCATAACGCTCTTATTTACAATCTAACCTTCTGGCAAGGATTCCGATTTCACAACACTGTGTCTGTCAAAGAGAACCATTAAGGTTACGTTAATTTTTGATCGACTTTGTCGTGGTTTTTCCGGTTTTTGTTCAGTTGGAAAACGTCATTCTTGGCCTTGTTAACTGATTTGCATCCGTAGCTCTTAAACCCATATCTCTTCACCAGTTATAATGCGTTTTATGAATGTGGGGTGGAGATTGACTTGTTCTAGCACGTCCTTAGTGACCTTCACGCGATTTAATTTTTGAAGAAAATTTATGTTTTTTGGATCTAGTTGAGCGGCAAAGAATTTCATGCACAAATAATTTTTTTTTAAATGGTACGAACTGACTCTTGAGACAGAAATTTTATCAGCTATCTCTTTCAAACTTGAATGACGTTTTTCAATCACCACTCCTTTCACTCTCGATGAGACATTGATGGCCGACCAAAATGAGTCAACCATATCTTGACCGCTTTCTAACGCACTGTACCGCTTCCACGTCAATATAGAGGACAGTTGTCCCAACAATTATGACAATCCCTTTAGGCGGACTTTCTAAATAATCAATACCCTGTACTTTTTTGACAGAATATAAATCTCACAAATACGAGGTGTGTTCAAAAAATAAGGTGCATTTTCAAATTTAGCGAGCTACATACATTCGACTTTCGATTATTATTATTTTTTTTATGTTGGTACACTCGTCCCGAAGATATGTTGACGTTTTTATCCATATTGCATGTTTTGTTTGTTTGTGAGAGGCATAAATAAGACAAGTGTTTTGCGTGTTCGGCAATTTTCTGCTATCGAAAAAGAAATGAATCAAAAAAGTTGCATCAAATTTTGTGTAAAAAAGGGAACTAAGTGCTCAAAATACTTGAAATGTTGACAGTGGCATACGGTGAGAGTACTCTGAGTCAAACAAATGCTTACAAGTGGTACAAACTTCTCACAGAAGGTCGAGAAGATGTGAATGACGACGCTCGCTCTGAACGCCCCAGCACATCAACAACCGATGAAAATGTTGAGAAAGTGAAGAAAATTATTATGGAGAATCGTCGAATCACAATTGGAGAAGTTGTTGAGGATGTCGGCATATCGATTGGCTCATGCCATGCAATCTTTTCGGAAATTTTGGGCATGAAGCGTGTGGCAGCGAAGTTCGTTCCAAAATTGCTGAATTTTGACCAAAACAACGTCGCATGAGCATCGCTCAGGAATTGTTGAATGATCCAGATTTGCTTAAAAGGGTCATAACTGGTGACGAATCATGGGTATATGGTTATGAGATCGAAATCAAAGCCCAATCGTCCCAATGGAAGAGTCCAGAAAAGCCAAGATCAAAAAAGCGCGCCAAGTTCGATCAAATGTCAAGGTTTTGCTCACTATTTTCTTCGATTACCATGGCGTAGTGCATCAGGAGTTCTTACCACAAGATCGTACGGTAAATAAGGAGTATTGCCTTGAAGTTATGCGCCCTTTGCGTGAAGCAATACGAAAAAAACTCGCGGAATTGTGAAAAAAAAATTCAAAATCATGATGCAAAACATCATGATAATACACCTGCTCACTCACTCATCTTTGTTTGTGGGAGATTATTTGGCCAAAACCAACACGGTTATTATGCATCAGCCGCCGTATTCCCCAGATTTGGCCCCCTGCCACTTTTTCCTGTTTCCAAGATTGAAGAGAACCATGAAAGGACGGCGTTTTGCGATGATTATGGATATAAAAACCGAATCGTTGAGAGAGCTCAAAAACATACCAAAAAGTGCATATCAGAACTGCTTCGTGAATTGGAAAAAAACGCTGGCACAGGTGTATGATATCTGAGGGTGACTACTTTGAACGAGATAAAATAGAAATTGATGAATAATTAAATACTTTTTGAGAGAAATTAAATTTTTTTTAACACACCTCGTACAACTATATTTACTAAAACTGACAATTGTTTAGCGCGAGAATTCAACAAAAATGTTGTTTATTTCATCACGTTGTGATAATACTTACCGAATTTGAGCCACTCTACAATCACACAGGACTTTTAAAAGCTGCCTTTGCCCAAACTCCAGTAAACCACTAGACCTATCACACGATTATACTAACAATAACTTGTTGCACGTTGGAGTAGAGCAAACTGCTTTTCTCTACATTGTCTTGTAATCAAAAGAAATATGTGTAACTGCACTCTGATGACGAAAACTCTTCGTTACAACTGTATGATTTATGTATACCCAAAGAGCAACCCCACAGAAATACCAATAAAATCAGGAATTGTCGGAAAATTTTTGAAACCCGAAAGTAATGAAAGCAACGAACTCACTCATATGGCAATGTCATTGTGTTCGTTACTTTTTGTGAGGTCCTTCCTCTTCGCTGTCCTCTCACTCTCACTCTTTCGCACTGTGCTCGTATCTAACTAGTTTTCCTCCCCGGCATTGTTCGCAGCATATGCAATAGATGTTACTATTACTTATGTTAGTGTAAACAGTGTCGTAAACTGTTATGTTATTCAGCATAAGTCATGTAAAGTTGTAAATTAAACACAAGAGTATACATGAGAAGGAGAGAGATTGAGAGCCTCAGAGTGCAAGAGTGTGTATTGGGTATAAGTATTTGAGTGTGTGTATACTTTTGTGTATTCTATTGAATTTTTTACGAACTTTAGATAAAGAAATATATTGGTATGAATAACTGCGAGAGAGCATCAGAGAGAGAGAGAGAGCACGAGAGAGAGAGAGAACAAGCATGAGAGAAAAAAGGCAATTTCAATGTCATCAAAAAGGGCTGTTGTATGATATTTTGCATTCGATTAAGTATCACAGCCAGCTTTGATGAGCATTGCAAAATAAACCGAATTCAACAAGGAATAACAACAAAATAACAGTGAAATTGTGAGGAAATTTCTAAAATATTAGAGTGCATCCCAAGGAATTCGTTCAAAAAGTGCTAAAGATTTTCAAAAAACTTGAGTAGCCTAAAAATATGCTGTTAAATTTAAATTGTGAAAATCTAGTTTTGTCGTATACCTTCACTCATCGTTGAATGTGCGTTTCTTTTCGGTGTACGTGTGTTGAGTATGTGTGTTTTTGTGTATAACTTCCGGTGAAATTCAAACAAGTTGTTAGTGTCCGGAACGATTCTATGCTGCGTATCTTCTGCCAGTGTATACAATGAATTCCATTCGTTCTTTCGTTCGTTCGTATCTACATGTGAAGTGTTCCAGTCTTCTCTCCTCTAACAGACTTCTTCATCTTCTTTCTCTCTACCCAAATAATGAGTGGAAAGTAATAAATAAATCTACAGCAACAATAAGAACAAAATAACAAACAACAAAATTAAATATATATATTTTCATTTCCTCAAAAAAAATGCATATACACAGGCCCCAACGCTCATACACAGACACACACCATCACAGGCTGTTGAACGGACCCAACAAATCTTGAATGATTGCTAAAAAATAACAAAGTGGCCAACTAAGTTCGTCCGCAGTCTAATTCTACTCGTTCTCTTCTGTGAATCTCCAAAATTTAATTGTGAATTAAAAAACTCTTGCGTAACTCTTCAAGGGGTTGTGAAATGTTTTCAAATTTAATTTCATATCACAGCCATTTTGATGAGTTAAGAAGGAGTTCACCAACAATCCATCAATCCATTCATCCATTCATCCATCCATCCATGAAAACTCTATCTGGATTTTCTTCAAAAACACCAATTAAATTGTGCGACGTACCTGCATTTCTTTTAACTACTTCGTTAAAAAGGTTGGTGATTTATGTATCAACTCTAAAAAAGAGATTTGGAATCTTCTTTTATTCTGTTGCATTTGAAAAACACATATCACAGCCATTTTGACGAGTTCGGGTAAAGAAAAATTCAACAGATCCAACAACAGCAGCTGCTGCCAGCATCTGACAGGAACAGCAACAGCGTAAGCAAGGACATCATATGGCAGAACAAACATTGCATGATTGCCCCCACTCAATCTTCCGAAATCTCATGACAAATTCTCGCGTGAACTCAAGCAAGTGTAGGGCACAGAAGATTTATAATATCTTGTGGTTATCATTTACAAAATATTTCGTATTTATTTATCACCAGAAGCTAATAAAACGTTTCTACTTCCTTAGACGCTATTACACGAATGGGTGTGGTTCACCGCAAATTAAACAAAGGAAATCATGAAGAATAAGAAAAATAACGATATGATGCCCTACATCAACCATGAAAGCCGCCATAATGAAATAATCTCGTCATAAAATAAATGGAAAATAAAATAACCAACTTATTAAATACTGAAATTAACAACTAATCAAATTGTGAAACAATGAAATAATATTAAAAAATCCGTACATTCAAATATTCAAACAGTAAAATATTCAAGCATTCAAATATTCGTGTATTCAAATATTCAAATTTTCGAATATTCCAATATTCATAAGTACAAATATTCAAATATTTAATGCTTAATGTCTTTTCTTCACAGGTTGTATGAAAATCTTCCTCTTCGAAGAACAAATTAAATGTCACAGCCATGGTAACGGCCTCAAGTTTCCTTAAAGCACTAGTATAATCAGGTGCGTTTCATATTTATAAGGCCACCCATAAATTTGCTTTATTTGTGTAACGGTACATATTTTATTGTTATGATGTTATATTAAAATACTTGTTTGAACGAAACAATCATGCGCACAAGCTTTGAGATTTGTTCAGATAACGGTACTGTTTTTAGCGTGTTTCACAATTATACTGCCAAGTTGAATTAGTGAATTTTTAAAAGTGCAAACGATAAGATCAATATTATTTCCGTGAAGAAGTTGTAAAATTCTGTAATAAAAAAGACATGTCGCGAAAAAAACGACGAAGGATGCAGCGAGAAAGAATTTTGGCGCAAACTGGAAAGAAGCCATAATCTCATTCAACATTTTTTACGAGATACTGGCGCTTATGGATCTAATAAATCTTTTAGAGGAAATCTAGGATTTTGTCTCTCTGCTGATGTGAATTGCGGCATTGTCTTGTTGGAAAATCAAATCTCTGTCCCCGTTTTCATCCAGAAATGGGATAAATATAATTTCCAAAACTCCTACATAATCTCCACTTTTCGTTTTTGAAGATATAAACTCCAGTTTCAAACATCCTGTTGCCCAAACCCTCACATTTCCACGCCGGAAACCATCAGGGCTTCAGAACATCCGAAAAAATAATCTACTATTTTAATGTGTACTCTTTAATGTCCACCAAACGATGCACAGTGATTCGGCTGGAACAAAATTCATGACACAATTTAAACGACCAACTGATCACGACTTGTAAACAACACCCCGCAAGTAAGGAATTTAAAAAATTAATACGTTTATTATTAATTTATTAAGGTACCTTATCAAGTGGGCAAAGTAGCTTTATAAGAGGGGTCATTTTCATTTACAAATCAGTTGTGATGGAATATTCTGATGAAGGTATGTACTTATCATGATTTGTTTTTTTAATAAAAAACATGTAGAGTTATAGAGTAATATCAATTTGTAAGTGCATAAATAAATCTAGCAAATTTTACATTAAGTGTAAACTTTAAAAAGTAGGAACTTTCTTATCCACATATATCCAGCTAGATGTTTCTGTATATAACGCCTATGATATACATGCAAAGATTCATATATATTACAGACCCCGAAAAACCACGAAAGTAAAATTATTTAATTTTTCAGAGCGAGTCGTGACTATAACGAAAATGGAGTCTTTTGAAGAATGGTTAAAACATGACAAAACTGAGTGGAGTTTTTTTTACTATATAAATGAAAAATTCAATATGTCTGACATTTCAGATGATTCTCTGAAAAAACTCAAAATGAAAATATCAAGCCTTTAAGTAAAATTCAATGAAAAGTGGCTTTCTTTAAAGTGTAACAAAGAAACGTTTCCAAAAAGAATAAAGATTGGTTAGAGGGATCCGGACTCTCAATAAATATGTATGTCAACCATCTCTGTTAAACACGATTTGTTACTGACAATGACTGATGGCAAAGTGTGCAATGCCCTAACAGACACAACTTCAACACAAAAGTGTTGATGCGACCCCATCTACTATGAGCGAAGAGTCAAAGAAAGGTTTATCTACTTTACATACATGGATCCACACGTTTGAATGTTTGCTTCATATCAGCTATCGTTTAGAAATTAAAAAGTGGCAACTCAAGGGAGACAACAACAAAGCTATTGTGAAGCAACGCCCACAAGAGATACAAAATGTATTTAAAGATCGAATGGGTCTCATTGTAAATAAACTAAAACCTGGGTATGGTAATACAAACACAGAAAACAGAGCACGTAGATTTTTGCGAAAGCGGAATTGAGCAACGAAATTACAGGATTAGACGTAAATTTTATTCGTACATTTCATGTAATTTTAAGAACTTTGTCATCGGGATATGATATAAATTATATAGAATTCGAAAAGTTTAGTGCTGATACTAGAGAACTATACATTTATCTGTATTCGTGGTATTCCATGCCTGTTACTGTGCATAAAATTCTTGTGCACAGTGCGGAAGTTATAAAGAACTTTCTTCTTCCCATTGGACAACTCTCCGGAGAAGCCCAGGAGGCAAGAAGGTCACATATTGCCACAAATACAGATCTTTTGAGAATGCTTTTAATTACGTCTGATCCTGTTATCAACTCGTATAGAGAATTACCGCTAAGAAACTTTACTTCTTTGCCATCGGAAATTCTGCAGTTGATTACTCCACCTTCACTACCATCCGAAACACCATCAATAACGAATTAAATGAGGAGGATTATTTACTCTCTGAATGGAAGAGTAGTGATGACGTCTCATCTGATGCCGATTAGCAGGTCTAAATATTTTGTATAGTAGCTATTTTTCTTATTTTATTTTGAATTGCAGTTGCTTTTAATTCATGCCTTACTATATAAATTATGTAATATTAATTATATTTCTTTTTCTCGTACATCTTGTGCTTATGAAGTTTACTTATACTTGTAAGTAATTGATATTGTACGACTTTTTTTGAAAAGAAATAATATTTTGAAAATTAATAAATGTAATTAAATAAAAAATTTTTTTTTCTCCATTAATTTCTAAATAACTTCAAAACGGTAAAAGATGGAATAAAATAACATTCAGTCGACTTTAATAACATTTTATTACGCACTTACTAATATTTTATTTATAAAAACCTGACAAGTCGTTCCCGAGTTATAGTTAAATATGTCTGCGTATCTGACTAATTTAGAGGGAAAATTTTAGCCACGCCCATAAAATAAACAACGTGGTAAATGTTTTCTTAAAATAGCTTAATTAAACAATTGAAATAAATTAAAAAAATAATTTTGTCTCGCAAGTTTGTACTACTCGAAACACTGTACGACTGACAGTTTTGACAGTTTCGATGGGCTACTGGCACTTTTTATAGAAAGTATTTTTTTACTTCTTGAGCGCCATAAAAGTCAGGATCTCGTAAAAAATTTTGTTTGGCTCCTGTCCAATTTACAAAAGAAACTTGTAAGAAACTATTTTATCTATTTCGCGTTCTGTCAAACTTTTTTCCACGCGGCATGTTCTTTTTATAGGGTGATTTTTTAAGTCTTAAGTTTTTCAGGTTGGCAGCACTGATTGGTAATGGCGTCCAAATGTCATCTGTCAGAGTGTACAGTATACTCTGCCATTTCATCATGGAAAGACTAACAAACGATTATTATCTAAATTCGTGCTCTGGGACAAATGTGCATCGTTTGATACGACCATTTTATGGTCGTCATAATCGACCTGCTGAATCAACAATTTGGATACGTAAACAAGCAAAACTGACGCATCCGAAATGATGAACAGCCACATGTCATGCATGAATTTCCGATGCATCCCGAAAGACGACGGTCAGGTGTTGTTTATGGACTGGTGGCATCATCGGTCCATTTTTCTTCAAAGACGGCCGTGGAAGAAACGTTACTGAACTTGGTTGACATGTGGTTTCATCAGGACTTGCAACGTGCTTGCCGCACTGCTCGTGAAACAATGGATATGTTGAGGGATAAACTTGGTGAACAGCTTATCTCCCGATTTGGTCCTGTGAGTTGTGGGGTTATGTCAAGTCTTTAGTTGTATGTGGACAAGCTGAACACCATTGAAGCCTTACTGGATAAAATAACAAGCGTTATTCGTGGAATACAGGCCGAAATGCTCGAAAAAGTGTCAAAAAGTTGGACCTTTTGAATGGACATTTCGAGACGGAGCTACGGGCAACATTTACATGAAATTATATTTAAAAATTACCAATAAAAATACCAATAAAAATATCAATACCAATAAAAAAGTTTAATACATAATGCAAATTTGAGTGTTTTATTCGATTTTTAAAAAACTACGATTAAAAAATCACCCTGTATTACCGAATTTTTTCACTTCTCAAAAATTCACTAATTAAGCTTGGCAGTACCGTTATGTGCACAAATCCCATGGTTATTTCGTCCAAGCAAGTATTTTGATAGAACATCATAACAATGAAAAATGTATCGTTACACAAATAAAGCGAATTTATGGGTGGCCATCGCCTTTTTCTTCCTTCGGATTATATGTACAGGGCTAAAAAAAACATTTCGCCTTGATGGGAGCTGTAGCTATTCGATCGCTTGCATTGTTAAAGATATCTAAATCTCTTCGCAGTCATAAATCCCCATCCAAATTCATGTCTTTCTGCCTGATAGCTGTAGTAGATGTATTAGTTTTTAAGTCAAGCCAACCACTGAACTGACAATAATGTCAGCCTTATATTTGTGAGGAATATCTACTAATCGAATATAACCACCTTCTCTGTAAAGTATTTGGACACTCAAATTGCATATCCTCAAATCATGGTCCTTGGAAAGTTAGCGTGCTGGTAACATTTGGAAGGTTCTATTTAGAGAATGCAATTTCCCGGACTTCTTCATTTCCCAGGTAATCAAAAAACATATTTGCATTTTCTAAGATTCTAAGGATTTCTACAATATTCAGATATAACATATCCGGCAATTTTTGGTATCAAGGGAAATTGTCACAGAAAGCCGCAAAATTGCGCAATAAAGTTTAGAATATTTTTTCTAGAAGTTTAAATCAGCTGCTTTCCATCTGGGTAAATAACATGAACTAAAAATATATTTATTTAAGTACCTTCATCATTTGATACGGCAAAATGAAATATCCAGAATAAAGCGACCTTGCTACCAGGTGTGTTTTGATCACATGAGTGTGTTTCATGATTTTATAAGTCGGCTGAGCGATGTTAGTCTGTCTGTCGATAACTGTCGTAAATATCTGTGAAATTTCTTAGAACTTGGTGCACTCTAATATTTTTTCAGATCAAGGATTTTTTCAGAGCGAGGATTTTAAATGGGCTATATCTACCTCCCGCTTCTGATGTCTTCCGTATAAATTGATCCATTTTCAGAAATTTTTTTTTTCATTTTTTTCATCGACCAGAATTGTTGTCCATTCTTGGTAAAATCTGAAAAATAGATTTCTGTAATTCAATTTTAATACGTATAACTCCTAATGCTATTTGACTACTGGGATTTTTGCCCATTGATTTGCTCTATAATTCTCGGCAAAATTTAAGAAAATCTATCCAATCTATCTATCTGACTATAAATCAAACTATGCCCCTTCTGGTACCTCCTATATAAATGACCTATTTAACTCACATACTCTCAGGTTTGCATCTTCAATGTATTATAGAAAACAAAACGAAAAAAAAACAAATGTTGTTGCATCCCATGAATGAGATGTGGGAGAGCTTCTCACACAGAGAGAACTTAAGGCTCTGACACATAGAATCCGTTGAATACGTTGCGGCAACGTATTTGACTGACATGACGTATGAAGAGTCTAGAGTCGTCACAAATCATGTTGTATGAGAAAACAGCTGATTAGTATTGGCGGTAAAATTCAGCTTTTAGCGCACACAAAATTTTGTCGCAATTTTGCAAAATAGGCTGCCAAGTAAATTCAATATGGACACTGCCCAATTAATGAACGTAATATCAATAATGCTTATGTTGCTCGAAGCCCGCGAGTGTTTGAGAAAATTGTACGGGCAACGAAGATATTGGGTGCGACCACTACTGCGTAATCGCGACTCGCATGGATTTTTCGCAACCACTTTTTGCTTCCCAGACGAAATCCACCAAACCAAAAGGATGGAGAAGAAGACGTTCGATCTCCTCCTTACTTTCGTTAAAGAAAGGTTAACCAAGCACTCCAACAGGCCTTCAATTTCACCGGAATGTCGACTTTTTATAACCCTTGCGTAAGTTTTTATACATATGTACATACATGTAATCGTATGAGTCCGGTTAACATTTTAAAATACTTTTATAAAATTTAAGGTATTTGGCTCATGGCGGAAGTAAGCAGCTATTTTTTGCTGCCTTTAAAATGGGAGTGTCAACTATGAAAGGAATAGTTGCAGAGACCTGCGAAGTGCTTTGGGAAATACTTGGCCCAATATATTTATCAGCCCACAGGAAAATGAGTGGAAGCGAATCGCCAGTGATTTTTATACAATGTGGGACTTGCCCAATTGTGTTGGTTCCATTGATGGCAAGCACATCGATTTAACTTGCCCACCGAACTCTGGCTCCCAGTTTTACAATTATAAGGGGAAATACTCCATTGTCCTTTTGGCAGCCTGTGACGCTAATTACACATTTACTTCCGTAGATATTGGTGCATATGGTTCCCAAAGCGACGGTGGAGTTATGTGGAACTCAAGATTCGGTCACCAGTTGTGTAAAGGCCAACTGGATCTGCCAAAAGAAGAAGTACTACCCGGTACAAATAAAAGTTTCCCGCACTATTTCGTTGGAGATGCCGCGTTCCCATTAAAACCATGTTTAATGAGACCTTATCCAGGTTTGCATAAGCAATTTATATTTTCCTTTTTTATTTTATGTACAAAATGTTTTTTTTTTTTCATTTAGGAAGTAAATGCAATAACAACTTAGGAAAATTTCTATAAAGCTCTTAAAAATGTTCCCAAAAAGGAACGGAACGTTGGGCAAAAAGATGAAATAAAAGTTGCTTTATTTGCATGACAAAAAAGGATCACAAAGCTCGCTAAATATATAAATCAACATAATTGATCACTGGTCATGAAAAAATTCGAGATCATATATATCACATTAAACATCACATCACTTTTTAAAATTCGCAACCATGTTGAGCAATTGGATCTTTAGCCTATCTTGGTCGTCCTCAGAGTGCTTCTGCAGGTAGCCGTCTAGCACTTTTAAAAAGTCGTGGTTGCGAGACACCGGCTGTGGAGGCTGACTCTGTGCTGGCTGGTTTTTAATCCAGTCAGACACAGAGCCACAAAGGGCCTCGAACCTATCCTCGTGAATTTTCCTTTTATTACTCCGTTTCGTACCTTCTGGTTCGAGTGTCTGTGGGGTTGATTGCCCGAGAGGAGGTGGCAGCTCACAGCAAACAAACAAACATGTTCTGGAAAATAAATTTGATTAGAAATGTCCATAAACATGATGGCAAAGCTTTGAAATTACCTGCGCGGAGCAACGTGGCGTTGCAAAAAGGACATCGCGTCCATGTAGCGCCAACCACTCCCGTCTTTGACACCACTTCCCGATGGAGCCTTGGCTGCATTGACCTCCTTCACGTACCTGTCGCGAAGAGGCCTCCAGCGACTCTGGCATTGCTCCACTGCAATATAATATAAAATACATGTTGTCAATATCAACATTCAAATAATTTATTTAAAAATTAACTCACCAGTTGCGTTTGTGGCAGCCGCCACAGTCCTCCACGATTTTTCTCTTGCAACCTTGTCGCGATATGCTTTAATTGTCTTATCAAAAAGGCAAGGGTGCATCTGCACCGCTTCTATAAGCATAAATTCCATTTAAATAATTAAATGAAACAAAAAATTAATTAAAAAAAAGGCAAAAGAAAAAGCTGCAATCAATAACCAGAAAAACAAACTGCTAATGAACTAAATTAATCAGCTGATTTCTGTGACGGACTTGCCGTGCGTCAAAAGTTGAGAGTTAACCAACTTTAATCCGTTACGGCAACGCATACGTCGTGAATGTGACGCTCTTCATTAAAATATATGCAATCAACTTAGCTGTCAGTCAAACACGTCACCGCAACGGACGCGACGTATCTTATGTGACGGGCCCTTTACACGCATTCTATTTTTAGACTCACTCAACAGGAAGACTCATCGAAGCCAGAAACATCAAGGTGATCGCCGCTCGAATAATGATAGGTGGCTGTATGCGGGATTGAATTCGAGATCGTGCGGGCAATAGTCGCGTGTACTAACCTCCGCGCTACGATCGATTTTCTATACTGTTAGACCAATTTTAGTAAAATTTAGTATACATCGAGTGTTTACTAAGGTAGCATCTGAAAATGAAAATCGAGTCCCTTCTGGTGCCTTCCATGCAAATCAGCCGATTTTCTTAAATACGTAGATTTTCCCTTTAACTTCCAATTCGCAAACTACAGCGGCCTAAGTTTTATTCACCACATTGCTTTATAATGTCTGGCACATTTCTGGTACTTCCCACGTAAATGCACGGTTTTAATATGATGGTATTATGTCGAAAATAGTAGTTGAATGCAGTAACTATTTGTCTCCAGTATTAATGGATATTTTTAATAAAAGAATTGCAAGCGCAAAATATCCTGACAGTCTCAAAATTAGTAAAATTCTTTCTATTCCGGCAATTTCAAAAACTATGTCTGTGAAAGATTATCGTCCTATTGCAATTTTGTCTGTAACAGACAAAATTTGTGAAAAATTGTTGCATAAGAAGTCGTTGGGTTAACTAAATCAAAAAAAAGGATGTGGAACTGA
The DNA here is from genome assembly GCA_019455685.1 of Philornis downsi. Lineage (NCBI taxonomy): Eukaryota > Metazoa > Arthropoda > Insecta > Diptera > Muscidae > Philornis > Philornis downsi. The sequence continues at coordinate 607,037 of JAHXMU010026709.1, forward strand.
AGGAGCTGTAATCAATGTGGTTAACTTCATTTGTGATGGTTTGGATAGAGTTTTAATGGCGTTGCAGGCTGGTTTTTAGATTTTTATAAGGCATTCGATCTTGTAGATCATGATATACCGCTGGAGAAACTATCATATTATGGAATTGTCGACAAGGAATTACAACTCTTGAAAAACTATTTATGTGACAGAAAACAAAATGTACAAATTTGTAAGGTAAAGAGTGAAATAGTTCATGTAAAATCCGAAAGAGACCACTTCTGTTTTCTATATATTTAAATGATTTAATTAATTTGAAGTTGAATGGCCGGTTGTATATGTTTGCAGATGATATGTGTTTATTTTCTCCATATAAATATGATATGGCTTTAAAAACCATGATGGGGAGAGACATATCATTAATTTTTGAGTTTGTGAGAATAAACAAATTAGTACTTAATGCAACCAAAACTAGTTCGATTTAGACCACGCTTACATGGAATGAAAAACAATTTTAATATTTTTGTCAACGGTAGGGCAATCACGAAATTTTTTGAAGTGAAGTACCTGGGTGTGACATTACAAAGTAATTGAACCTGGGAAAGCCATACCATCAATGGTAAGAATAAAATTTCTCCTGCTATTTGTATTTTACGAGTATATAAATTAAAATACATTTTGAATAGAAAAACTAAGGTACTTGTTTTCAACTCACTCGTTTAAAGTCATTTAAATTATTTAGCAATCGTATATGGTCACAAAAATACTGCTGTTTTAAAAAGTTTACAGCGCATGCAGACTAAGGCACTTAAACATATTTTTGATTTACCCATCGCATGCCCAACTTTATCGCTCTATGAGGATATAAACGTTCCTGTATTGCTTATCCGTGGAATACATCTACATTAGCTTGTTATGTATGTATATAAATCTTTAAATAAAATCGGATGCGGAAATTTTAATAATTTGAAAGCTGTGAGACGCAGATTAGAGACCACTAAACAGCGTATAGAATATTTGCGTAGTTTTGGTGAATACAATAATTTGCCAATGACCACTAAAAATGTAAATAATATATCCACATTTAAAAAGAATGTAAAGGGTTATCTAAAACAAAATTTGCAGATGCTACTTATGTAATTCCAATGTTTTCAAAAAATATGAACTCTTAACTAATTAATTAACAGAACTCATCTATATAAATAAAAATCAAATGCCGTTCGTTGGTAAGGACATCAGTTGAGAACGGCTGGACCGAATTGAATAATTTTTTTTTTTTAATGTTCGTCGTTAGGTTTTTATGGAAAGAAAAATTTACCACGCCCACTTTTACGCTCACTTTTTTCGATTTATCTAAAATTGTAAAACGGCTACACCGATTTGGCTAATTCTTTTTTTTAAATGTTTGTAGTAAATGTTTCCACTGCTGCTACAAATATGGGTGGGATTGGACAAAAGGGCGTGGTACCTCCCATACAAACAAAAAATTAAAAATCAATTATTTCTGCTCCTGCTTACGGTATTTGAACAAAATTTGGTGAGTAGGTTTGGTGTACATATCTTAAGTGCTACTGCAAATATGGGCGGGATTGGACAATGGAGCGTGGTACCTCCCATACAAACCATAAATTAAATATCCAATATTTCTGCTCCTGTTTACGGTATTTGAACAAAATTTGGTACATCGGTTTGGTGTATATATCTTAAGTGCTGCTGCAAATATGGGCGGGATTGGACAATGGGGAGTGGTACCTCCTATACAAACCACAAATTAAAAAGCAATTATTTCTGCTCCTGCTAATGAAACATTCCAATAAAAATAAAATTTGAAGGCAAAGCAACGTTTGCCGGGTCGGCTAGTTTGTTAATATATTTTACTTGAAATTGTGTATTGTTGTTAGCGTACACGTGAAACTTGTTGCCAGCATGTCTCAATAATGCCCTCGCTGAGGCCAAATATTATATTATTATAAGTATATTGTACAGAATTTTAAATAAACCTCGTGAGAAGAAAAAAATTTGAATTTCCTATTGTACCGCAATTGTTGCGCGAACCTGTGGCTAAGCTGTGCAAAAAATCAAGGCTATTAAATACAACATGTTCTGATCATTCCACAACTTATGATCAAGTTTTCATTAGTTTATATTTATAAATATCCAGATATTTATACATTTTTATATATACATATATACGAAAATAGGAAAGCATGTTTAAATGCTTAAAAAGTACATTTGTATGGTTTGATTCACAAAATTTCTGGGAATTATTACCCGGGAAATCCAGTCATGCATTCTCTAATTCCATTTCATTATCCTCCTACATGTTTTAATTTTATGTACATAACTGAAGGTGGTTAGAAAAGTCAATCAACAGCGGTTTTGTCGCTGGTCGCTTAGTGAATCAGTAACGTTGCTCACGTACTGCTCACGTTGGAAGCTGCTGCTGTGTTACACGCTCATGCTGGGAATTTCCACCTCAACAATACAAAATATAATTGTTTTAGAGCCCAATTTGAGGGGACGTTTTAGAAAAGATTGCTAGCATACGAGTATAATAAAATTACTCAAAACTACGGCCTGGATGATGTTTAGAGGTTGAATTGCTGGTTTTGAGAATTTTATTATATACTTTTATTTAAAAAAAATATATATTTATATATATATATATATATATAATTATAATTTTAAAAAGTGAAGCTATTGAAATGTATATTTTTATTAAACAAAAATTAATATCTATAATAATAGAAAATTTGAATTGGCCAATGTTATTACTTAACGGAAATTTGTGAGATTTCGAGATTTTAGCTTTAAAATAAATTCAATCAGTCAATTTTTTTAGGCAATAACAAAAACATTGAAAATGACACTCCACTTCAGCTTCCAAGGATGCACTTCTTTTGTTGGAAAATCAACCGTTTTTGTGCAACAGCAGCAAATGTCTCTCTCTATTTGCAGAGTGGTTGGCTAAGTCGACCAACGCGATTATAGTCTTAGGATCGAATCTCGACAAAATCTTTTATTTTTCTTTAAGAAATATGACTTTCTCAACAAACTTTTATTGTAGAATGTAAGCTTAGTATGATGTTCATACGATATCTAAGGAAGCAAACATTTATCACATTTTTTGATGCGGAGTTCTGGATAAAAAAAAAACTTCTCCAACATCTTTAAATAACGGCCCCCACTGACAGTTGACAGAATCACGATTTGTTCGCAACCCTGTGCAATAAATTATAAGTATAAGTCCGTTTCGCCTAATCATCGAAGAATTTCCTGATGCCGCTGCACTTCCTGAATGCAAAGTTGCAATAATAAGTGAAGACTAATCCAGAGGCGATCGATGATTAGCATACAGTCTGGGCTAGAGGAATCTCTATAGTGATAGTGATAGGAATTCAAAAACCGCTATTAATATCAAATGCTATAAATGTAATCACCAATCAGGTGTCCTTTTAATATTCCAAAAATCGTTTGTCCTTGCTTATGCCGCGAAAATTTGTTTCGTATGAATAAAACTTTGGCTTAAGTCTCCGTGAATTATTGGAATATATTGAAACACCATTTTTTCATGCAAAGAAAAAAGTGTAAAGAGCGATTCCCAAATGGAAATAAGTTTTGATTCTTAAAAAAATACAGTTTATATTGATAATATGTAGATTTCTGAAAATGTTTTTCAGAAAATGTTTTCAAACATTGCACATTGCGCTTAAATTGTTCTTAAAAAAACCTCGTTAAGCATCCTTGTCTTCACTACAAAATCTTGCTGTCTATTTCGTTGAATCATATAGATTTCTGAAAATTCTTTTCAGAAAATGTTTTCAAACACGTTCCATTGAAAAGTATTTCCTCAATATAAATAATTACACTTAAATTGTTCTTGATAAAAGTCTCGTTAAACATCCTTGTTTTCACTACAAAATCTTGCTGTCTATTCCGTTGAATCATGTGGATTTCTGAAAATGCTTCTTCATAAAATGTTTTCAAACACGTTCCATTGAAATACATTTCCTCAAAATAAATAATTGCACTAAAATTTCTCTTAACAAAACATCCTTAAGCATCCTGGTTTTCATTACAAATTCTGTCCACTGATTCCAATGGATTTTGCACTTTCCATAATAAAGTAATTTCCATAATTAAGCAATAATAAATAATATAATAAAGTAATTTCCATAATTACTTTACAAGCGAATGGTGAGAATGTGATTCTATTCAAATGGCTTTTTTGCTGGCTAGCTTATTTAACTCTTTTTTCATTGTACCGAAAGTAATTTGAACTTTCCAAACACTTTTACTCTAAAAATATTAAACATTTCTATATGTTTACTTTTATAATTGATAAATTTACTTGAGATATAAAATAAATTGCAAACGCTTTCTGCTGCATACACAAGAATGAGTTTGGGAAGAAGTTTTCTAAATAGTCCAAAAAAAGTGGCGACGACAATTTACAAACTCGTATTCAGATAAGCAAGCGTTTACTAAAAGCTTTTTTCGTATATAATATGTTGACTTGCCTTATTTTGTTCTCTAATTTTTGCCATCATGTAATGGTTTTTATTAAAGAGTAATCGATAAAAATTGTATGTGCAGGTTTTGTCCCCTCTGAAGCAATGCGGAACGCGTCAAAGTCAGCGCCAAATAAGTGGGCATGTCAAAAAACGCTCTTTTCGCACATATATCGTATCGACCTTGCAAATTTTGTATATGTACAATATCTATAGCAAAATTGTTAAAACTATACCCACTTTACCAGAAATGGTTTAGGCTTTGAACGGCAAGTCTTTTTTCTACAGGCCTGATTTTGTTCAATTTCAAACTTAACCTGTATATGTATAGATGATTTAAACAAATCAATTTTAACAGGAATCTTTATTACATACAACTTTACACTTAACTTCCATACATATTGTCAGTCAAGGGAATGACAAAATACGAGTATATCATTAATGCAGAAAAAACCACCCCACCTAAGAGGAGCCATTTAATGCCTCAACAGTAACTTTTGATCAAATGTGTTTCATGGCTTTTCAAGTCGATTAAGCAATGTCCATGTGTACGTCTGGCTGATACAATAACTGCCATAAATCTTTATGAAACTTAACAAACTTAACACAGCCTAATGTTGTGCCAAATCGACTCTTCCTTACAAATTTACCGATACTCTTAAGTTCTTCTTTTACTGTAACTCCTAATTCGCAAACTGCAGTAAACTAACTCTTTGTCTATCGTATATCAACCAAATAAATGACCGATTTAACATACATATATATCCTTAGGCTCTTATCTATTATTCAGTTGCACTAAATTCAACACAACTCTAACAGCCTAATATTTTGTCAAATTGTAATTGGGAACTGTAAATGGTCTATATCGATCTACCCCTTCTGGTCCCTCCGATACAAATTGACAGATTTGGAGCTTTTTTGGTTCACTTGTAATTCCGCACTTGTAGACTGCAGCCACCTGGATTTCTGTCTATTATTATAGGCTATAACTCTAACAGCCTAATATTTTGTCACATTGTAATCGGGGATTGTAAGTGGTCTATATTGATCCACCCCTTCTGATGTTCTGGCAATTTTTTTTTTTTTTCCTTTTCACGCTAGAGTTTTTTTAGTTCATCTGTAATCCCGCACTCGTAGACTGCACCTACCTGGATTTCTGTCTATTGTTATAGTATTTCCCCTACAAATAGGCCTGTTCCAAATGCGCAGACTGCAGCGATCTGAATTTCTGTCCATTGCTTTGACTTGAAATTCTTTGTAAAGTTTGAGAAATTCGATACATATAACCGATTTAACCCATATATTCTTAGGTTGATATCTTCTTGAAAATTATATTTAAATCAGTCAAACTAAATACACACTGAAGATCTGCAAAGATACTCAGAAAAAAGAAGTGCAACCGAGGAAGCCGAAATTCGCCGCAGTTTTTGGAACAAAGTGACATTTGACCAAAGAAATTTTGTTTTTGGATCAGAATTTTCAGACCGAAGTTAAACCGTAAAACAGTGTTTCTATCAAATGCGATTATGTGGCAGTCGAATAGTATTTAAATGTAATTCAATTTATTAAGAACTACCGAGTTCGTTTAGATTTGGAAGCGGCATAAAAATGCTTCTTTGGAAATGATAAATATGCATTTATTGGAAGTGATGATAATGTTATTCTTTTTGAACGACTTTGTTTTTATTTTTTTTTTTTTTTTTTTTTTTTGCTGGGTAGTGTTTTGGAATGAAAATAGATCACTGTGCTTCCCTTCTAGTGTATGCCATACAACTTAACTTGATTTCCGGAAATTAAGATTTTTCCTATAACTCTTAACTCTTGGACTCCGGCAAACTGAATGTTTGTTAATTTTATTAATTTATAAAGTCTGTCAAAATTAGAGAAGAATCGACCATGTAACCAAGCGTCTTCTGATCACACAAGTGAGCGATATGGACCATATATTCTTAGCTTCATATCTTTCAAGCATTTACATTGAACTCTGCCAATTTAAAACACGACATGCTTTTGATAAAATTAGTTGCAAGAATAAAAGTTGGCCGCAGTGTCCATAGGATTACCTCCAAATTGACCGTTTTATGTGTAACTTAAATTGTTGTCAATAGAATTTAAATGCCTAGTAAAATATGAAATAATCGAACGGATGTCTCCACCGTTTCTGGTACCCTCATTCTGAATACCAATTATCTAATTTACCCTATAAGATTGTTTCATTAAATTTCATTAAATTCATAGCATGCATTAGGCGTTTAGCAATCGTAGTTCTGCAAATGATAATGGAATGTATTGTTGATGTATCGCAAATCATTTATTTATCGCAATTCATGTATTTAAGTCAGTTTCCTATTGAACCTTCTGTCCTTGTTAAATACATAAATTGACATTGTTATTCAGAAAATGTCAATAAAAACTGAGAATTCCACCTGAAATGTGGAAGTAAACTGCCAGAATTAAAATTAAATTAAAATTCAGAAAGGTACAATTTAAAATCAGGCTTTCCAATTGAAATTCCGAAATTTCGATTAGAATTTGAGAAAGTTCAAAAATGGAAAATTTCGTTGATTTAGCAAACATCAACCGAAATTCACATGAAATTGGTTGAAATCCAGATGATATCAACCGTAACTCATAAAACATGAATTTTATCATTACACGGTGTAAATTCTATTGAACATCTAGTTTTGACAGTTTTTCAAAAGCCTAATTCCCCTTGTCGAACACTTCTGTATAGCCTATCAAATTCATTGTAGAATACTTCTTTTTAGTCCACCTGCCCAACAATATCCAGACAACGCTATCACTTTGTCTTGATGGGCCTGACTATGCCGATGTTGGTTTAATACTCCTACAGGCCATGGTTAATACATCGCCGTTAGCCTCCGTCAACAATGATGGGTCCACATTCTTTACATTTTTGTGAAGAATGAAAAATATCTTTGGTACACTTCAAACATGCATATACGAGTGAATACTCGATGTAAAGGTCTTATCAAACATAGTCTAAAAAGTTTTGCAACATTGATTTCTTTAAATTGACGTATTATTTAAATTCATTTTTCCTAAATCATATATACAAGTGGGTGCACTGTCTTGTCGAGTCTAATAGTAGAAAGTGTTTTTTGCTGTGAGCAATTATAAAAAAGCAACACGCGAAATTCGATGAAAAAGAAAAATGCTGCCCTAGTCAAAATTTCTTTTTAAATTAGCGATTTTTTCTAGAAAAATAGCCTTCTGTACATAAGACGAAGTGAGAAAGAACGCATGTAGTTTTTAGGTGGATACTTTTGGCAAATGTCAACGTTTTTTAGGTTAGAAATCGTCTCGAAAAACTCCTTCACATCTACATATAAGTACTAACAACTTGATATTGTACAGATTACCCCCAAAATCGAAGAACAATTATGCGTTGAGTGGTCCAGAAACCATTTATAATTTTATTACTGACTCTTGTTTTTAAAATACGGGATTCAAAGAGATCCTATTTCGAACTCTAAGGATACCATGGACATTTCGTCCTATCTTATTGTGGCTAGACCATTGTTGTACTAAACAATGTGCCACTGCCGGACGCAAAGTAAATTTTTCTCCATTTCGTTGCTGCCAACTCCCTCGCTTCTGAGCTGAAAACATTACACACAATTACAAAAAATTTAATTTATTCCAAGACTATCATATGTACGAGTATTTGCTAATATTTTTTCACATTATTTCGATGGAAAAATCCAAAAAAAAATATCTACCTATTCAAAACGCCATTGGGTCGGCAAGTTTTCACTTCCCAGAATAAACCTCAAACGACTAGGAGGCAGCTATGTAGCAACCAATATTATGCAGTAGCAAATAAATTCAAGACTTGTAATAATCTTATTCGTCTAATGTTGTGTTTTTGGGGTTTTTTCTTTTATTATTCTTTCTTTCTTTTTTTTTTTTTTTTGTATCGATTTCTAACTTTTTTTATTTTAGAACATAAGAAAATGTTTTTTATCTATATTTGAGACATTTGCAATTATGGTTTAATAAAAAAAGTAATGAAATCAACTGGTTTTAAACACACAAAAAAGCAATGCTGGATTTTTATACGTTTACATATGTTTTCTTTTCAATTTCTCATGACTTGAGCAAAAATTTTCTTTATCTAAAGATGAGAAGGCAAATACAAGGAAATGAGGAAGTTAACAAAAGTTGAAAAATTATATAGAGATAAAGAAAAAGAGGTAATGTATGAGAGGGGAGAACTCAGAATAGAATGAGCTGACAGGATAGCGTATAACTTTTAGGTATGGGGGAGATGTCTTTTCATCTTTGTTGCAAAGAATTACATATGGAAATCGTTTTGATTGAATTTTAGATGTAACTTATGATTTTCACAAGTTTATGGGCTATTGATTTGTAAGTTTTTCTCTCTTTAAACAGGCAGCAAACAATTCATATTACAAAGCAATGACAATTTTGGAGGGGTTTTGTTCTTTCTGTTTTACGGGGCAAGTATGATAGGTGAAGAAATTAACGCTCGTTGCTGCCAGGAACCATCGTAGTGTTCTGCCTCTTATATGATTGATCTTGTTTTAATGAAATTGAATTTTATGAACACTAATGACATTTCTAACCATCCTTATTCTGCCGCTGCTGCTCCTCTACTGGGCCGGATGCTGCGGCATTATGAGCTGAAACTGCTGTGCTTGTGGAGGATGTTGCGTCGTCGCTGTTGGATAATAAGGAGTATGCATAATTTGCGAGGGGTGTATGGTCAAAGGGCACATAACATGGTATTGCTGTGTTTGAGGTGCAAACGTGGGCTGAGGGCCCCCGCCTGCAGGGGATGGTTGTGGTTGAGGATGGAACGTTTGATGCGGTTGTCCTGGTGAGGGTGTAGTCGATGGTGGCGTTTGTGTTAGGAATTGTAACTGTTGTGGCTCAAACACGCGGACCTGAAATAATTAATTAGTATGTTAAATTTGAAATTCTTTTCGAACAATCAAGTGTCAAAATATAAACTTACCATTGGGGGTACATATGGCTGAGATTGGAAATGTGGTGCATGCGGTGTTTGCGGATATGGGATGAATTGCGCCTGTAATGGTCCAGTGGCTAACAATGGTTGTCCTGTAGCCGCTGAAGCATGCATTTGAGATGGCGTCATTGGCCCTGTAAAGATGGAATATGTTTTAAACTTTTGTATAACACAAAATACGTAACATCTAAATATGGGCTAGGCTTAGACTATTGTTGATTAGTATCCTGTTCGGTGCGAATCGAAACTTTTCAGCTTATACAATTTTTAAACGGCTTATACAATTGAATATAAATCTAGAAAGACGTTCTGAAACATTCCCCGGCGACTACAACAAAATGTTCCAAAATGTTCCTGGTACACATATTGCACATTCGTTGGCAACTGTCACTAAAACCGCAACTGGATACGTGAAAATTATACCAAAAGAAAAAAGAAAAGAATGGAAAAAAACTCACAGATGCAGAATGTGCTGCATTTATGGAGAGAAAACCTCCGACGGCAATAGTGTTATATATATGACAATGCTGCAGTCAATTGTAGCGCTTGCAGTGAGGGAACGCTATAAGACCGATAGGAAGCAGACTGAGGCATAGGAACATAGAAGAGACGACCGAAATTTCTATCAAAAGGTAAAAAATAAATTTTATGGAAAATGGTTCCTCTTCTGTAGGGATAGTAATGATAATAATGTAGACAGCGCTTCTGTAAGCTCCGAATAGCTGCACGAATGTAGAAATTTAATTGGACCTTATCAGTGTGGCTTTATATCTGGTAAATCTACAAGTGGTTAGATATTCACACTGTGGCAAAATCTGAAGAAAACTCGAAAAGCACAAATTGGCAAATGCCATATTTTCGTCGATAAATTTGCCTTGCAAAAATTGCGAAACCATTTCCACGTTTGATGTTCCTGCGAAACTTATATGCCAATATGAGACACTTGCCGACAAGAGGTCCACGTTGAAGGCAAAAACCATAGTGAACCAATTTACGAAAAAAATCCATCCTACGGAAGCATATTTCCGTTTCGTTTTACGTTTCAGTTATCGAAATGCTATTCAAATCCAACAGTTATATTGATTTGTATTTAGCTGGTAAATCGCAACAAACAAAGTGTTCAGTTGGCGAAAAATTGCAATATTTCCACTCGTAGCATGAGACGTATATTAAATAATGGACTACGACTGACGCCCCACAAAGTAGAATTAGCGCAAGATTGAACAACTGGACAAAAGGCAGTTCATCTTGCATAAGCAAAGATGCTAAAACGCTTGCACTAAGATAAGTCGATCATAAATCTCGCAAAGTCTGATCACACATTCAAACGATAACTTCGGTAAATTGTTCTAAGAACCGCTTATTCATTTTACTTACCGTAATTACTACGTCTCATGCGTGGCTGTTGTGCAGCTTGTGGATGGGCAGGAGCATGGAATGCTGCTGTTGGCTGTTGTCCTGGCATCATATAAATTGGAGTCTGTTGTCCTGTGGCTGTCGGCAACGGAGCACCTTGAGTATAAATGGTGGTCATTGTCACGGGCGTTTGGGGGGTATGCGGACGCGATGGATTGGGGGTGCTGGGACTGCGAGGGGTAAATGGTTTCGCTGATGGATTTAGCACATGCGTCTTCTTGGCAATTGGTGCTGTAGTGGATGTGCCCGATGAGTTCGTGTAGGGGGGCGCCGCAGACGAGGTTGCTGCCGATGCTGACACTACAACAGTTGCGTTGCTAGAAGGTGGCGTTGTTTTATCTGACGGAGACGTAGATGAGGATGGAGTACCCGTGGACGAATCTGCCGACTTGACAATTGGTGTTTGTTGCTGGTGTTGCTGTTGCGGCGTTGTAGTATTATCGATGACCACCGGTGGT
>JAHXMU010026709.1:618814-719242 GCA_019455685.1 Philornis downsi
ACCAGACGATTGTAGTGGTGGCGACCCACCGTTATTGCCACCGCCTTGCCCACCATGTGGTGGTCCATGTTGCGAATGTCTCACTTGGTTTTGGTTGTCGTTATTATAAGTCATTGAGGAGTTAGATGAAGATCCTGAATATTGGCGCATAGGTCTTTGAGGCAATGGTTTTCCACCTCCTCCGATATTTGCGCTGCTGTCACCATTCAATTTAGAGGGGCCACCTCCTCTATATGGGCCAGGTCCTCCGCCACCATGCATGGCCGGTGGTGTGTAGGATTGATAAGACGACTGCGACTGTTGTTGATTTTGCATGGGCGGCATTGTGTTGTAAATAATTTGTTTTTGACCACCGGAGGAATTTCCACTCTGCGACATTCCTCCTGAACCCATGTTTCCACCGCCTTGCGACATGCCGCCCGCTGGCCCCGGTCCATTATTCGGTGGTGGAGTGTTGCGTATCATTTTCTGATTGAGCGGCGTATTGGTTTTGCGTTTCATCATCGAACCACCACTCTGATACTTGCTACCACCATCTTGTTGAGACATCTGTGACGAGGATGGCGGTGCTGAACCCTTCATACCGCCTGCCATGCCACCGCCGGCAGGTGATTGCGTAGAGTTCGGTACTTGGCCCATCCCCGAAACCGATGACGATAATAGGCTGTTGCCCATCATGCGATCATTGCGGTCATTGCGGTCATTACGATCATTACGATCGTTTCGATCGTTACGGTCGTTGCGATCATCTCTGTCGTGACCGCCATGGCCACCATGGCCGCCGCCGCCCCCTCTGGGTGTTTGGCCACCCATCGATTGAGATGACATGTTAACAGGTGGTGGTGGTGGTCCGGTAATTGAACGCGTCGGCTTCGTTATGTAACGTTCAGTCATGACGGGAGGCACATAACGTTTGGTAGTCTCCCGTTCACGTTCCCTTTCCCTCTCTTCGCGTTCACGAACTCTTTCTCCCTCCATATCGCGTTCCCTTTCGCGTTCACGCTCCCTTTCTCGTTCACGTTCCCTTTCCCGTTCATGCTCCAATTCAGGTCTGGATACAGCAGCGTACATTGTTTCCTCATCGCCATTCTCTAAATCAAGACGATCACGACAAGTGGGATTGCTCTCAATTTCAGCAGCCAATTTTTCGGCTTTTGCTTCGCGTTCTTTGAATTCTTCCGAGTCAACTTTGTCCAAGGGTACAGTATACGATGACAGGGAATCATCGAAAGTGGATTGGACTCCAAACTGGTTTTCATTCTTACGAAACATATCGTTGGCATCCCAGCCATTGGCAGCGTCATCTAACTCTATGTCAATGTCACCGTTCATACCGGAAGCGTCCCAGGGTTCCAGTTCCTTCTGGTCAAAGCGTGAACCTATGCGAGAAATTAAAACAACAATATAAATAACCAATGTCAAAGATTATAAAACAAAGACAAGTTTTCGATCTTACCATTACATTTCTCCGATATAGCGGCATCCGTTTGGAATGTTCCACCAGTGGCATATTGTGAATCGAAATCCTTGGCGGTAATACTAACTACTGTATCATAAGGGAAAATCATTACATTCGGCACTGAAGATTTGTTCTCATCCGGCGAATTTTTATTAAATTTAATGCACGTTGGCAACTCAAGTGCCACATCGAAGTTGGGTGAAAATGTGCGAAAGACACCTTCATAAATGTTACCGGATCGCAGGCGTATTTGTACCACATTACCCACTAAAGCTGTGGCCGCATGCATAAAGAAAGCGTTGTTATAGATGCCCTGAGCCTGGGGACGAGGCTTATTTGGTTGTCTGCTATCGTTAGAATATCTGTTACAAAAAAAGAAGAAAAAGCATAAAACACATATTAAATTTAAATGCTTTTCACAGGAGAAATCATGAACCATTAAAGAAAAACACAAAATATTTTTTGAATTCCGTACTAATACTATTGCCCTAAAGTGTCCTAAAATACAAAATTTGAAATACCCCTGTTGCCACTATGCTTATATGTAAGTAAAGTAGAAAGTAATCCAATATTTGTTCAATAGACGACTTTTGTGTTTTGACTTTGCGTTGTATGCCCTGGATAGTGTTAGAATGATATGGATCTCTCATAGCGAAATTATTCGCCTTACACAGGAAGAGGTGTTGATCACTTGTTGCCCGTTCCGAATTATTTATTTATTTATTTCTGGCTTGTAATTTAAAGCCTTCCGGCCAAATATAAGTAAATTACAATATGCAACAATTCATCATAATAAAAATTAAATATAAAATTTATAAAAATATGACATATAATAATATAATATAACATTATGATCGTTGAAGACAAAAAAAAAGTATGGAAAAAAAAGACTAATTCAAAAGTTAGAAGTTAATCGGAATATAATCTTGAAATATAAGATAATCGGTATGTAATAAAGGCTGCCCACAGTTTAATTGAAAACAAAATTTTACAGCAAAGTCTGAAAGTGTTGTAGAATGTGCCTTTTGTAAGAATCAGGAAATAATTTAAAACTTTTTAAATGGCTTGGTAGTAAATTGTAAATTCGAGCTACTCTTACTGCATAAGCACGACCCATGAGTGTGGTTATTTTAGGAATAAGAAGCTGCTTATTACGAGTGGAATGTGAAAAATTAAATGAATTATAAGGTAAATACATTCCAATCAAGCCCCTAGCGTTGTCGTAATAGAACACAATTCTTATCCTATTGACCAAAACTTGTTGATAAAGGTCCGAACTAATAGTTTGTTTGGTCGAGGGGAACAGATCGTTGTAGGCGATTCCCCGCCAACCCCACCAGACATATAGCAAAAACTTCTTGACAGTCAATCCTAGCTTTGCCACCGTTTGTGCATCTCAAAAAATTTATTTCATTGAATTTATTTGATTTATTCGGATCCTAACACACTAAGAAGCTATGAAGAAGTCAAAGAAGGCTGAATAAGGAAAAAACATGATTCACTAAAACGGTAGGAACAAACAAATTAATGGAAAAAATAAAAGCAAAAATAAAAACAAAATATGAAAATCATAAGCTAACTTAGTTCAAAGTGTATAAACGCAGTGGCAGCAACTGAACCAATACAAATATAGCATTATAGTGAGCAAAAAGAAATCCCACTTTTAATAGAAATACATGCAACGGCAACCCAATGGAGGAGGAGGTGAGAAGGCGAATGGGTAAAGAATGAGGCCACGACAAATGTAAACAAAGCCATCACGTACAACAAGGGGTACGGACACCGAAACGACAACAGCAACGGCATCTAACGACGGCCGACAAAATTAGCTAGCAATATAAAAGGGAGTGCTGGAATTAAAGGGTGTTTTAAAATTTTTAAGTATAAAATGAACTCACGCAAAATCGAATTGAAGTGGTCAATGCAGTTTATAAAAACTAGCAAGAATCAACGATAGTTGTTAAAACACCTCGGCTGCGTAGAAATGATGCAGGCAGCGTTTTAACTAAACTGAACTGAACTACTTCGGTCTGTACTAAAGAAACATTGAGGGCGTTATTTTACAACGCAATTGAATTAGAAAATCAGGACAACATTTGGGGTTAGATCGTATAAGTAAGGTCAAATTACACATATGTGGAATAATATTAGAAAAAAAATTAAAACATTGAGTAACTTAGGGGACTAATAAAAATTACCAACCACGGATTACTATTTTTCAAAACAACTAACACATTTGTAATCAAAAGATGTTAGAAAGGGATTGTGATGAGAGACGACCATTTTAGGCGTTGAAAACAAGCAAGAATGGAGGAACCTGACATCGCTTTTACAGACCAAACCATCCAAAAAGATTATTCTGCCCAAAATAAGACCGTAGAACGTAATTTTCCCTCCACCAGTCTATTTTTGGGAAAGGCCACAACACAATAGAAAACTCGAACGGACTGACTCATTTGAACATAAATAGTGTTTGTCTGCCGAATTTCTTGACAAATTATGGCACCAAGGACTATCGTTTAAAATCGGCAAACACTTCTTCGGTCATAACTGGAGAGTGGAAAATTTAGTGCAAAGTATGGTGATAACTATGCCGACAACTATCATATGTATATTAGACTTAGGAGAGCATCCTCGCTTCTTTATTGTAACTTATATTTACATTTGGCAAACCCTTTGATGCTAAGGTCCTTACATCAGTTTTTACAGATGACAGTGGAATAATGCGTAAAAACAAAAAGATCAAAATAGGGATTATCGACTGGAGAATGAAAGTAAACGAAAATTGCCTTTACACTAAACTTCAACAAATCCCTACTGCCAGACCCAACAATATCACCATTCCACAGAGCTCAGGCGTTAATTACCTTGGTGTCCACCTGGACAGACGATTAGTCTGGAGAAGACACATTAAACTCAAAAAAATTAAAAATTATGCAACATTACTGATACTGCTTAATAAGCTCTGTATGTCTGTTAACCTAGACAGTAAGTTGTTGGTCTACGCGGGAATAATAATAATTATAATATTCACAATATATTATAATATTCATAATATAACTTGGGCAAAATCCAAATAGTCCAAGAGAGCAAGGACATAACTCACCTTGTCTCGTATTCGACAATAAGCACTCCATTACATTCCAATATTTTCGGTGTTAAATATTCAACCCTCACATGTCGAGGTTCTGGCTTCATTAATCACGTAATCTTTAGATGTCATTAATGAGTTAAACGAACTCTAATTAGAATCTCTAATTAGAATTTGTCTATTTAGAAATAAAACTGGAGCTTTTAGCAATTCTAAAAAAATCATATTTTGTTTGGGCTTTAACACAAGCACTAATAAATATAGCGCTTTCTAAAGAATTAAAAAAAATGTTTTTGAGTTTTGCTAAAGCTATCAGAATGTTGATTAAAAGTTTTGAAGTTCTATTTATGTGGCTTCTTCAACAAAGGTCGAGAGTTTTGTGTATATTTAATAATAGTTTCTAAGTTCCTTTAAATAACAAAATTTACAAATGATAAATAGATTAGTTGACAAATCAGATGCAAACCTTTTAAGACATGAAAAATTATCGGAAATGACACTGGAAATTTCGGCCCTAATTTCCCCAAAGCCATATTTCTTCAAACTTTTTAATCGTAATTGCAAGTTTTATAGAATTCTAAAGCATTTCTAAGCATTGGAAGCAATCTGACTGAAGTTGTTTTTCCAATTTATTCGAAGCAGAGCTGGCATTTTCTAAACATCCAGAAAGACTTTCTAAGTTTTTTTTAATGACGAATGTTATTTGTATGTACATGCAAAATAAACCGGTTTCTCACTAAACATATGCCCAGATTAGAGACACTAAGCCGAACTAAAAACACCATTTAAGTTGGTTTAAAAAACCGAAACAATTGCTCAGAAATGAGAAAAAATCACTGAACCAAACCAACTCATAATTTTACTTGGTGTGCAGTCTTTAGGAGCCTATCAAAAATTGTCAAACCTAGTAGAAAATACCATATATAATCTGCAACAAAGTTAGCGATTAAAATTTATACCTCATTCTTGATGCCGGAATTTATTGGCTGCTGAATTAGTTAAGGTTTAAAAACTTGACAATTTGTTTATGTCGTTTCTTGATAGTTTTCAATCACTTTACAACTAAACACTGAAGTAATTATTTGCTATATTCACTGATTTTTATTTCTCATACTAAATACTTGCCCGCTATGCACTCCGGTGTGTGCGAATTAGTAATTTTTTTCTCTCATTTGGAATTCAAAACATATGATAACATCGTCATTTTTCTGCAGTTCGCAAAACAAGGATAATGCGTCGTCAACGAACGACAAGAAAAGACGTAAAATAGGAAAAAATGGGCAAATGACTAGAGCGAGGGCAAAAAATTACAATTCTTGGAAAACAACAACACCACAAAGGCACTGCACATTTTGAAGTTACCCACGGCAACATCATGTTTTTTTTTTGTAATTACATAATTTATAAACAAATAGCAACACATTCTCATGCTTGCTCCAAACTTCGGATTGAATGAGGAAATAGTCATGGATGTTCAACACTGTAATGCTAATACAATTGATGCATTCGTGTTGTTGTAGAAGTGCATTTCTTGCTTACCTTGGGATGTTTCCACCACCAGTGGTTAGACCACCACCTCCACCGCCACCTCCACTTGGGCGGTTTTTGCGTTTATTGTTGTTCATGTTTGTTTGTTTTTCGATGAAATCTGCTAGGCGTAATCCTTTGCGCTCCAAATAAAAGCAACACAAAGCACTAACACTTATATTTTTAGGCACAACACAAAGGTCGGTCTTTTATACGACTCGAAATTACTGATTCCCCCTTCCGCTGTTTGGGGTTTATAGTTTTTGCTACACTTCAACTTCGAAATATTTTTATTATATCGATAGAAAACTCAACTAATTTTGATTTTAAAAAGAGTTCTTCTCGGTTTTGCGAGCTCGCGTTATCTCTGATGCTTACTCGGACACTTCCTGATCTTCACTGCCACAACAAAGTCTTCTGCTGCCGTAATAGGGCTCCGCACTTTTTTTCTTAGAGGTACTTTGAGTTTTTCTTTTGCGATGCGTTTTTGTTGTTTTCACTTGTTCCTTTTGCTCTGTTAATTTGCTGCAAAATTTTCACGTTTTCCTTGTTTTCCCCTTTTCTCTTTCGCTGCTCACGCTGCTGCTTTGTGTGTGTGTGTGTGTGTGTCGTCTCAGCCAACGCTGCGGTGCTGCTGCTGCTCTGCTTACAACACTGCTTTGCACTTTTTCCCTGCTTCACAAAAAGATTTTCTTCTCTTCGGACACAACTTTCGCCACGTAATTTTTGTTGTTCTCAATGAGTTGTTCTTGTTAAATCCTTACGATTGTTGTGTGACGTTATGTATTACCTGCTTTTGTTATGTATTTGCTAATTTTAAGTTTATAACAATTATTCTTTAACAAATTTTTAATTGCTATTTAACTTCGGCAATTCCACATATGCGTGACAAACCGTAATAATAATTGCTGCCAGATTGATACGTTTCGCCAAAGTTGTGGTTGTAGTTGCCACTTTGCGCTGTTAATAGCGAACCAAAGACACAATAGAGCTGTTTTATTTGTCATTGCTAGCATTATTTTGTTGCGAATGTAAAAAGCTTTAATCAACCTCAAACGGAATTCCTTTTTTCATAAAAAATGACCGCAAATTATGCAATCGGATTTTTCTTTCCATATATTTTTTAAATATTAACTTCGAATTGGATGTTAGACTTTTGCGGCTAATAAAGGTCTGTTTGTATTATTTCAAATTATTTCAATTACCTCGAAGCAAAATTAATGTTCTGATAATTGTTTGGAGCTGGTGTTGAATTATTGAATTGAAGAAGGCTCTAAAACAACGTCGGACTGGCAAAAACTTGCATTCAGCTGCGTTTTGATTCTATTCATATTATCTTTTACTGCGGCATTCTAAACTGGTAGAAATAAGAGCAAAATTGGCTGAGAGGTATACCTTTTACGGCCAATATAAATCTTAATCGTTTAAAAATAAAAAAATTGGTCTAAACCTGTTTTGTACCATTATTTTTTGATAGTTTCCTCAAATCAACAACTGATGGCATCGTTATTTTCATGTCAGGCTAGCAATTTTTCGTTTTAAATACACCACAAATATGACAGCAAAAAGAATTCAGATGTGTAAAACACATCCTTTTTGTACCCGATTCCCCAAAGGAGCTCCGTACTAAGCTTCTAGAAAAAAATAATAACATAAACTTCCATACTAGACAGTCATAGAATTTTATAGAAAGTGAAATCTGATAGAATTCTCTAATATTTGAAGGTCTGCTTATATCAGCCCAACGTGATGTTCACTATTTCCATGTATTTTAAAAATTTTATTATCCAAATTTCAATGAAAATTATAATTTTTTTTCTTCTGTTTTGGCTTTTGTTTGCCTGCTTTTGGCATAAATAGGCCTTAACAAATATCGGATTCATATATTCGTAAGCATTCACACCAACATACAATTATAATGAAAAAGCAACACATATATTCATTGTTGTTGTCAGCTGTTTGCTCGTCGTATTTTAAAATGTTAAAAAAAGAAAACAAATTATGACAAAAAAAAACAGTTTTCAAGATATTTTTGCACAAAATCTAAACTAGACTTGGAAAAACGAATGTTTTAAATTATGTCAAACCAATTTTATGTTATTGTAACCAATTTTTTCGATCAAATGACGGTTTGTGAGCTAAGATTATAAAAAATAAATATAATATGATAGAAAACTGGTTTTTCTGCCGAGATAGTTTTTTTATTTTTTTTTTTTTTTTATTTCTCTAATAACCAATCATTCTGGCAGCTGTGATCGGTATGAATTGTTCGAGAAGATTTTTATAACACTCTCTAACCAATGCTGCATGGCAATAGTACGGAAACAATTTTGTTCGCTACATTCCATAATTTTATAGGAATGCAAAACGTTGCTTTTTGGATCTGAATATCAGAACATCCAAGAATCAATCAGAAAATTAAGCAGATTACAAAATAAAACTTCAAATAAAACTTAACCAATTGAATACGCGACAAGTTAATAGAAAGTATGGGTGAACGCTAATGACAAAACTCCCATTGAAGCTATATACGACAAACGGAATGAAAAAAATTTGATATTGGGGGGTAAGGCAGAACTTCCACATGATATAATTTGTTTTATTTTTAATTAAAGACTGGTTTTTCACGTGAAAATGTTTGTTTTGATTTTTCCGTTCTTCAGTTATTTCTATAACTTTTTGGCATCAAAAGTGTTTTTTCACATAATAATTGACATCTTGCGATGAACAAATTAGATCTAAGTAACTTCTTCTGATATTTGTATTGAAAAAAAATTATTTCACACAAGTTGGCGGTGAAACTTTTTTTTTTTATCATATAGAAACTTTTTTAAAAAACATATTTCATGCGAACAATCTTAGTACGGGCCTTAAGCTTTAATCCCTAGTTTATCAGCACATAGAAAGTTGTTTGTTACTATTCCATTCTTTGAAAATATGTGGCAACCTTCCCTGTAGAATACCAGAAATGGTAAAATGTAAATATGGAAATAAAACCAATTTATATATATCGAGTACCTTAAAGAAAATTATTACAATGTATAATGGAATCATTAGAGAACTTTTCGGTAGTGTCGAAATGAAATTGATGTTCTGATAATTATTTGGATTTTCATACTTTGTGAATTTCCCATAAAATTTAATTGGACAAATGCAACAACAAAACAAGTGGTAAACATCAATAGCAAAATAGCAACAAAAATTCATTTCAGTGAACATCAGTTGTTTTCTGTTTTGTTTATATTCTCTCATTCTTCGCCGAGATTTTTTCCAAAGACCATGTATGAGTATACGAACACTCAAATCATTTCGCTCTGGATCGAATTTGGCTTGCTTAAAATATTCACTCAAGAGTGCAATGTTGTCCTCTCTCGCTCTCGCTCGATATCAAACTTTAGCTAAATACAAGGTTTTGTGCATGAAAGCAACAAAAACGTGGATGACGTCGAGAGCAGACTATATCCATCCTTATCTCTCATTCGTACTTTCAATCGGAGGTTGAAGTCGACACGAAATTTTTGCCGGTGGCTGCTCATTTCGTATCAGATAAAAATGTTAGCTTGGAATTCATCTTCATATGATTATTCACATAATTTTGTATACATTGAATAAAGCGTTTAAAGCGCCAAATTTAACCAAATTTGTCAAAAATTTTGTTAAATTTTCGCATTAAACAGATGGCAATATTTGTCAAAATATTATGCATTATTATATATTGGAAGAAAAGTTTATATTTGTTAAATCAACAAACACAGTGTGGTCAGTAATAGAATATTCTTTGCATAAGAGGGATTTTGTATATCTGAAACAAACAATTATCCTCTTTTTTATACCAAAAACTTCCTCTGAAATTTCTGGAAAAGCATACTCCGCTTAGGTAATAATCATAGAAAACAATTACGCCAATAAAAAGAAATGATTATGAAAAACTTTCTTCTAATAGCCTTTTGCGCCGAATATACATAGCTTCCAAGACGCCTTTACAGATATAAGAAACGCATCATGGATATTTCTCATATAGAAAAGTGTGATGAAAAACGCTTTTCATATAGAAAAGTGCAATGGAAGACATTTTTCGCAGAGGAATGGAAGAAACTGTTGATATAGGAAAATATTATAGAAGACATTAATAAAAGAAAGTCCAACACTTGGGTCAAAAGCAATAGGATTAAAGTAATTTTCAAAAAAGAAATAACTTTTAAGACATCTTCATACAGAAATGTGTGTTAGAACACGCCTTTGCAGAAAAAGATACCCTTAAACTATTTTATCATATAAAGCGTCTTCTAAGACTTCTCTTTCGAAAAGTTTATTTTTCATATGAAAAACGTCTATCAACAAATTTATCTCCTATGAATCAGGAAAATAGCAGCTAACAAAATAGTTATCAGTAGCTACAATAGTTAATTTTATTTATTGGAAATCAACTACGTTCTTCAGTAACGCAAATTGGATTTCTTTTTTATATATACATAAATAATCTAAACAATTAAAGACAGTTATTGCCTTCAAACAGAACTCTGTTTTACTTCCAGGCGGATAAGTGTCGGTATTGGTAAACAAAATAATCATTTAATTTCGATTTTTAACCTACCTTTTGTCGTTTTGATGTTTTTGTTCAATCAGAATTGATTTGCAATGCATCAAAAGTGAACATTTCGGCACTAACATTTTCCTGAACATTAATTTTATTTTGCGGCAAAGAAATGTGTCTTGTTAGAATGTGTCTTGTTGGAATTTGCTCTAAGTGATTAGTTAAATACTTTTAAGTGGTCAAGATTACAAAAAAATACTGTGACATATTTGGCGAGGCATATACAACATCTCATTACGAAAGTGCATCAATTTTTTTAATATTGCAATTTTACAACCAGTTTTAAAATGGCTCAGCCGAAATCGCTGTTGCGAGCTTTTATCAACGGCGCCTTTCCTTAAACAGATGACACACTAATAGATTGGTTTGACAGATATAACTCTGCTTGCAAAAATTGGCAAACGTTTAGTATGCAAATTTAAGCAAATTGACCACAAAATGGGGTTAAATCTGACTGATCGATCTATTAGTGTGTCATCCCTTTATCCCGATTTAAGGCAATTGAATCGGCGGCAGCATCGCCCACCCAAAAATAGCAAGCGGCGATTGAGCTTTGTGGGTCGTTATCCGCTTCAACAAAAACTTTTAAATTGTTACGGAAAATGCCAGAGATTTAAAATAACCTGCATTTTATCGTGACAGCTTCAAATGTACCATAAATACCATTTAAATACGTAGATGTCGCATAACAGTGGTTGTGAGTTTAAGGAGGGGAAACACTTCATAGGAGATGTCGATAGATTCCAATAAATTTATCATTATATTACTACATATTTTGCATTTACTCATTTCTTCCTGGTTATTACGGGGAGCAAATTATAATGATCGAAGTAAAAGCACGAATGAAAGCACTTGATTAACAATCGACATCTACTGGAATTTTTTGACTTTATTCATTTAACATCTTAGCATGTAAATGATCTTTGGCGGAGATAAGTAGAAACTTTTTCATTGTGTTACGTTCGTTATTAATTTGAATTTTAAAAATGTTCATGGACGTTATTGTTTTTTTTGAAAATTGGATGGCGAAAGCGATAAACAAGAGCTTTGGGCTGAACTAGCATACATGATAGTTTTTTTGCAGACGTTTTTCATATAGGAAAACGGTTTTATAGGCATTTTTCATGTAGAAAATTGCTTTCCTTATTAATATATAATGGAAAGGTGTCTTTACAGGTACTTATCAAATTGAGAAGTGGCTTCGTAAGCATTTGTGTTATAGAGATGTGTGGGTGTAAGTACTTTCCATATAAAAAGAATCCTCGTAGACACTCTTCATGTAGAAAAATGCATCACAGACACTTTTCGTATTAGAAAAGGTCGTCAAAGACGCTTTTCATACATGACATTTTCTGCATCAATGCTACTCATATAGAAAATATATTCATTGCTGTTTTCTTACTGAAAATTGCATTCATAAGCTTTTTTAATATGGAAAAGTATCTTCGCAGAAGCTTTTCGTAGGCACCTCTGCTATAAAGATGTGTCTGTGTAAATACTTTTTCTTATATAGAAAGAGTGGTTTCTTAGGCAGTTTTGTATACAAGAGAGTCCTCGTAGACTCTTTTCGTATAAGAAAGAATCGTAGAAGGCTCTTTTCGTACAGGACATTTTTTACATACATATGTAGTCAATTTCCATATAGAAATGTGTCTTCATTGCTATTTTCATAGTGAAAATTCCATTCATAAGCTCTTTTCATATAGAAACGTATCTTCGCAGACGCTCTTCGTACGTATTGCACACACTTTTGATATAGGTAAGTATCTTCATAAATACTTTTTATATAGGAAAATATCGTCAGAGACACTTTTCACGCAGAAGAGCTTCTTCAAATACTCATTTCATATCGAAAAGTTTCTCAGTCGACACTGTTCATGTAGGCAAGTGTATTACAGGAAGTCTCAGAAGACACTTTTCTATGTGAAAAGTGGAAAATGCAATCGAAAGACACTTTTAATATAGCCTAGTTTTTTAATAGACTCACTTCGTATATAAAGCATCTTCTCAGTGTCTTTACAGCTTTTGTTTTCTATAGAAAATTGTGTGCATATGCTTCTCTTGTGTTGGAAATTGCCTTCATAGCAGATTTTGTATTTCGTGGGTAATGGACAACCTATTCTCAAAATGAGCAATCCACACACACATTGCTGTGGAAAATGAGGAACAATCATTTAAACATAACTGAGGAATGATATGTACGTAAAATGCCGTTGAAATTCTTTGACTCAGGGCATTTGCGGAAAGGCTATTATAGGGTTTCTTGTCATTCAGATCTGGTGAAATATTGAAGTGTTTTACAAAGCTTAACGGCAGTTATTGTGTGTACCAGCCAGCCAGCCGAACAAATGGACTCAATCGAATTAAAAAGTCTTGATACACATTTAGCCAAAAGATATTTGGTGCTTTAAACGGGCCCTTCTGGCTGGTACACGTTTTCCTTGCCTAACGATATATAAACTCACTGCTTCTGATGAAGGTATAACTAAAAGTCTATGTTAGCTCTTTTTGTTTATTCAGCTTTGTCTTTATTTTCTGTAACATATTGTACTGAGTAGATTAACCTACCTTCATAACCTTAAAATAAGTCATATTATGCATATTTTGATTATCGCTGACGAGGTTCCGAATTGTTTGCACATTAATATATCCGTTCAATCTTGTTGATCTTTGACTTACATAGCTATTTTCTTAGGTGGCGACTAGACTAGGTGGCGACTATTACACACCGCACATAGTGAATGATCTCAAGCGCTTTGGTCTTCTGCCCTTCTCCAATTCGTCACACAAAGCAATTTTCGTTCGCATGCTCCCAGCACTGCCATAATCCAGTATTCTGCGCCATACAGCAAGCTATGTAAAATCAATGTCTGGTGCAGACGCGTTTTTTTGTTTGTCGAGGGATGGCTTTGTCGTTAAATCCCTTGTTTAGGTCATAAAAACATCTGCTCTCTTAATCTCCATACTAACATCATTAGGCAAATGGATTTGTTTATTACTCTAAAGTTGTCAATGTTCACAGAGTAGTTTACAACCAGCAACCCATTTTTGCTGACTCCTTCTCAATGCTGGAAAAGAATGTTATGTTAACATCTCATAGTTTCTTGCTAAAAACGTCTATATCATCGAAATTTGTTTTATAGAATTCTAGTGGCTCCAAAAAACTTCATTATTTTACGGTAGGATTTAACTTTTTTTTTAGCACTAACAAACCGATTCGGCTTATTTAACCCTATTTGAGGATAACTTTCTTAAATTTTCAATTCAAATATTTGGCAATTTTTTAAAATGAGGTTATCTCTGACAAAACATTTTGTTAGTGTGTCATTCTCTTAAATGATTGGCATTTTTCCAGTGTTGTTCACATCTGGGATGAATATCAGTAGATGTTTAGGGTTTTCTGCTTAGCTTATAATGTTATTCTTCTTCTCGTTATACTTGTCTGCATCTCTTCCATCAGTGTCGAGACTGAGAAACAGTGAATTCAATGTTTGGCGATCCTGCATTTTTCATTTTGTTGGTATCCACTGCCAGTTGGTATCATCGTTATCAGTATAGCTTACTTCACAAAAAATTTCATTGCCAAGTGACCTGGTAACAACGCAGACCGCTCTTGTAGTTTCAAAGTACTGTGTACCTTTACAAGATGCCCATTCGCGTACATATCACTACTGTGCATATCACTAATCCGTTTATGGGCCCAATAAAATAGTTGTTTGTGACAAATATTGCTAATTTAGCGATGTATTGTTGTTGTTATTTTCCAAGGAAAACAAATGCTTTAGCAAAAAAAAAAAAACTTCTTTCAACGATCGCAGTCGAAACAAGTCGTCTAAAATACCTTAAATTTACAAACGTCCCCGATCATAATTTTAAGAATAGTGGAATGAATATCAGTAGAGGTTTATGTTTCTCTGGTTGGCTTATAATGTTGTTGTTATTGTTGTCTTCATCAATTAGTTGTGATCAGCTAACAATGTACACCGTTCTTGTAGTTTCAAAGTGTTGTGTACTTCTACATATAACTGCTATTCATATCACTAGTCCATTTATAACCCCCATAAAATAGTTACTTTGGACAGAAATTACAAATTTAGCAAGGTACTGTAGTTATTTTCCAAGGAAAACAAATGCTTTAGCAAAAATTACCGCAGTTGAAACAGCTGCCTTACATATGACAGATTCTAAGAAAATGAATTTAAATTTAAAAGTTGAGGTTTAGGTTTAGGTTGACTCGTAATGTTGTTGTTATTTTTGTCTTCATCGCCTTCATCAGTGTCGAGACTGTTGTATCGATGTGACATTAATGTTTCATGTCACATATACATATACATATATACATACATTCATACAATTTCATTGCCAAATGAGCTGCTGACAACGCGGACCGTTCTTGTACTTTCAAAGTGAAGTGTACCCCTACGAGATGCACATTCGTGTGCATATCACTAATCCGTTTATGACCCCAATAAAATAGTTGTTTGTGACAAATATTGCTAATTTAGCAATGTATTGTTGTTGTTATTTTCCAAGGAAAACAAATGCTTTAGCCAAAACAAAAAAAACAAACAACGATCGCAGTTGAAACAAGTCGTCTAAAACACCTTAAATTTACAAACGTCTACCATCATAATTTTAAAAATAGTGGAATGAATATCAGTATAGGTTTAGGTTTCTCTGGTTGGCTTGTAATGTTGTTGTTATTGCTGGCTTCATTTCTTCCATCAGTGGCGAGACTGTTGAACCGATCTGTTGATCCAGTATTTTTTCTATTTGTTGGTATTTACTGTCAGTTCGTGTCATCGTTATCAGTATAGCTTTCTTCACATACAATTTCATTGCCAAATGACCTGCTAACAATGCGGACCGTTCTTGTAGTTTCAAATTGTTGTGTACCTCTACAATATGCACATTCGCGTACATATCACTACTGTGCACATCACTAATCCATTTATGACCCTAATAAAATAGTTGTTTGTGGCAAATATTGCAAATTTAGAGAGGTACTGACAAAAAAAAAAACTTTGAACGATCGGAGTCGAAACAAGTCGCCTAACGTATGAAAATGTTCTGTTCGGACTGTCGAAATGTTGATCCAGTATTTTTTCTATTTGTTGGTACTTACTATCGGTTCGTGTCATCGTTACCATATAAAATTTCTTTACCAAGTGACCAGCTAACAGTGCAGACCGTTCTTGTAGTTTCAAAGTGTTGTGTGCCTCTACATATCACTACTATGTATATCACTAATCCGTTTATGACCCCAATAAAATAGTTGTTTTTGACAGAAATTGCAAATTTAGTGAGGCAATGATGTAGTTATTTTCTAAGGGGAACAAAGGCTTTAGCAAAAAAACTTCTCTCAATGATCGCAGTCGAAACAGCTGTCTTACATATGAAAACGTTCAGAAAAGATTCCCAGACACTTTTCTAAGAAAATGAATTTAAATTTAAAAATATCTCCCACCATAAGTTTAGGAATTGTGGGATGAACATCAGTAGAGGTTTAGGTTTCTCCGGTTGGTTCGTAATGTTGTTGTTATTTTTGTCTTCATCTCCTTCATCAGTGTCGAGACAGACTATCGATGTGACATTAATGTTTCATGGCCGTGATGTGTGGGGTTTTTGGCGGAATATTAGCATTTTCCCTATTTGTTGGTACCTGCTGCCGATTGATGTTAACGTCATCAGTATAGCTTCCTTCACATACAATTTCATTGCCAAATGACCTGCCAACAATGCGGACCTTTCTTGTGGTTGGAAAGTGTTGTGTTCCTCGACAATAAGAAGATGCGTGGGTACTCCACTGTGCATGTCGCTAATCGCTAAAATTGTAAATTTAATGAGGTATTATTGTAATTATTTTCCAGGGAAAAATGTGCTTTAACCAAAAGCAAAAACATCTTTCAACGATCGCAGTTAAAGCAAGTCGTCTTACATAAGAAATGGTCTACCCAGTTTTGAAACCGTTTCACATCACAATTTTAAAAATATTAAGTGATTGAAGCAGGTAGAATTTTAAAATAAAGCTATTTGCTTTGGGGAAAACGATGCGGCGGTGATTACTTGATGCTAATGATGAGATAAATAATTAATATAATTTGTTCGTTTTTGAATTTATAATTTATATCGATGTTCAATATAATATGGTTTTAGTTCTTAACCCGGTTCGGTTTTCTATTAGCAATTATTTATTATTGTTAATAGAAATACAATTCGATAAGAACTTGGCATAATTGAGTTATATTTGACTTGAAAGATAGGCAAAACTTATTATTTGTTTTGTGAACTCATAAATCATTTAGTTGGCGATGATGTTTGAGAAAGCACAAACATCTAATGGCGCTGAAGAAGGCACAGGGTTACCCATGTAGAGGTTTCAAATCTGCCGGTCATACGGGACTATCAGCTGATTGTAAAGAAATTTGAAGAGACTAGAAGCGGTGTGAGGGCATTGAGTGAGCAACACTGTTTAACAACAAGTGTAAGATTGTTGGCTCAGGGAAAATAAGAAGTTTCTTAAGGTTTATACCCATCTCAGTGCGTGCTAGTAGTACTAGCTATTTTTATAAATCCCCCAAAATTAATACAAACCTGAAATTATATTCATATTTACCCAGGTGAGAGTAATTAAACAAAATTGCCTTGCGAGCACCCGCAGTACGTGCTTGTGCTTTTGTTTTTGCGAATCACGTCAACAGCTGTTTAGCTGAATTGTGTGATTCGTACAAAAAATAGTACGAATATAGTTCAGCCACTCGCAGGGTTTAGCATACATTTAGGCGTATTTATAAATGGACAGGGTTACCGTGTCTACTCCCCCAGTTGGGGAACTCTCAGTTAACACGCCAAAATCGTTAACAATTCCGAAACCTACTAAAACTCTAATGACACCAGTACTTAATAGTCCAAATGTAAATTCCCTTACTCCAGGAAATGCTAGAAATCGTTATGAGATTGTCATTTCTCATAACGAACCCATTGTATCCGAGGAGACAGGAAACTCCTGGACCGAAGTCCCATCAAAAAGGCCTCGCAGTCCAAACTCATCCCCGAAAAATCGGAAACAGGCTACTTTGGATGAGTACTGGTTGGGTGTTCGACCAAAAAATCAAAATCGATTTTCTGGGCTTGAAGCCGATGAACAGCTTAAACCAAAGGAAGTCGTTCACAAACCTCCTCCAATTTTTGTTGATGGTGTAGTCGAAATCCAACCACTAATTAAAGAACTCAACGAAAAAGTAAATGAAGAACACGTTCTTAAGATACTAAACCACAATAAAGTGAAAATACTACCTAAAACCCCGGAATTCTTTTCGAAAATCGTGAAAGTTTTGTAGAATTCTGCATTTTTATTTTCCAGGAAAGAAATTTTAAAGTAGTGTTAAGAAATCTCCATTATTCGACGGATGCGGAGGATATTGTTGATGCTCTTAAAAATTTAGGACACAACGTCAAATATGTCCATAATATAAAAAGCAGGTATACTCAATTTCCCTTGTCATTGTTTAGGATTGAATTAGAGCCCCATGAAAACAACAAGGATGTATATCAAATTAAAAGATTGCTTAACACGACCGCGCCTTTTGAACCCACTCGACCAACGAGGGAAATCGCGCAATGTTCTAATTGTCAACACTACGGACATACTAAGGCTGAGTGCCATAGAAAACCCAAGTGCATTAAATGCGCTGAAGAGCATCTATCAATAAATTGTTCTCGAAAAGCTCCAACTGCAGATGTAAAATGTGTTCTGTGTGAGGGAAATCACCCCGAAAACTATAAACGTTGCCAGGTCTATCAAAAGATCATTAACCCCAATAAAACCCCTTCGGCCAAAAGAGCCGATAATTCTGCCCAGCAGAAAACACCATCTCGCGTTGTTTCTGATAAAAATGTTACCTTTAGGCAACCTCCTGGTTATTTCTCCGTTTTACCAGGCCCTCGTAAAGCTGGCAAGCAGCCTGACAAACACCCCTCGTCAGGTCCCGTAGAGTCATTCCTTCTTTTTGCTGAAAAACAACCTGGCACCCCCTTGCTAGGCGCCATGGATTCACACATGCAGAAACCGCTAGAAACGCAAACATTCCAACACATAATACAGGGTGGGTCATATGAGTGTTGGCGATTTAATTCTTCAATTTCTCGGTAATGAGCAGCGCGGGGTGGCGGGGGTATATGTTTTTCGCTGCGCCGCTTCCTGCAAATTTAGTCGCCATGGAGCCGTACACGGCGGTGCAGCGTGCATTTTGTGTCCGAGCGTATTACGAAAACAATAAATCAGTGATTACTGCGCGACGTTTGTATCGGCATGAACACGGCCAGTTTCAGCAAGATCAGCCGACATTGTGGAGCGTGTTCGTGTTTCAGCGAAATCCGCAACAGTCAACACATAAGAGAAGTCAATCTTTGGATGTCAACAACTTTAACAACTTTACGACGAATTTTGAAACGTGATTTGCATTTGAAGACTTATAAGATTCAGATAGTCCAAGAATTAAAACCCGATGATGCCAATAACCGACTTAACTTCGCTAGAGCGGTTCAACAATTTCAACAACGTGATTTTTACTGATGAGGCCAATTTTCACCTTAATGGCCATGTGAACAAGCAAAATTGTCGGTTCTGGTCCGAGACTAATACCCGACGCTTGCATGAACGTCCACTTCACAGCCCTGAGCTTGTCGTGTGGGCTGGGATAACGTCAACCGGTATTATAGGACCATACTTTTTTGAGGACGAAAAAGAGCATGCGATGACGGTTAGAGCGAACAATTATGGCAACATGCTAGCAGACTTTTTGGTGCCAGCTTTGCAAGAACTTCAAGGCAATACCTCGAGGATGTGGTTTCAACAGGATGGGGCCACATGTCATACGGCTAGGGTATCCATAGAGCTGCTGAAAAATGTTTTTCCTGAAAAACTCATTTCGAAAAGGGGGGATATTGAATGGCCCCCACGTAGCCCCGATCTCTCTCCATGCGATTATTTTCTATGGGGCTACCTCAAATCGGTAGTCTACGAGAATAATCCGACCAATTTAGAGCAGTTGAAGAGGAACATTATTCAGGAAAGTAACAAAATACCGAGAACAACTTTTCAACGAGTTTTCCAAAATTTGCGACTTCGGTTCCAAGAGTGTCAAGCAGCCGAGGGAAGCCATTTGGGCAACATTATTTTTAAGTCTTAAAAATTACCATGCTTCTACTTTTTAAAAATACAAATATATTGTTTTTATGTTTCGTAGTTTTTTTTTAATTGAATATTTAAACCGCCAACACCCTTATGGCCCACCCTGTATAAGAGAACTTGATACAAATCCAACAGAGAGCATATTGATCACTACACTTACTGATGAATTCCGCGAAATGATGGCGATAATGAAGCAGATGATGCAGCAAATGACTGCAATCACCACAATGTTGGTAACTCTAATGTCTAAAATGCCATAAATTCGATCGATTGATAATAGTCTTGTGGAATGCAAACGGGTTATCTAAACACAACCTGGAAGTCAAAACACTTGTAGATATGCATAATATCGACATTCTGCTTGTCTCTGAAACTCATTTTACCCGTAAGGATTATTTTTCTATACCGAACTACAAGTTCTATCACACAATACATAGAGATGGTACAGCACATGGAGGCTCTGGAATACATAAAACATCATAAAACATCATTTGTCAAACCCATACGCAAGGGCAGAAATACAACCCATAACAATAGTGGTTGAAGATTGGTCTGGCCCAATAAGTATTTCCGCCCCCAAACACAAAATAAGTTGTAAAATGTACAAGGAGTTCTTCAAAACACTTGGTAATACCTTTGTCGCAGGTGGCGACTACAATGCCAAAAACACCCTCTGGGGCTCTAGGCTAACAACAACAAAAGGTCGTCAACTTCAATATGCAGCTGAATCAATGAACCTATACACGGTATCAAGTGCACAACCGACTTATTGGCCAGCAGACTGCAGCAAAATCCCCGATTTACTAGATTTTTGTGTGACAAGAGGTATTAAAAAAGAGAGAGTGCAATGTGAATCCATTTATGACTTGTGGTCTGACCACACCCCAGTAAAGGTAACTCTGGGCAGAAAAATATTGCCTGCATCAAGAAGTTGTGTACTCCATAATAAACGAACTGACTGGAATCTCTTTCAACATTTGGTAAAAGCTAATATAAATTTACACATTGCTTTAAACTCAGATAAAGATATAATAAATGGAGTTGAGCAGTTTAATAATATCTGTGGTCACAACCCGTAACAGCCTAACTCGAGTTAGGACACAATTGAGTTATTAGCACCATCGTATTCAGCGTATCTAAATTTATTTGCTCTAAATTTTTCATGTTTGTATCTCTTCTAGGAAGGCAATTAATCCTAAAAAACCTAATAGCTTAAGTTATTTTTCTAAATGACTGTTTTGGCATAACTGCCTAAGTCAATTTAGGATTACAACAGATATAAACATTATTTTTTCATCATTGCCTAAATCAACTAAAGTCGTTAATCCAAAAAAAAATAAAGAAACAATTTTATTTTCCTAACTTGAGTTAAGCTCTTATTCCAAATTACAATTTCGTTTTTTGATAAACATAAATTGAGTTAAGGTCTTTCTCCAAACAAAAAAAAATTTATTTAATCTGGAATAATAGCCTAACTCAACTTGAACTTTTTGACTTTCTTTCGTTCAACAATTCATAAGAGCCTAAGTGTCTTTTTCGATAATATCTTTTGACTGCGAGAATAAACAACTATTTTTTGTTAACAACTAAGTAAAGAAATTCGTTTCCTTGGAATCTGTAGCAAAGTTTTCTAAAAACCACCTTCTCCTGATTTTCAGTGAAGATTCAAAACTTTAAACTCCTGTACTGAAAATATTGAAAAACAGACTTAGGCTGTTATGGGTTGTGACCACAGGTTATTAACCAACAAGCAGCTTGGAATTCTACCCCTTTGAATGAAAAAATTATACCCGAACGGAACAAAGTTCCATTGAATATAAGAGAAAAAGCGGCTGAAAAGAGAAAGGTAAGAAAAAAGTGGCAGAGAACTAGATATCCACCCGATAAAGCGGTTCTAAATAAGTTAACGAAAGAACGAAAGAAGAAAGAGATCTTAAGTGTAGAGGATAGTAGAAAAACTGATAGAGATCTGGAAAATTTAGATGCAACTGCAGCTACCGACTACTCTCTATATAAAGTAATAAAGCGTACGAACAGGTCCATAAAACACGATCCCCCTATTCGAACCATACAGAATACATGGGCTAAAAGTGATTCTGAAAAAGCTGAAACTTTCGCAAAATATCTGGAGAAAGTGTTCATACCTAATGAACAACATGGTAATGACACTTTTTTAAATGAGCTACACAACTTTCTAAATGAAGATTACCAGATGAACTTGCCTATTACACAAATTACCACCTTAAAAATATAATTGCTGATTTAAAAGACCGAAAAGCTCCAGGATACGACTTGATCACTGCTAAAGTCTTAAAAGAATTGCCTCAGGAAGGCTTACAGCTTCTAACAAGAATATACAATGCAATCATTTTAAAGTTGTACATTCCGCCACAATGGAAAATATCTCAGGTGAAAATGATACGAAAACCAGGAAAACCACCGGAAGAAACCTCCTCTTATAGGCCCATAAGCTTCCTACCTATACCATCAAAAGTACTCGAAATTTTATTTCTCCGAAGATTAAACCCCATAATAGAGTCAAAAAATCTAATACCTGATCACCAATTTGGTTTTAGACAGGAACATGGGACGATTGAACAGGTTCATAGATTAGTTGAACTGATAAATATGTTTCGACACGAAAAAGTATTGCAATGCGGCATTTCTGGACATTTCACAAGCCTTTGATAGGGTATGGTACGAAGATTTATTATTCAAATTTAGGAAAATGTTACCCACGAATTTCTTCATTTTCCTGAAATCTTATTTATCTGAACGAACCTTTTTTGTTAAACACGGCAAAGACATGTCGGACATGCTTAAATCCCATGCGGGAGTCCTCAGAGCAGCATTATTGGTCCTACCTTATATCTGATTTTCACTTCGAATCTACCCACAGAAGAAGGGACTCTTATCGGAACGTTTGCAGACGATACAGCTGTTCTTGCCACTGGCGCCAACCCGGATCAAGCATCTAGAAAATTGAAAAAAATCATCTCGATACCATAACAAAATGGCTGCAGAAATGGAGAATAAAGGCAAACGAAACGAAATCGGTTCAGGTAACGTTTACACTTCGGAGAGGATGTTGCCCTCCCGTGTCTATTAATAATGTTGGAATACCTCAATCAAATGATGAAGTATCTAGGCATTTATTTGGACAGAACACTGACTTGGAGAAAGCATATATTTAAAAAAAGACTGGCCTTGGGGCTCAAACTAAGACCCTTAAATTGGCTTTTGAATGGCAAATCCAAATTATCCCTAGATAACAAATTAAAAATCTATAAATGCGTTTTAAAGCCCGTATGGACATATGGAATCCAGTTATGGGAGACTGCAGCAAACTCCAACCTTGAAATATTGCAACGCTTTCAATCCAAAGTACTGCGAACCATACCCGGTGCACCCAGATACTTCTCGAACAAACAATTGCATAGAGAATTGAAAATACCCTTCATTAAGGAAGAAGTCCAAAAATACTCCGCTAGATACATGAATCGTATTCAACAATATTCGAATCAGCTGGCGTCCAATCTGATGAACGAAACACCATTATTTACCAGACTAAGGAGGAGAACCACACAGGACCTGGCTACTCAGGACGAATATAGTAGTAGATACACTCAAGGAAGTGTTCCCGAATAAAAATAAAATTTTAGTATATAAGTAGTATGTAGGCCAATCTAAATATTAGTGAATGTCCAAGGACAGATTGTAATAAATCCAGAATTCAAAAAAAAAAAAAAAGCGGCACAGATGTGGTCAGGCCTGTGCATCATCGTAATGTGCGCACAGCCGAAAATACCGTCTCTGTTAGTGAAAGTGCGTCGGGTAATCCGAATTTCAATTCAATTTTTGGCCTGCAATTGAAGATTATGAACTGGACTGGACTGGTTCCAGCAAGGCGGTGTCACGAGCCACACAACACGACCGACTTTGGATTTATTGCATGAGAAGTTTCCAGAAAGTGTGATGGGATGACTCATTCAGCTTCCTTTTGCATTAATGCAAAAATGTGAGGAATTACCGAAGGGCCGTGATAAATCGCTAAGTTCTATGAAAAAATTACCTGAAGGGGCTTAGCTATACGGCTATTAATTTATCAAACGCACAATGAGTGCGAAGTTTTGATGAATTCAATAGCTTTAAAGACTGGAGCCTGGGAATATACGGAATTAATCTTTCTTTTTTATAGAAGATGGCAGAAGAGTGCGGTTATTTGCCCCATTTGTTTTTATTTTCACAAAGGATTACAAAATAATACAATGCATAAAAACCTATGCCACTGCAGCCAACTACTTAAAAATTATCGAGAAAAGCTTCAATTTCGGGCAATCGGTTAATTCCCATTTCATTGTGAGACAATATTTAGGCAAAGGCTGTACCAAATATGATTAAATAAAAAATATGTGCATAAGAATATACATCAATCATCTGATGGGAAGATGAAAAACAAGCTTGTCATGAACATGAGCTACAAACCGTTAAACTACATGCCCTTTAAATAGCCACAGCTTACTTTCAATAACTCCTCCAATTACTATGACAAATCGTTCCAAAGCGGGAGACTGAGGATACAGAAATAAATAGGGATAGAGGTAAAGCCCGAAACTTCTAAAAGTTCACAAACAAAGGGTATGGAACAGGTCTTCACTCATGTGGGGACAACAATGGATATCTGGATACAGATATGATGTAATTATGGAGAGATCTTTTCTATAAGTTACTGGTTTCAGAAAGCAGCTCTAGTGAAGAAATCATGTTAATCATAGTCGACGGCAATGCAGAATCGGATCAAAATGGAATCAAAGTAGTAGACTTACGAAAAATATCGGTCCGATGATTGTAATCTAATTGTATTCTGTGTTAAAGAAAAGAAGATTCAAACCTGTATCAACTATCAGTATTTAATACATCGGTATCAGTATTTAATACATCGCTCATAAGGTTCGGTCGAGTATGATGCGTAAAAGGCTATAACTTATCCTATCTAATCAGATTGAACCTTATTAGTGCGGCCAGCGAATTCACAACTGATCAGATATTCACACTACCGTACATCCTGAACAATATCCAAGAATAGTATTCCTGCGAACCTTATACACGAAGTCTTCAGTAAATGTAGGTACATATCTTTGTGACCCACTTTACACCAAACCGGGATTTAGACGGGGCTGTATACTTTTGAATCTGATAATGAGGAAAGCTACAATAATTACTATTCGCACCATCTACAATATCATTGATCGAAAACTGCGACGTGCTAATGCAGTCTACTGAAATATGGAGAAGGTGTCAGCAAAAATTTGCCAAGCCAACGTATTTGTATCGACGAACAAAGAGTCTACTCATTTTGAACGCCTTGTGAACGTCGATAGCTTTAACCTGAGGGCGATATATAAATTTGTCTATCATTACTTCGCTGTAAAAATTAGGAGAAGAACGTTGCTTGGAATTAAATGCAATAGCAATCAACAGATTAGCAGTCGAGTTAATGGCAAAACTATCTTTGATTTATCATGTGGGGCTGTACAGCGTGGAATCCTGGGTTATGACATAAGAGGCTGAATCAATTTTGGGCGCATTCGAGGGAAAAACACTCCGAAAAATATATCGTGCCACCATCGTTAAGAGAGACTATCGGTACCAGCGCACAAGATTGTTACCAAAACTCCGTTGGAAGAGCCAGACGTTTAAAATATAGTTAAAACTTGGCGTGTTGAATTGGAGATGAAAGGCTTAGGATTTTGTTCCTTGTGTGGATAAAAATGTTTTAGTCAATATCTAAACACATAACACATCGTTGTTGTGAATTTGGTTATTTGCCATAACTAAACAACTAGAACTAGAACAAGCTTTCCAATGAAATGCATTTTTAATCTGATAGCAGATACTGTAGACATAATCTGTCAAGAATGCTCCACGAATTGGTCGATAAAATACAAAATATTTATTATTAATTCAAATTTATTGTATTACGTGGAAGCAGACGCCTTCTGAAATAATGCACTTATACCAACGAATAAACCAATATAGTTCTCGCCACGAATGATTTTAAATCGGCTGCGTCAAATTTGGTTTTGAAAGTGTTCAATGATATTTGTTGAGTTTTTGGCCACAAATTCGACCACGATGCGGATTCCTTGGAAGTAGTCGAGTGCGAATATATTCGTGAGACATACAAAGTTCAGTGGCTAACTTTGTTAAATTTAAACGGCGATTTTCAATTACTATTTCCTCCATTTCATTGATATCGCCTTCAGTTGAGTAAGCTGACGACCGTATAGAGCGAGGCGAATCGTCAGTCACATCTCGACCTGTGGGTAGGCGGGTGTTTCCTATGATGCTTTGTACCGCTTACCCCTAAAACGCAGGCCTCTCTACCTGATCCTGTAATTAAGCAGGCAAAGGGTATGATGTTTGCGAACAAAAACAAAGTAGTGTGGTCTTGTGCCAGGCGCCCTAGGAAAATTTGGGTTATGTCTTGGGATTCACCTATAATATGATATCAAACTGATCTTGGAACTCGTTTTTCGAAAACCAAGTAAAGGGGAGAGTCATAGTTAAACAAGGCACATCCTGGCAACAGGTGCGACATAGAGAAGCCGTCGGGAGGTATCAGAAGATTTATCTTTTCCGTAAATATAGTTGTATGACCAGAGAGATCTGGTTAATGAACTATGATAGGAGCATGGTGTACTTTGCTTTGCTGTGTTGATATTCTCTCCTCGGACATTGAAAATCTATGCTGTATTATGGATTACCAGTTCCATGCGAGGTATGATAAAGCAAAACTGGAGTAGCTTGTCTGCGAAACCCAGACCAGAGGGTTCTTCTCTTCTGGTAGCACGGGTGACCAGGTGCCCAAGGAACATTGTTCCTTCCTGGTCAATGGTGTAGGACCTCTAGTGGGAGCATCGTGCTGGCTGTGGTTGCCCGAACAAGTATTTTCAGTGCTTTTGCGTTGCTCAAGCGTTGGTGAAGGAAGGCATTGGCTTGGAAAACACTGTTCATATCTATCCGAGGTTTTCCTAGATACCTCAACTCCTACCCGGGAGGTAGTTCACTTCATACCAAGTGACTACAAAGGTACTTTGGCTGAGTGCGGGAGTGCGACCTGAGGAAGCTTTTCCAAGGGACCTACTTCCAATCTCTGGTAGTCTAACTAATCCTCCGGGATTAGTGTGAGTACACCAAAGGGGTGCCGGCCGTCACCTGAAGAAAGAAAGAACACATAACCAAGAAAAAGCATGTAATTAGAAACGGCATCTGTGTGGTGGCACACCATGGGTAAAGCTTTTCAGCAAGACTCATGTAAAAGCTTCACATCAGTCACATCTCGACCGCTTTGGATGCCCTATACCACCTTACAAGCACGGATTTTTGATTTTTGACTGTAACATGTACAGTGGTTTTGCGCACCAAATTCAATTTGCCATATAAATGTTGAGGCAAATATTTTGTTCGATATTTTTATACTATGTAAAAATTGCAAAACACATTCTAGATGAACTGCCAAAATCGAGCACTGTAAATAAACTAAATGACAAATTACGATCAAACTCCGTGCCGGTGTAGAGAAAAGTTTTGTCAATTTAGCGAAAATAATGAATTTGGTAATCCCTTTTGACTGTAGCACATTACAATGACAGTTGATGTAAATAAGATTCATTTACATTTCAATTAAATTATTTTCATTTCATTTTCATTTTCATAATTGCACCAAATTTCAAAAATATTGTATTTATTACAAAGACGTATTTTGCGTTATTTGGAGTCAATTCGTTAAACAATGTTAATAAGGATTGCCATCATGTTTCTGGTTAGAGAGATAGATATTAACGAGGCCTTAATGTATGGACCCGACATGACTTTTTAAGAAGTGTAAATACTATTTATATGTATATGAAGTTCTAATTTGAAATTTACCTTTCATTCAACTTGATATCATTTTAAAGGAAACGACTATCGCAGTAGATTCAAGTCAGAAATAATAACCTTCTTACATATGCTAAAAATTGCCATGATGCAAATCTATTTGTAATCTTATCACTTTTATTGCCAGCACACTCCCGAAAACACATAAACAAGAAAATTGTTGTGTATTTTAATAAAGTAGCAATTAGATAACATTTTGTTTAGCTCTAATAAAATATGCACTGATGACTTAGGCGCCCAAAGATGCAAATCGCTATTGACAGTAATCGGAAATGGTTGTAATGAATCGAATAAAAATTAAGGTTTATATCAATTGATACGGACCAAAGGTGTTTCATGACATCCGATATCTGTCCGTTGGTTGGTTTGTAGACACCGCAACTGTAATAAATCTTTATAAAAGTTGATAAAACTTGGCACAGCGTAAAATCTTGGAAGATTATAGCCAGGGATTGTAAATGGGATGTATTGACGCACCGCTCTTTACTAGAACCCCAATTCATTGAATGCAGTAACCCACATTTTTGTTCAATCTACTACTTTGTAATGCTCAATCAAATTTGAGAAAATAGCCGATTAATTGCGCCCCTTGTGGTACCTCCCAAACAAACTCGTTTATTTTTTACTTTATATCATTTAAAAGGTCGTATGGAATTCAGTTAAATTTGTCAAAAATCATGTGTTTCATAAACTGAATTTAGAAAATGAAAATCGACAGCATTACCAAGCCTCTCCTGATATTTTCCACACAAATGACCGAATTAAGCTGTATACTCTTAGATTTCTATTTTTTATCCCGTTGCACTAAATTTACTCAACTTTGGCATACATTAAACATTTCCTAAATTAGTGTACTCGTTCAGATATCTCTCATATAAATTGGTCGATTTTCTGAAATTAAATATTTTCTCTGGGTTTTTTGTTATTAGCAGGATGCAGTAACCTTGATTTTTTGAGAAAAATTTGAGGAGAAACTATAATGCAACCACGCACTGGTAGTGCCTCCTATACGAATGACTGATTTAACACTTATATTTTTAGCTCCGTAAATATCAGGAAGTTGAAGTGAATACGATGAAATGAACATAGCCAGAATTGCCACACTCCTCCTAGTACATCCCACACAACCTGACCGATTTGTCGAAATTTACTTTGCGCTCTGTAACGCTGCAGTAACTCAAATTCTTGATAATTGTGTTGCATTATGACGCTTGTTAAAGTTTAGAAATATAGAGCAAATAATCACGTCGTTTCTGGTACCTCCCATACAAATTACTCAATTTAACCCACATTCACATTCTCGCTAATGACACTAATTCAATATAATAAATAAGCATCAGGCGCTTCGTAAAGTTAGTTCTGCGAGTAAAAATAGATAGCATAGCCACGCCCCTAATTGCATCATACATACAAATTTGTCATTTTGCATAATCAGTTGTCCCTCTATAATTTTCTAGACTGCGGTCACTTATAATTTTGCTCCTTTTTTTGGGTGTTAATTCAAATAATTTGTTGGTAAGAACTTAGGGATTTATTGCGCCTTTTCTGGGTCCCCGTACATTTTTGCGCGAACACGAAAGGATGTTGGGTGAAGTACAATTGACCCTATTTTTCTGAAATTTCTGTACTAGTCTTGGATACAAATTTAAAGCAGATCTGACGACAATACAATTCAAGTGTGATAAAGTATCGCATCCAATATGTTTTACATAAAATTTCATAAATCATTCATCGTATTTTTCTTTTCGGACGTCACGGATAGACTAGGTACAGGGCACTATTATTGCCTAAAAAGTACCAACAACGAAATCAACACGATCATACGTTTTGCCGAAAGTGATAGCTCTAATAAACTTTCGGTAAAACATGCGACAGACAAAGTGACAAACTTGTTGCCGATCTGAGGCAATCTGAGGCAATTTTGTCAAAGAATTAGTGATATTTTGCCAACAAATTGAATTTTGAAACCAATTTACGCTTACATTGACAACAATTTTAATCCTCGTAAAGAGCAACAACATAGTCAAATATGTAGTTATTGCATCGCCGAACTATTCCAGGTAATCAACCAAGACTCCACAAAGCAAAACGCTTTTGAATCGATGACGTTCACTACGCCACAAAGTGAAGATAAAAGCTTTTTTAGCGGCAAATCAACTCGGGGATCTTCATTCTTGTATTATTTGAAAAAACAAAAATGTAACAAGCAGAATGAAGAGTTTAATGTACCAAGTATCTTTTGACTAAATGCGTTTCATGACGTTTTATGTCGATTGAGCGATGTCCGTTCGTCTGTCTGGCTGGCAGGTTAGCTGGTCAGTTGACACCATAACTGCCATACACGTTTATATTAATTGTAGCAAAACTAAAGCTATGCTTTCTGTCTCCTCGTTTCAATCTTTTTGGGATTTTGACATCAATATTAATGTAATACTGTGAATTTGTAGATGAAATGAAGTGCCTCGGCACAACACTTGATAAACGACTTGATTTTCGTGCTCATATTAATTCTATATTTCTAAGGATATATAATATATATTCCTTCCAATTCATATTAAAGAGAGGTGAGCTCATGCCTTGCTGATGTCTCATATTAATTATGGTATTAAAGTTTTTTTCGGGAACAAATCTTGATTGTCTTAGGTAAATTGAGAGGATTTTTAATTTGATAGTATGTGTATGTGTATAGTTTGAGGCGATATGATCATATATCGCAATATGATATATGTTTTTTACGTGTTCCCTTTAAGAATTATGTTGAAATGTTAAATTATTTCATACTGCGAAGAAGATTTAGGTTCACTAGATCAACTAGAAATCCTCAACTTGTAATTCCTCTTATACCAAGCTCTTCTATATTCTTAAAATCATTTACGGTGCGCGTTTACAGAGCTTAGATTCGGCTCCCTCTGCATCTACGAAATTTTTCGTATTCAAATCAAGTTTTCAACACAAATATATTAGACTTGTATTAAGTGAACTTCAGTAGCGTATTTTAGATTATGAGCTCATTACCGACATTTGGTTTTTCTTTTTTATTTACTTTATAACTGTAATTGGTTGGGGAACAATAACATAACTTTGCTATTAACATTTGAATTTGTATCCTTTTTAACTTTATTCTATTATTACTATTTTTTTTAATATTTAACATTGTATTAAAGAATTTTATATTTTATTTGTGATGTTATATAATGTTATACCTATATATACGTGGAGCGT
This sequence comes from Philornis downsi, assembly GCA_019455685.1. Taxonomy (NCBI): domain Eukaryota; kingdom Metazoa; phylum Arthropoda; class Insecta; order Diptera; family Muscidae; genus Philornis; species Philornis downsi. The sequence continues at coordinate 649,842 of JAHXMU010026709.1, forward strand.
TTATAAGAGTATGGTATCGATTTTCCAATATTCAATCTTTCTTCTGTAATTTCCAAGTACTACGTTGCAGTAGTCAAACCTTTTGTTTTTCCCATCGGTTTATAAAATATATAATTCTCTATAGAGCTATATACGAGTATATAATTCTCTATAAAACTGGAAAGATATCAACTCAGTAGCCACACCCCAGATACCAGATATCAGAAGATATCAGATCTTCAATACGAGTGTTTGATTTAAACCATATATTCTCAAAATTGGCACATATCATGCGTATGATAAACTAAGTTGTGAGAACGATGGACGATGTTGCCCACCTGTTCTGATAGTTTCCCCACAAATTAATCGTTTTGCCGAAATTTGATTTTCTGATGTAAGCCTTGATTCATGGCTTTAAGTTATTTAAATTCAAGTCAATTATATTGAATTCTAAAGTTGGGTATAGTGGAAAATATCAGAAGAATATAAATCACCGTATTTAACCCATTTGTTTCTATATTCGCAGCTATCGTCCAATTATAATATATTCAGTATGAACGATAATGGACTCTGCTGCCACACCCTCTATGGTGCTATACGTACAAATTGGTCGACTAAAAAAATCATTTACATATTTAATTTTTTATAATTTCTAAGAGGACTTCAAAACGTTCTAATTTCGGCCGTATTATTGTGCTTTAATATAAAGTATTTTTTTGAAAAGAACTGACCAACTTACCATTTCTTTCTCGGCTAATGGTTACAAGCATCAAACAACGAATTTATCCCAAATTTTGTATTGAAGTAGAATTTCACTTTACACACGTTAAAGCGGAAATTTATCAAAAATATGAGCAGAGATGTGAAGAAAAATTTGTCTCGCTCTGGTTAACCACCAACGTTTCAGACGAAGAAAATGTCTGCTGAAAATCGTTATTTAAGTTTGAGAGAGACAATCGTTGAACTTTTAGTTTCTCGCGAATCAATTCGTTCTATTTTATATGATAGTTTGGTTCTGAAACTTACTGCCGCTAGCTCCGAGAGCAAAATTTTTTTTTCAAAATGTCAATCATGTAAAGCCCGATAGAAAAAGTCAATTCCGGCCCATATTCATAGAACGAATTATAAGCATGGGTTTACAAGCTTTGAAATGACATCTCCCTACTGAGCCGAAACTGAAAAATCATACCAAAGGAATATCTCTAAATATCTGGAATATCTCTAAATAGATGATTAGGATAACATGTCGGTTTGGTTCTGTTTTTTTCCATGACTTGAATATGTATTGTCGACATTACAAAGCGAAATGACAGGTAGAATATAATGTCACATGTCCCATAAAATTGAATTCGATGCTTATGGTAACTAGTCTTTAATTTCAATTCGAATATCATTGAATCTTTCCAAATACTCGAGATGGATAGATCGTGTGTAGCTACTTTCCGATCCGACAAAATAGCGCCGTTGTAATTGGAATTTGATTTGAAAGCATGTGACATTTGTAATTCTTATTGAACAAGGCAAGGCATTGATTGCGACATCAATCGAAATTAGCCAGATCGCTCTCGATTTCGTAGCGCGCTAATTTATTAACCATAAGACCGATTAATAAAACATACAGCAGATTCTGTTAATAAGAACGATATCACTGATTATGGCGAAAAAAAGATCGACAAATGATCGTAAAACGTGTCAAGTAAATAACGTTTCGGTAGTGGAAATATTATAAAAACTTTCCACATTCCATACCATCCATCAATACTCGTGGATTCAATTTTTTATTAGCATGTCGATAATAGTAATTTAATGCCATCTGTCACCCTCTCAGCTTCATTATATTTGTTAATTGTTTAAACAAATTGACAGATACATTTTGTGTGAAAAATATCAGTTCGAATTTGGAATTATTATGTCTTATCATCACGTCTACAATTAGATGAACATAATAATAATCACGCTCCTGTATTGATTGTTTGCGCTTATTCATGTTCATACTATATGTTTGTTTTGGAATATTTGAGCAAGTAATATGTCGGCAGTGTTATAATATATTAGGGGGTAATATTTAATAAGATGAAGGGCTTTTGTTGATTTATTTCATTAATCGAATCAAATTATTAGTCGAATCTATTTTTATACAGACCACATGCTAGTCGTTCATGGCCACAACTGATGAATTGCGCTCTGCTACAAAGACAGTGGGCACTCATTTTTATTATCCCGAAAGATGGTCATACATTAATGAATATTGACGATAGCGGAGATCCACAGTAAGAAGATTGTCCAACAGTAAGAAGAAATCAAAGAGTTGTAGTGTTTTATAACATTTATTTGGCATTTATTGTGTGTATTTTTTACCAATATTTTAACTAGAATTCTAACTAAAATAACCAGCAAAGTCAAGTCTTTTATATTTACTCCTCTCACTCTGATATAGATGTTAGCAAGGATTCAGATATGAAATCAGATTTAAATTCAGATATAAATCAAAAATTAAATATGCTGATAAAGCAACATTTTTAAGTTATTAGTAATTTTCAATTTGTACTTTTTATTGATTGGATTAAATTAAGCGTGATTGATACGATTGCGTTTATTCTTCAAAGAAATGTCGAAGTAAGAAATTGTGTGATTTACGAGTATTAATAACGTTTGCGTGATTTATAATTACCTTTGTAAATTGATAACTTTTTGTTAGTAATTGGAACTGCTCTTGTTAAAAAGAATGAAATATATAAATATATATGTATAAAGTATAGTGAAAATAAATTCATTATTTTTCCAAAAGATGACTTTAGCGTTTGTTAGTTTGAGCCAGCATTCAGACCTAGGCTCTGGCAGACAAAGAATGTACGCCATATTTTGTTTGTCTTCTATAAAGTCGGAAGCGCAAGCCAGGTGTCTGAAGATGTGAATAGTGTTTATGGTCCTCATACCGTAATAGCCAATCAGACAATCAGCCGTTCTGCTAATTTTGATATAATCCGGATTATGCATCAAGCGATTACCACATGTTCCTGTCTATGACGAATGATTTTGCTGATGAAAAATTCGCTGCAGAAATTTGTGAAAATCGACTGTTGGTGTTTTTTAGCAACAGGACAAGGGTTTCTTTGAGAGAGATATAATGGCAACAAATAATCGTATAAACTAAACCAACTAAATCGGATCATTTTATCTATACTTAATATAGAATAATTCAACATCATGCAAAAATAATGGATTTCTTTTTCTACACCTTACAATAATACTTAGAAATCGATTAAGAGTGAGTAATACTTTTCGGAATCAAAATGTGTGATACACAAAGAATTTGTGTAAATTCGTGTTTAAAATTATTTCAGCACGTAATATCTTGATGAAAGTTCTGATTAAAATTTCCAAAAAACATTCTTGTGATTTATTGGTGGTGTGTAGAAAAGTTTATCAACAATACCGTTTAAAACGCGACAAAGTTCTAATAAATTGGATCTGCAAAACTTATGTTTGATGAGACCTTCTCTGTTTTTTACATGAAAAATATAATTGATTGACAACAAAATTGTTACCGATAAGCCCAGAGTTACTTTGTGATTCTGTCGATATATTTTTGTGACAATTTCAGCAATAGCTGGTATATAAATTCTAATTGTTCACAGAAAGCATCTTATTGAAAATGGGCGATATAATTATATAGTCTCATATAAAAAGATCGCCAAAGCTTGGATTTATTGTATTGTGAAAAAATTGTAATTTTTATTGATATATTTACTATATATCCATTTTTAATCATACCGCTTTATATTTTCTTACAGCTCCATAGAAACGAATCCAAGCTCGGGTCCATCGATTTTGCAAGACATAGTGTTTATTGGCAATTAACTACACATTGCTAATAAAACTCTAATTTAAAACGGACTAAGGTTTGCTGCCTATTTGCACCATTCCAATTTCAAATGCATTGGGTTTTTCTTTATTCATATATTCTTTCGTTTCTGATCCCAAAACATTTGGATTTCGAACAATGCAGTATATTGGCAGGGAAAACTCAAAGGCGAAGTGGGGCAAACCCTTGGATTTTCCTGTATAGGTGAATTTCAGATAACCGCTTTTACAGTGCGCATGCGCCATTAGAGGAAAGTGTTCCTTAATGTTGACCACATCAGCTTCAGCCATATGTTCTAACCTAGAGTAAAATGTGTACCCCTAAAGTATAAATTTCCAACAATTCTCCGCTATTATGTGTTTATTGTAACATATGAATATTTATCCTAATTTTATGATATAGCTTCGTTTCGGGTAATGTTCGTTTTGGGTAATGTTGTCTAGTTCTGTCTGTGTATTCGAATTATTAGTCTTCATATTTGTAACGCTTGATTCAAAAAATAAGTCGTGCCAAATTTTACAGAATTCTTATAATGCTAGGCAGTCTGTGTAGCTATTTCTGATCCATGAAGGCCTTATTCACAAAATAGTCTCTTTTCTACCGGCAAATACCCACAAGCTCCTGGAGAGCCATCTGAAGGATCGATCTTTTGTAATAAAATCTAAAGACTCTGTTTCAACTCACAGAAAAGTTTCAGCAGGAGTTCCGCAGGGCAGTATACTAGGCCCTATACTATATACCATCTATACCTCTGACATGCCTGTTCTTTCCCTAATTCAAACCTCAACTTTCGCTGATGACACTGCATTCATGAGCACTAGCACTTACCCATTAATGGCTTCTAGACAACTGCAGTCTCATATTCACACATTAGAATCTTGGCTCGAAAAGTGGAAGATAAAAGTAAATGCCACTAAGAGTGTACAGGTTACATTCTCTCTTAGGCAGAACAATTGCCCAGTCCTCACTATTCACGGTAATACCATACCCGTTCATAACCATGTCAAATATTTGGGTATTCACCTTGACCGACGTCTCACATGGAAAAATCACATTGACTCAAAAATCATACAATTGAAATTAAAAATGGCTCAACTCCACTGACTTATTGGCTCCCAGTCTACTCTCAGTTTGAAAAATAAAATCACCATCTACAAAACCATATTGAAGCCAATATGGACATACGGCATCCAGTTGTGGGGAACGGCATCGACTTCTAACATATATAAGCTACAGAGAAGAGAGTCAAGAATACTGCGTCAAACTTGTGGTGCCCCATGGTATGTTAGGAATGATAACATACACAGATTTAAACATTCCTTATATTTCCGAGGAAATAAAAAAATTAAGCAGGTCATATGTATCGAAGTTGTCCTCCCACTCAAACCCACTCGCTCAAAACCTTCAGCATTTTCCCGGTCATATACGGCTAAAAAGAAAGGACAGGCTAGACTTGGTCCGGTGATAAACAGTTCTGCTCGCCAAAAACAAGATCCGACAATGGCAGGATACTTCAGTTTAAGATAGGATTAAGATTTGAATACATATTGTAAATTTCGAAAGAAAGATCCAATAAAACAAATGAATGGAAAAAAAAAATTCTGATCCAGGCACAGATTCTCATCAACAGACTTGGTATTATGATAAATTTAAATTGGACGATTTTCCAAAATGCAATCTTCCTTCTGTAATTTATAATCATTAGGCTGCAATAAGCAAGATTTTTGCCCATTCTATTGATTTACTTCCGATACTAATGGCTGATTTAACTCATATATTCTTAGCTTCATATAAGGAGCGTTTCATATTTATAAAACCACCAATAAATTTGCTTTATTTTTGTAACAGGACATTTTTTGTTGTTATGATGGTCTATCAAAATACTTGTTTGGGGATTTGTGCAGATAACGGTACTTTTGTTCTTGTGATAATTCTGTTTTTAGCGTGTTTCACAATCCTAATGCCAAGTTCGATTAGTGAGTTTGTAAAGATGCAAACGATAAGATCATTATTAGTTTTGTGAAGAAGTGATAAAATTCAGTAATAAAAAAGATATGCCGCGGGGGAAAAGTTTGACAGAACATGAAATAGGTAAAATAATCGCTTGCAAGGAAGAGAAATTTGACGCCAACTGGACAGGAGCCATAGTCTCATTCAAATTGGGTAGCCTTATAAATATGAAACACACTTTATTTCAAGCGGTTGCACTGAATATAGTCAACTTTTATACATAGCATGGTCTAGTGATCTAAGTTGTAGTCCTAAACTGTAGGACATTGTGAAACCTTTTCCTACAGTTCTCATACAAATTGACCGATCTATCGGAGTTTACCTTTCGTCAATTGTATTGCATTAAAATTGTTGGCAAACTTAAAAAAAAACACCATCGGATAATCAAGTCCCTTCTGGAACCTTCCGACCGATATAGCTCTTTTACTCTTAGGTTTATACTTTTTTGTGAACAAGTCAAATTTGTATACGTTAAGAATTTGCCAAAGTAGTACCTGAGATTTAAAACGGACACGGACGGTCGTGTGTTTGTCGTGTATATATCATTTTATACGGCAAAAATGTTACACCAAAAAGGAATCGTTTAAAATACAAAGTATTTGACCAAATGCCTTTCATTACTTTTTAAGTCGATTGAGCGATATCAATCTGTTTGGAAGGCTGGCTGGTGGCCACGATAACGGCGTAAAAGTTTATAAAACTTCGTACAGCTCAACATTTTAGCAGATCGTAAACGAAGATGGTAAATGGACTATACCGGTTCACCCCATGCAAGTTGATCGCTTTTCGGAAAATCAATTTTCTCCCTGCAACTCCTCATCCGTAATCTGCAGCAACCCAAATTCTTATCCGATGCAATGCAAAAAAGCAAATCAAAACGACGACGAAATATGAAAAAAAAAAAAAAAATACTAAAATGCGACGAAATAAGCGGCGATCTCCGCAATTGAACCAATGATGATCACTCATAAAATAAATCACAATCGAATTGGCTAAAATGGAATGCAAAGTTATTTTAATTTAAACAAGGAAAACTTTCAAAGGTGTGAAATGTTACTAAATACTGTAGTAAACTTAAGTATTTTTGCTAATTCATTTGTCTTTATCTGTTGCTGACATTTATTTACTTCCCGTAAGATATCTCCCACTGCCAGATTGTTAAAAGTTGTACAAATAATTGCATTTTTTTCTCCGGATTAATGTAGTTTTGGATGAATTTCATGGGCGAACTTACAACTATATAATTTCCACATGCTTTCAATGTTTATCATTTGAAGTATTAGATAATATTTTGTAAGATATTATTCTCAATTAAGATCGCTACGGCTGTCGTGCATTCTACAGTTCACTGCAAGTGAATTATGAACGAGTTTCATGCATCAAAAAAGTAGTGTTCAAGTTGAAATTATATTGATGCATTAGCATGTATACTATACCTATATATAGGGTAATTTTTTAATCGTAGTTTTTTTTTAATCGAATAATACACTCAAAATTGCATCATATATTAAAATTTTTTATTGGAATCGATAATTTCATGTAAATGTTGTCCGCGGCTCCGTCTCAAAATGTCCATTCAGAACTTCTAATTTTTCGTCACTTTTTCGAGAATTTCGACCTGTATTCCACGAATAACGCGTATTACGTTATCCTATAAAGATTCAATACTGTTCGGCTTGTCCACATAGACTAACGACTTGACATAACCCCGCAAGAAATAATCACTTTTGTCACAGAGCACGAATTTTGATAATAAATTTGAACGATTTGCTATCGTTGCTCGTTTGTTAGTTTTTCCATCATGAAGTGACAGAGTATACTGTACACTTTTCACTTTGACAGATGACGTTTGGATGCCATTACCAACCAGTGTTGCCAACCTGAAAAACTTAAATCTTAAAAAAATCACCCTATACAAATAGTATATGTACGAAAAGAATCATTGAACTTGTGACATGGCGGCAAATTAGTTTAACCCTTCTTGTAAAGCCTGTTTAAATTAGCTAAAAACTGACTTTTGAAATGATTTAGTTAATAAATGGTATAGCTCCCGGAGATGTTCAAGTTTTTATCGATATACGGTATTGATATACAATACGATGTATAGTGGAATATTTTTATGTAAGATGCAGTATTAATTAGAAGGAATTAGCTTAGAGCTTTGAAAGATCGTAAGTGTAATTTGTATATTTAAACTTAAGTATATGTAAAAAAATTCCCTTTTTCGTCCACAACCACGCCTACACTGCTACACTATGAATATAAAAGCGCCATATTTTGCACATCATCACAAAAATGTGAATGAAAGTAGCTCAAATCGATTATTTTAAAGGGCTTAAGTCAAACCAGGCAAAATGTGCCACGTCCAGTGTGTGTGTCCAGTTTTTTTTTTTGTGATTTAAGTATAAATGAATATGAAAGGGCGTTGATAAAAGCTTTAAACTTTTTACACACCCAGAGCTTAACAACTCTGCTTAGTATGACAAAAAACCTGATGAAAATACCTGGTCATTAAGCTGTAATTAACCAACAGTTCCATGTATTGGCTTTAATTATGACTCTACTGAATATAAATCAGTTTTGTATGTGTAAAGTATTTAAAGTATCGAGTACATTTACAATTATTTTTAAAATTAATTAAACTGACTATGTAAAGAACAAAACATGTAAAAGTATCCAGTAAAATAAGAGGAAACATTCATCACATTTGGTTATGAAGAAATGGTAAAAATTAACACAATGTTGTCATAGGAGGAAATCACTATTTTATGATGCCTCTTCTTTACATATTCATGAGTGATGAAGTTGTGATGCCAATTCAAACCTTTTGCTACAGTTTTTCATTATTCAAAAGAACTGATTTTTGATTCAGAAAATGTTTCTTCAGATTGCATCGTTAGAAAACCGGTTTCTCAGTATAAATAATTGCACTAAAATTGTTTTTGAAAAAACATCCCGCAGATTCCGATGGATTTGGAACTATCCTGGAGAGGCATCTAATCTAAGCTTATGCACGATCTATCATTAACTGCAGTCCACAATATTGTGGATGGACCTTAACAACATAGATTTTTGAGATATAAAATGTATGTAATGTAATGTGGCGTTAGAAAATGTACATATATGTTTTATTTAAGCCCTGAACATTTGTAGGTTTTATAAAAGAAAAGAGAAACTTAATATATCGGTCATCAAATGTTTTTCCCAAAAACTTTAAATGGAGCTTATTTAAGCGAATCACAAAAATTTAATCTTCAGAGCATATTGTTTTCCCTTAGAATTACATTTTGGAGTATTACTAATATATTTTGATTCAATTGTTAGGATTTATAATTATGAGAATCTAACCAATGTTTTTGAGTACTTCATTATCGTTGGAAACGATAAATGTACGTGGACTGCATCCTTAGAAGTGATGAAAATGTGATTCTTTTTGAATGGGTTCCACTTTTATTTTACTGAGTAGTAACACATACACAAAAATGTACGCTCTAAAAGCTAGACCATTTTTGGGATTCTGATGAAAAAGTTGTTGAAAAATGGAAGAGGCTTTTTTCTAATGTTGGTACTTTCAGCAAGAAACTCTCTAAAATTGTCCTTATTTTATTTTTAAAATGTTATATAGATTCTTGTTAGTCAAAATTTATATCTCTCTTTTTGGCGGTCATTGGAGCTCATTAGTTACAGTCTGCGATATATAACTCACTTATGTTTTTCAGCGATTTGCAGGTAAAATCTCATTTAGAGAGAAAATATAGAGAGAAACTATAATTTGTGACATGACTGACAGTACCTCGTTTTCATGAGGATTCGACAGGCTAAATGGAATTTGTTTGGTTTTGTAGTTCTGGACATATCCTCATCTTTATTTGGCCAAAAATACGTAAAATTTTAACATTTATAAACTTAGGACGCCTCCACTGCAATAAAAAAGCAAGAAACCGGTGAAATAGTTTTGAATGATTTTAGCTGGATAGTTCTTAATAGAAACTAATAAAACAGTCAAAAATTGCTGTACATAAAACGTATGATTTTATGCGATGTGGGGATTTATAAAATAGCGGAACGCAAACTTATAAAAGTTGCAGTCTCAATGTTACACAAAATTAGAAAGTTTATGAATCCGCCTAGTAGCAGGATACTGTAAACCAACAACATGCAATTGTAAAGGTGCAATTTATGATATGTGAGTGCCTTCGTTCAGTGTCGCAGTTTCCCATTCAGATAAGCAGCAGTATCTGATCTCTTATCGAATTATTTGCATTATGCTCTACGTAACTACTTATACGTTCTGTAAGTTAATGTCGTAGGCGAGTATCCAACTGTCCGTCCGTCTGGTCCGTACTAATATTTGCACGTCTTTTTCATACTCTGCTAACTACTATAATTATATCATGTCATTCAAATCGTTATTGTCACTGCAAAAATGAAAATGAAGACAACCCAGACAAACATCGACTTTGATCCATATACTATTAACATCTTAATCGTAAGATGAACAGAATTTTTTGACAGTTTTCATTCAGACGCGTGAACGGGCGGTTTTGTGATGCGATCTGTCCATACTTAAGTAAAAGTGATAATAATTGTGAAGTAACTGAAGAAAATATGAAAGATTTTAAAACATTTAATCTTCAAGGTTAGTCTAATCATGATATGGTTTAATAATGATATAATCGCGTTGTGAGTTATGACTATTTCAATGATAAATCGAAAATCGTGTGTTTTATCAAATTACAATTGTAATCTCGCATCGGTTTTTTTTTAAATAAAAATTGGTAATGCCTTGCAGTTAAATGTTAAAGAATAAGAGGTCGACTGTGTATTCCTTTGCTTGATGTTAAGTTCATTGACCCGAAAATCGTTGTTTCTATTAATTGTTGGACTAGTTGACGTTCATGTTCAAATATTGCGTTCTATGTTACTGTACCTTGAGATCAGGAATGAAACTCAATTTATTTGCTTTTATCATTTATCGATTCCCAGTGCCAAATTCGGCCAAATTTGCTTATCATCTTTCGGGGAATATTTTTGCTTAACAAAAAATGTTATACAAAATTACAATGAAGGTTTAAGCAAATCACTAATGAATGACAATAAATTATGATCGGGCAACAAAACGCAAATTATTTATCATTGATTCAAATTTGTTTTATTGCCTTCAACATAATATTAATAGATAATAGATAATATGCTCGTAATATAATAATAGATAATAACAATATAATAGACTTCCTCCAACGAATAGTCCAATTCTCTTTAGTATTTTTTATAGACTGAGTTTGAGTTTGAAAAGAGGAAAGACTAGCCGGAACCATATCAGGTGGGTCAGGAGGTTGTTCGATGAAATTTGTTAAGATTCTGACCAGAAGTAAATTTACAATGATAACATTGTGAGATGGTTCATTTTATGAAATCCATAAATTTTCTTCCTACAAATATGCCCTTGTTCGACGAATTTGCTCTTTAGATTGCCTCATAACGCCCGGATAATATTGTTTACTTGCCGTCTGGCTTCCACCTCGGAACAGCATCGCGATAGTCAAAAAAAAAAAAAAAAAAAAAACTGTAAACAATACTTTGATTTTTGATAGACTTTGACATAGTTTTTTTGCTCTCGGCTGAGTTGGAAGATGCCATTCTGAACATTGTTGACTGGCTTGCAAGACAAACTTGTAAGCCCATATCTCCTAACCGGTTATAAAGTGTTTTATGAATGTGAAGTTCAGATTGACTTATTCTAGTTCATTTTCAGTGAGTTTTAGGCAACTGAAATTTTGAAGAAAGTTCAGATCTTTAGAAACTAGTGAATTGGCAGTGATTTTCCGTCCCCATTTATTTCCTTCACTTTATCGGTGTTAACTTCAGTTGAAGACGCTGATGGCCACCCAAAGCGAATCAAATCTTCTATCATATCTCGATAGATTCCACTCAAATAAATAAAGTCTAAGTGATAAAGTCAATGCACGATAAGTCTTCAAACCAAGTATGTCATGAACCTGGTGCTTCAAACCGAATTTTGAGCCCTTTCTTTTACTAAATCGAAGTCTTCGTGCTTTTTGTTTAATCCGCACAACCTAAACAATCTGGCGTAATCCTTGTATGCGCACCTTGTTGGTCAATATACACAGCTTTTTATTTTTTCTCGTTTCCAACCGAGACCACCTTCGCTTACTTCTTTCCAATGTATGAAAAGGCTGCAATGACATTTTGCAGTTTTCGGCAAATGATGTTTATATCACCGGTGTACACAAATAGCAAGTAATTTTGTTAAAAATTGTGCTAGTCTTGTTCATTGCAGCATTCTTTGCCAACATCTCTATAGCACGTTGAATGTATGCCAAAGGTCTCAAAACGGATGACTAAGTCTATATACCTTCCTAGCCATTCTTAGCCATTGTCATTCGGGCAATGGCTTCAAGTCATTTTTCTGAATTGAGCTGTCGAAGTCAGGTTTACAGACGATAACAGACGGTAACACATATCGAACTGTTTTTCATCAGTTTTCTTGGGGGATTTGTCACGGCGTAAAAATCTGATAAATTTTTCGGATAAAACGTGTTGTTGGCGTCCAGATAACACATTTGCTAGAATCTTATATGCTATGGAATGAGATCAGTTACTTAACCCTCAATTGTTGGAATATACATTTGAATTTCTTTCTTAAACACAGAGGGCTTACCTACGTTTTGCCAAATCGTATTTAAGATGAATATAAATAGCTTCGCCACCAGGCCCTCAACTCTCGTAACTATTTTAAGTCATCATGTTGCTAATCTGATCGTTTTAGCGCGATAGATAGTCTGTGTCATCATCGATAATTTCTTCACCTGCCTGCCTACTGGAAGTATCAACTTGAAAATATTATAGATTTTCATCAGAAGGGAATAATGTTGCAATTGAGAGAGTCTCTTTCTTTATTTGGTTTCATTGTCTTTATCCTCAGTCGGCGCGTGCATCCAAACCAGCGAGTTTACAAAGTATTTGGCATTAATTGGGCTTGTGGCCACCGGTTGCTTTTAGTGGTTTTTAAAAACAGATGAATATACTTAGAAAAGTAAGTAATTAATTAAGTAATTAAGTAATTAATCAACAATTCCAAGCACCAATTTTGACCATAACACATAAATGTGTTTTATATGCTTAACATATTTACCAAATACTTTTGGGATTATTTTGAAATTGAATTAAACTCAAAATATAAGAATTGTAACATATAAACTTAGTAGCACATCTTCTATCTTCTATATACATAAAAATCAATTGCTGTGCGTTAGTCTCGCTAAAGCTCGAGAACGGTTGGACCGATTTGGCTCATTTTGGTCTTAAATTATTGGTAAAGTATTCCGGAAGGTTTAAAAGGTTTTATTTGAAGTAATAGATGGCGTTGGAGATGAGATTTTTGCAATTAATTTTTTTTACCACATTAACATTTTGAAGGCAAAACAACGTTTGCCGGGTCAGCTAGTATGTATATAAAAATGTATCCCTGAAAGTGGGCTCTACAAATTTGATAATTTTGGAGATTCTGACAAAGAAGTTGAGAAATGAACGTATGTATTTCATTTTTTAATTTGGCTATTTTCATCAACAAACCGTCGAAAACTGTCATTATATTGGTTTTAAAATTTTATATGGACTATTATTTAGAAGAAATATTGTTTTGGCGGCCGTTAGAGCTCATTATACTCTACTACACATGATTCAACATATTTGTTAGTAATTTGCGAATGAAGTCTCATTCACAGAGAAAATATAGTAATATAATTATACTATCATTGTGACATGACTGACAATATCTTAATTTCATCAGCATTTAATAGATATAAACAAAATTATTTTATATTTCATAGTTTTGGAGGTATCTTCCACCACTTTTCATTTTTAAACACAAATGCAGAATTTTAAGATTTACATATTTTGAACTGCAACAAAAATGCGAGATAATGACGAAGTATTTCTGATCCAATTTATTTGGATAGTTCTTTATAAAATCCAGCCAAAAAGAGAAGATTGCTCTACATAAAAATTTAAATATATGCCGCTCATAATGTACTTGTGCGATAGCTTCTTTCGAAAAAACTTCAACATTTTTGTTGAATCGAATTTTATTTGAAATCGAATCAATCGAAATTTGATGTCTTTGAGGCCCAAAACATCTTTTAAAATGGAGCTGACTGATCCCATTGAAATATCAACATCATCAACAAGATGCCTAATTGCGAATCAATGGCTTTGGAGCAGCAAATTTCGGATTTGCTAGGCGTGACTTTCATCGGGTTTATTAGTCCCATATAGTGTTGAATCTCAGCAAATATGTTCTTCAGAAAAAACTTGTACCTTTAATTATTGTTTCTCAATTAATAGAGTGGTATACGTTTATCACATGCCACGCCCTATTTTTATTATTGACGTATGACAAGGGTATGGAAGAAGATATAGAAAAAGGTAGAGATTTTCTTTTCCAATTTTTGGTTTCCAAGAATTTTGTTCTTTGGTATATCTCATAAAACGATTTTGCCTTGCTTAAACTGGTTCTCAAAATTTCTTCTAGTTATTTCAACACAGTGACATTATTTTCTTTTTGTGGTCCCTGACCAATGATTTAAGACATTGTCAGATTAACAGATTAACGTTAACCAATCTATTGCATTTTTGACTCACTTTATTTGTATATCACGAGGCAGCGCTCTAGTGGGCGTTCCTGTTAAAATTTGAAAGCACTGCTTTTGCATCTCTCTTGAACTTAATCGTATTTATAGAATTAACATTAATCTATCGGTGGGAATCACCGACAAATATTCTTCATCAAGTTGTTCAAGTTGTATTCGGGAAATATTTATTGTGAAAAACGTTGAAAAATAATAGAACAGAGAATTAGCTATCATGGCCATATAAAATTAATTTAAGCTAAGCGGTTATTTACAATTATGGTTATTTCTTAATTTCTCGATAATTAAAATAATGTAATATAAAACAGAAATTCACCAGTATTCAAAAGCTATTCTGTGGGTGAATTCTACTGCAAATTAATTTAAAATTAAAAAAGTGATTTGGTGATATATGTTCATATAATCCACAAATTGTACATATTCATGACTCGTAGGCAGATCGATATGAGGCAGTCTTTAAGTCATTGATGTGTAATTACACCGTCTGCTATTGAGAATTTCCTATAACTTTTGACACCAGACACTTAAGGTAATTAAATAAATAAAAGTGTTGCGAATAATTAGCAGCACGCAAACTGAGCTTTTTTTAGTTTTTCTTACAGAAATGTGAATCACACAAAAAAAGTGTATTCAGAAAAGGTGTGATTAATAAATTTCTGTACAATTTATAGAAACCCAATGCGTTAATAGTGTGCTAACATATTACGTAAATATTACAAAGTGCTAGCTTTATAAATAGGTGGATAGTTACGTCATTAACCTAACCGTGATGCTACCGCAATAGCAATTACGCCTATATGCTGAGTGACGCTGTCACATTTAGCTTTCACATCATTGTGATTTTTGCGTTTAAGATACACTCTGAATTTCAAACTAATCTCTGTGTTTGGCATACTGAATCCATGTAATTGAGTACATTTTATATCTTTTTTGAATGGTTCGTATTAATTGTTTAAATTTGTGCACAAAAAAAAAAAGAACAAAAATAAAGAAAAAAATTCCGCGATCAAACCATAAACGCCATAATAGGAGATTTGGTTGAAAATAGAGAATAAACATGTTATTCCTAAATAAATATGTCATTCCTAAATGAACTATCAAATTTCCATTAAATGTTCATACAGACATAGTTAAAATATAGGCCAGTTTAAATTCATAGGCTAGCAGAAGTTCTAGGCGTACCAATGACTGCACATCGTGGGTTTAAATTAGGCTACATCGGTGGAAATATGTTTATCATGTTGTCAAATCGCTCTTTTGCATTGCGATCTGATAGTTTTTTGAAGAGGTTACAAAATATATGCTTACATGTGCATGTTATAGCTTCAAGGCAGTCAGACAGACAATCGTGTGAGAATTTTTCTGCTTATTTTTTCTCTGCCTTTTCCAATTTTTTTATAATTATGGTGTAAGATAAATAAATAATACATAAATAAATAGTGATTATATATAAATATATTGCGATATTTTACATATATACATATATAACATATACCTATAAGTGTATGAATATGAGTATATTATATGATAATAATAATAAGCGATAAAATTTAAGAATTATTTTGTCTAAAAAATTAGCTTCAAATGTCGATTGATTAACAGTAAAAAAATGTTATAAAATCTCTTTTACGTGAAAAAAAATCAGAATTCTAGACATGAAATATGTTAAAAAGAATGAAAATTTGTCAATGGTTTGGAGGGGGAGAATGACATTAGGAATATAAAACATAAAAACATAAATATAAAATGTTTTTACATTATTGTAATTTTGGAAGCCGACAATAGCTTAAGGATATTTCTGTGTTTGCCTTTGTAATTGTGACAGATTTTTAGTTTGAAAGTCTACTACTAGCTTAAGAACATTTTCGGCTTCCTAAATCACAAAGTGGTGGCCGCAGCATATTTAAAGCATTTGATAATTTTGAATAAAAATAACAGCTTTTCAAAATGAAAATCTATTCGAATTACAAAAACAAACACAGATGGTTGTTCGTTTACTTTTCGAATGAATTGAGCTATTCGTTTTATCGAAACAGACCGTTAGGCTTTATAACATATGTAAAAGTTTCCGTTTGCAAACAAAACTTTCAAAGAATAACTGCCATTGCATGTGATTTCAATATTTTTCCACACTGGTTTGCACAATAATGTTACTTCTATTGTAACTGTATTCAATAAAAATAAAACCTCTTGAAAACAAACTTCTATTCAAGCACAAATATTTGTTCGTTTTTTTGCCAAACGAATTGAGTATTTTTTTCGTAGAAATAAGCTGATAAATAGGGTACGTTTTCGAGATATGATTTCGAGAATGATTTAAAAATCAGCCAAAAACCTTCTTGGGTTTGATAAACACGCACATATGGATGATTACAATGTATAGGTATATATCCTCCATATAAACGTCTATTCCAGTAACAAAATTGATATTACTTCTTCCTTAAAAATATTGAAATTTTCTAAAAAAGCCACCAATGCGATTCTTTATTTTCAATTAGTCGAATATGTAGATGATGAAGGTTTGCAATATTTTAGAATATAAGACTTTCCAACAATTAACATGATTTATATTGACTTTGATATAAGAATTATAATAATATTTTGCTGGGCATTTGTGAGAGAGCTAACAACGACGGTTGGCTGTTGTGAGTAACGACTATAGAGGAAAATAATATTAAATAATAAACATAAAATGCTCGACTGATATATTAAATCAGATTTTTCTTTGACGTATGGAAAAGAATAATATAGGGATTCTAACTCCCCTCTGGCCCCATACGATAAGATGTTCAAACAAGGCCATAGAGAGGTATATACTCTAGAGGAACGAACTAGCTCACCTTAAATACCGTCCATATGTTCGAGCAAACCAAACGTCTCCAATTTTAAGGTACGAGATTTTCGGCTAGATGATAAAATGATAAAAGAAAATGTATGCCAGTTGAGCCAACTTTTTACAGACCACTGTATTATTTTATTGACTATAAAATAATAAGTAGACTTATTAAAACTTATTACAAGTTATAGTTATAATTGCCAGAAGGCACAGTTATTTTAAACAATAACACAATAGTATGCAGCAAGGCAGATAAGAACTATGGTGATCGATACGCAATGACGTTACTATAGAGGTCATAATCATTTGTTTTATATAGTTAATAAATGACAAATATCATGAACTTGGACCAATGAACAAATATGGTCAACTATATCAAACAAGGAAAATGTGCTTGAGCCTACTACTCGAACATCCTATCCTTTTGGGACCAGATACGATTGGTTTCTCTTATCAATCTCTATGAGCAAGTCTCAAGCACATCTTTCTTGTTTAACGTCATTTTGGTTCAAGTCCATACTATTTGCCATTTATTGGCTATATGAAAACGATGGCAATATCCTCAAGAACAATACCACAGCATGATTTTAGGCGTAATATAAATATTTTCATCAAACATTGGATAGATAAATTTAGTATGCTTAAACATACGAAGAGTATCTGAGACGAACAAGTTGAAATCTTTATACTATTTCTTCCTATAGTATTGGCTCATCCAAATAATTCTTATTCATTTAAATACTGCATATTTTCAAATCACAAAGAATCTCCATTCTTATTATGTTGTGATCACTATACAACAACATCATTGACATTTTTTAGGCTTTCTGCGGATGATCTTTTTGTTTGTTTTTTGCTAAAAACTATTATTTACTGTATTGGACAATAAGGATTACGTTTAGTTTTTATTCAGAAAAAGTTCTGATTTCGGAGTACTTAATTTTTTAATTAGATGCTGAGGCGTTACTGAAAATTTACTCGTACACTCTTCACTATACTTTTGTTGATGTTTTAATATAAACAGCGTTTGTTAAGCCATTAATTATTGTTGTTTTGTTGGTTTATTCCACTTTCACTATCTGTTACACTACTCATATTAATAATTTGGAACGTATTAAAATCGACAATTTGAAATAAATTAAAGTTTTTCTGATCATTCTCCTTTTGTTTATAGCATTTCCAATTGAATTTGAGAAAATTCCACATGAAGCTGAGATATTCTAATTATATTTGAGACAAGTTGAAATAAAATTGGAATTTTTACATTTATATATAAAACAATATATTGGAAATTGAGAAAATTCCAAATGAAACTGAGAAATTTTCATTGCTATTGGGAATTTATATTGATTGAACTAAAAATAAAAACTTTTTGGTATCATCTTGCAATGTTGTGGCATCAGATCTGTATAACTTCTACAGAGACAGGATGGATTATCTGTTACGCCATAATAGATTGAACTGAAATTTGAGAACTTGACTATAAATTTGCATAGGATGAGCCATTATGCATTTAAACCCAATGGGGGTTATTAGATCGAAAACCAAGTCATAGTAAACCCTAATATGCATCAACAATTACACCGCTAAACAGTGGGAGACGGTGACATACATACATATATTCCTGGAATGTAAAATTGACACTTTAAAATCTTCAGTAACCCTTGCAAATCATAGCGAATTAGCATTTAGCGACTTTTCATCAAGCTAATTTGAACTTTGAATGCAGGACATGCCTGTTGGCTTTTGCAAAGAAATTGTGTTTCAAGCATTTTCTCTAATTTAACGGAGTCTTTTTATAAAACTTTTAAAACAATACAGAAACGAATCGAATTTATGATTCATGCAAAAATAGTAGTTTTATGGTAACTCTGCTCCATAAAAGTGAAAGTTTTTCACTATTTCACTATTCACTATTTCTATTAGAGTGGTAAAGATGAATGTAAAGAATTGTTCGGTTGCTTCACGAACGAATGGAGTGATCATTTTATGAAAACAGGATGTAATTGTTTTTTTTGTGGATTTTTGTTCAAAAGATAAAATATAACGAACATAATTATCCTTGGTTTAACAATTTATTTGTATTTTCACAAATACTTAAATTTATTAATTTCGTTGTAATTTTTTTCAATACCATTTAAAAATTTCTCGATTTTATAAGAAATTTTATAATTTAATTTGCAAATATATTCATTTTCACGTCGAAGTTTCTCAAATATAAATACAAATAATTAATAATGATATTATTGAAATAAATAAAACAAAATAAATAATAAAAAAAGCAAAGAAAATAATATTATTGAAAAAAAAAAAAAAAATTGAAGCACACAATATTTCAGAGATGGGTTCAGTATTTACATTTTTTTCTGCTGGACTAATGTTGCTTACTTGTGATACCTGTCGACAGATGAGTGGGCACATCAAAGGCCTCTTTCTTTTCCAAAATAAACGGTGACCCCTTTAAAAGTACATTCAGGTTTCAGTCGTAATAAATAAACAGCAAAGCTCTTCAAAACATATAACTCAGATACTCTCCAAGGTTCGAGCAAACCTACTGTAGGCGGTGTCATCCTCCTCCTTGTCTAATTGGGATCTAATGTACCCTATGATTTTTTTTTTTTTGGGTAAAAATATACAACGAAAATTCCATGACAATCGGTCCAATAATTTAGACGAGCAAAATACAAAAATACTTGTATACAAATATTGAATTTTGTATATGTCTATTTTCCGTAATACCAAAAATTTGTGGAAAAGCACCGAAGTTTCAATAACAAAATGATCGTTCCACTAGAAACTTTTCTGTCTTCTAACTAAAGCGGTTCTTTGTAAGTTGTGTTTCCAATAGAACCGCATAGATCGACATAGATGTAACGACTGTAAAGAAAATATATGCTTTATGGGTATGAAAATAATATTGAATATGTTAGAACTCTTTACAATTCTCAATGAAGTTTGCATAATGTCTATATTTCGCAATAGCCAAAATTTATGGAAAAGTACAGAAGTTCCAATAGACATTTTATCAACTTCATACTATTCCATACGCTACGAACAACACCCATAATGGCCTTAGGCGAGTTATTTTGTATTTTGATAGGAATCAATTAGCAAATAATAAGTATTTTTGAGTTTTTTTAATGACTTTTAAGTTTTTTTCTTGAATTGTAAACAAAGATGAATGAATAAATCTGAGAAACTAAAACCCTGGCAGCACTCTAACAATGACAAGTAGCAGAGCCAACGAAATTTCTATTATTCACATTCACAAATACTAACGATGGTTGTTGCAAAACCGTCGAATGTAAATGGAATCAGTTCGAAATGAGGCTCTTTATCAACAGCATCGTGAGGTACTTAATAAACGGAAAGACAAAACGAACTTTCGATTGTGAGCCAAGCCAGAGAAATGACGGCGGGAATAATAAAGAACCGGCGGTGGCTGTAATTTACAAACGTACTGATAATAATAACATACTAATTCTCAAAGAAGACAAATGTCATACAAATCTTATGACCTTGTTAACGCTTTGTTTTGTAGCCAAAAACGATGAAGGTATTTCCATGAAAGATGACCAGAGGACTGATGCCGACTTGAATATTGATATCTATGACAAGTACACCAAACCAAAAGAGCCCCATTGGCTTTTTAGAAGGGTGTTTATACTAACATGGATAACCAGCTATGATCGTGAGAAAGCTGTATCAGATTTAATTGCTGGAGTAACCTTAGGTTTGACCATCATCCCTCAGAGTATCGCTTATGCCTCTTTAGCTGGTTTATCATCTGAATATGGTCTATATTCAGCTTTCATAGGTAAGCGAATATAGGTCCCGAAATATATTGTATTACTGTGAACTAAGATATCCATGTGTTTACTTTAAGGTTCCATAATTTATGTATTTTTTGGCACTATACCTCAAGTTTCGATTGGTCCCACCAGCCTAATGGCTTTAATGGTATTGCAGTACTGTTCTGACAAACCAGTTCAAATGGTTATTGTTTTAGCATTTTTGGCTGGTACGGTTGAACTGCTAATGGGTGTGTTTCGACTGGGTAAGTATTATATTTTCAAAACTTTTATTATTACAATGAATTGTAGTGCCTGTCCCTGGCACGATGAATGGCCATTACATGTGGCCAAGTGGCCATTACATGCTGGCAACATTTTCCAACACAGTCGAACACCGTTATTGTTATAACAAACTCTAATTACTAGAATATTTTAGTTCGATATAAAAGCGAAGTGCGCTGGATTCGTCGTAAAGTTTTTAAACTGACCTAATACCTTAAATTTAACCTGTATCTGAACGTAGAAGTTTTGGTAAAATGGCTACTCATAGATGTTCACATTTCGATTAAGGGATAACAAACCAAATTGGGCGCAAATTCAATACCTTCATCTAATTCCTGGAATCTGGCTAACTTTAACTTTTCTATGAAAAGCTGATGCAGTCATTGTCAGTCATTACCGTGTTGAACTGTATCTAAATCCATTACAAAATGTTCTTATTAATGGATAAATTCATATTCTACGAATTCATTTATTAATACAGAGTGACACACCAATTGCACTACAATAAGAAATTAAAATAACTTCTTTTAATCGGTGTATTTCATTTACGTTTTTTATTGTATAGAAAACTCAGTTTTATTTTATATATCTAATTGGTTTAATATAACTAATTGATATATCGTAAATGACCTCCATCCTCATTCACGCATATGCGATACCTGATCAGAAAGATATGCATTGCGGGATTGCCTCAATTATTGTTTTAATAGACTACTTCAATTCAGGCAAATTTCTTGGTGTCCTTTTGTGCACCTCTTGCAGTGCAGTTGCTCCATCGGTCTAGAAATGCTGTTGAAACGGATATGTCTTCGGCTCAGTTGTGGGTAAAAAAAACTCTTTCAACATTTTTAAATAACGGTACCCATTGATAGTTAACAGTAGGACTATTCGTGCTTCACCATGTAGAAGTAGAGGTAAAAGTAGGCTATGCGTTTAAACTCTCTAAATGCGTGCGGGATTCCGTTTCTTTTATATATCATTTAATACCGCAGAAATGTAAAGCCCGCACGAAGGCGTACTATGAACGTATCTCCTTATTAAACATTTCTCATGATTTTTTAAGTCGGTTGAGCAAAGCACAGTAGAATATTTTTGTACAAGCTGCGGTATTAATTATGAGGAATTAAGATAGGGCTTGGAAACTTTTCATGCATAACTTATACGACAAGATTAAGACACACGCAACAAATTGTTCCTTTCCGACCATAACCATGCCTTTGATAGTAGAAATTGCATATTTTTAAGCGCTGAAGCAGAATATGTCACTCACCGCGGCCCTATAATATTTCTAAATATTTAAAGTTTTCAAGTTCACTACGTATTTTCTGATTTATTTGTAACTTTACGTAAAAGGACTTTGATTACAACTAAACTTTTTATGTACCGGAGGCTTTACAACTCAGCCTAATATTCTCAAAAAACAGGTGAATATAATTAGGTATTAAGCTGGTATTAACCAACAATTCCACGCTTTGGTTTCCATTTCCACTCCTTTGAACATTAGTCGGTTTAATACGCTGAAAATTTTTAACGTTGGTTTCCATTTCCACTCCTATGAACATTAGTCGGTTTAATACGCTGAAAATTTTTAACGTTAGGATTATTTTGAAAATGAAATAAACTCAAGGATAAGAATTGCAGCAGCACTTACATAAAAAATGTATCCCTAAAAGTGTGCTCCAAAAATGTAATAAATTTGTAGTTTCTGACGAGAAGATTGTAAGGAAAAATTTGCTATTTTCAGCAATAAACTCTCGAAACTGTCCTTATTAAAAATGTTATATGGACTATTGTTTGTCAAACCATATAACTTTCGTTTTGGCGTTAGTTGGAGCCCGTTGATTATATTCAATTATATATAAATCATTATATTTGTCAGCGATTTGCTGATGAAATCTCATTCAGAGGGAACGTATAGGTAGAAATTACATATTGTGATATGACTGAATCATGTGATTGCCCCAATTTTATTAGCATTTAATGGATCAAACTTTCTTTACATTCCATTTTTGGTCATAAATATAGAGTTTTAAAATGTATGTACCTTGAACGCCTCTACTGCATTACCAAAAGAAGCCTTCGCACACGGCCAAAAAAATCAAAAAATTACCAAATAAAAAGTCAATAAAATATAAATCTTCCTGTAGCTCGGGAACGGAGCTCCCGATCAAATCTTAATCTCCGTGGGAGACTGTTATTAAAAAATTGCCAACAAATCACTAAAATAAACAAAATCGCTACAATTAAAATACGGCTAAATAGAGTAATAGTGGATCATCCAATTGTGAAAAAGACGTCATTTTGCAAATTCGCGCAAAAAAATCGTCAATTTCAAAAATCACTATAACACAGAAATGTTGCTATAATTCGAAAACGTAGCACCTATTTACGAAAGTAACAAAATTTCTAACCTTCAGATAAGTTTTCGCTTATTAATGGCATTCATATGCCATCAAATTCTGTGCTGAAAAAGTGCTGAAAAAGTACTAAAGTAGTGGTTTTTCCAGCACTGGTTGAAATTATCAATGACAACTTGTTTGGAAATCTGCAGTTTTTGCTTATTCGATTTTCAAGCTTCAATGTTAAGTTATTGAAGCTCATATTTCACCCTTCTATGTTCTCACTGACTGTGGTTAATTTTCTTAAATTTTCTTAATTGAAGTGATTAGTGCTATAATTTAAACTAATTCTTCAAGATGTTTATTTATATTAATATATTTATGTTATGGGTATAATTATATTAGATTGTATAATTATATTATATTGTAGAGAATATAACATTGTCCGAGCGCTGGCTAAAAGAACACAGTGATTTCAGGCAGAAATTTTGCTTTTTTATTTTACTTAGCTTTAAACTCAATCAGTTAAAGTAACCATTATTATCAATTTACATTTCTTAGGATTCATCGTTAGCTTCATACCCTCCCCGGTAACTAAAGCATTCACCACGGGCACTTCCTTCATAGTCGCTCTAAGTCAAATGAAGAATCTACTTGGTGTCAAGTATAAAGGCATACCAACACCCGTAGAATTCTGGAATCGCATCAAGGCATCTGATTCTTGCATTGGCATCTCATGCATCATCATTCTGTTGGCTTTAAAGGTAAGGTTATCTCAAATCGTAAAGTTGCATTTCATATTGTTCAATCTCTTCCTTCAACTTAAGCAATTGGCCAGTGTGAATTTCAAAAATAAAACTGAAGCCTCCCAGCGGCTGAAGAAGATTTTATGGTACATTAGCATATCTCGCAATGCTATGGTGGTCTTCACTTGTGGTCTCATTACTTTCTTTTGGGTTCGCAAAAGCTCTTTTGAAGCGATACCATATGCTCTCTCCTCCAAAGTGGACTCGGGAATGCCTAAGCCACATTTGCCACCATTTGTGTTCGAATATCAAAATAGAACATATGTATTCATTGAAATCTGTCGCGAACTGGGTAGTGCAATTATAGTGGTTCCTATTGTGGCTGTGTTGGCCAATGTGGCCATTGCTAAAGCATTTGGTAAGTTTTAAACATAAACTTTTAGGTCAACTGTAGTATAAAACTGACGCTTTCATTGATATTTTTAGTTAAGGATGGTCAATTGGATGCTTCGCAGGAAATGTTAACTTTGGGTATTTGTAATTTAGCGGGATCTTTTTTCAGCGCCATGCCAACATGTGGCGCTTTCACAAGATCAGCAGTAAGCAATGCAAGCGGTGTTCGGACTCCTATGGCTGGCATATATACTGGTGAGTAAGATCTGGCCAATATGCTACAGGCATTAAGAAAATCGATTAGCTGACTAGTGGAATTAGAGTTGATATCTCTGATGTTAGGTTAGTAAAAAATGACAGTAGAATTTGGTAGAAGCTCTAAAAAACATAAATAATAATACGAACTAACAAATTGTATAAATTACGTCTCCCATGTTATGATGTAACCATATGAAGTGATGCAAATACGAGTATATATTAAAGAAGATTAGTTACGGTTCTCGTAATGAAAAGCCAATTGTCGAAATTTAAGCTCTTAGTAGGACAAAGAGAGGAGAGGGCCGAAATTATCACCTAATACAAGAAGTAGAATCTGCTTATAGCGAAGTAACCTGCAATGAAACATAAGAAATGACATTTTTTCCATATTCATACTTTCAGGTATTAAAACTGGGAAGAAAGGGAATAAACACGGCATTAATTGTAATTGGATTTATGTATAACATTAGGAGTTGTGCAGCGTAGGCGCGTGATATACGCAGATTTTTTCAAATTTCAACACAGGCGTGGCACACGGTAGGTGAAGATAATTGGAAATTTTTAGGGTGAAAAGAGGGCAAACATTCTGCTACATTTAAATTAAGTTGAAGTTAATGTTGAACTTAGAACCGTAATAATTGGTAGGTGGAGTCTGCCTGGCATTTAAAAACAATCAACAATGCATATTGACTAACATTCGGTTTGTACTTTTTTTAAAAATCGAAATGAGTCATACGAAGTCGCTGCGAGTCAACTCTTCGACATTGAAACGAGAACGTTTGGAATGCGAATTTCCATTTAATGTTGAAAATGGGAACTAAAAGTTTACATTATGAAAAAATCAATTGAAATTGATAATTTCTTTTTAGTGTTGAGAAGAGGTCAATTGAAAATGAGAAAATATTAAAATTTTCAAAAAGCAAGTTTTCCTCTGTTACGGGGGCGGTTCCAAATCTAGCCGATCTAACAAAGTAGACACCAAAAAGTTGGAACAAATTTTCTTTTTCCAGCGATATTCAATAGCTTCTACACCCTGTTTACTGTATGAACTGTCAAACTCCTTAAAATAGACATCAACCGCAGACTAAACCTCTTCATTGTTGGCAAATCTTTTACCACCGAGCCATTTCTTCAAATTTGGAAATAGAAAATAGTCCGAGAGAGTTAAATCTGGCGAATAAGTTGTGTGATGAAGCAATTCGAAATTTAATACATTAAATTTGCCCATCGCAACAGTGGATGTATGAATTGGAGCATTGTCTTGATGAAACAACGTTTTATTTTGCCCATAATTTAATCACCTAAAAACAGCAATAAATTATAATAGCATAAAGTTTGCCGTTGATGGTTTTTCCTTTCTGAAGATATTCAATGCAAATAATCCTATGCGCATCCCAAAAAATAGACGCCATGACCTTGGCTGCAAATTAAACCGTCTTTGCCTTATTTGTACATTCTCCCGTTCCAGTCCGCTGCTTTTACTGTTCCTTTGCCTCAGATGTGGAGTGGTAGACCCATATCTCTAATAAAAAAATTCGGCTTTATGGCGGTGAAACATAATCTACTGAAACATTTTCACGACGCTGTTTTTGCTCTATTGAAAACAAGCGCGGCATCCATTTTGCGCACACTTTTCCCATTGCCAAATTTTTGGTCAATATACGATGTATAGCACTTTTTGAAATGACTATGATTTTAGCTAGCACCTTCAGCCGACGATCATATAATACCAGTTTGGGGATTTTTTTAACCGTGTCTAGCGTGGACACCTCAATTGGTCGACCACTAAGGTGTTCGTCTTGGCTTCTCGTGCGACGTCGTTTAAACTTTGCTGCCCAATAAACGAAGGAGCCGATTCCTCCAGAGTAGAATCTAATTCTGCTTTAATATTGGTTAGACTGAAACATTTCTAATGGAAATATTGAATTACACAACGGTGACCAATATTTCCATGTTCACAAATTCACTAAGATTGAGATGGCTTAAATAAAAATACTAAACGACGTGGCGCTCTGAAACTTAAAACATATGTTTTATATGGTTGCAACTTTTCACAAAAATAGTTTTTTTAAACTACCGACACCATCTACACTACAGACACCACGCCCGTAGATTGATTTATTCCAATTGCGATGCGTGTGAGCCATAGCATCATAAATCAACGTAGCCCAGTTTTTCAGTGAAAATAGGCACTCTCGCATAATTAGGAATACTTAGAATTTTATTTTTTTTTTTCAAATTTCACATCGTAAATAAAAGATTTTGTTACGCATAGCAGCTGCGTTAAATTTTGTTTACATTCAGAATGTTTTAAAGTAACACAAATAGTTCAAAGAAGGCCGAGAATGGATTGAAGATGATTATAAACCTCTGTCGATAAAGATTTGATGCTCAATTGACAGTTAGGGACCTGGCTGATGAAGTTGGCAATTCAAACGTATCAGTCAAACCTGCTTCAAAAACAATGCAAGAACGGAAAGATCGGTTTACTATGTGAAAGCAACACATGCGAGAGGCGAGGGTGATATATCAGTCGGTAGCCTGGCTTTTAGCCTTTTGACGCTATGGAGCGTTTGATGGCAGCGGACTGCGATCGATAGTTTTAGAAAAACGTTGATCGCAGCGTGTAGAAGATTCTGCAATATTCGAAATAATGCGCCAAAAATTCTTCTCATTTGTAAATGACCCACTGAGTTAATTAAGACCGGTACAACGTTGGAAAACACAAAAACACAGGGCGAAAAAAGTCATCGAGAACGATAGGAAAAGCGGAGAATGTTAATCAGTTTGTTCGTGACAATTCGAACCTACCAATTCGAAAGCGCGTAAGTGCTTTAAATGTACATAGATCACCGTTACATCACATTTTGCATAAAGTCCTAAATCTGCACTGTTACAAAATGCATTTGGTTCTAGAATTAAAACACGTGGATGCCAGTCCGAGGCAATTGAGTGTTTTTTAATGTTTACCAACATCTTCTTTTCAGAAGAAGCTCATTTTATTCTTAGAGGGAATGTAGATAAGCAGAATTATCTGCCTTATTTTTCTGAATATGAAAGCGGACATACACTTACAGTGGATTAAGAGCGACATGCGATGACGTTAACAGCTTCTTTTTATTTGAACTGCAAAACTTTCTTAGCTGTATCCAAGGAACATAGTTCCAGCAAGATGGAGCAACGTCACACACGTCCAATACATCTCCGCCATGTGTTCGTGCAATTTGTCTGGCAAATTGATCTCCAGTAGACGTGACTTTAATTGTGCTTATCTCAAATATATATTTTACCAACCCAAACTTCCCTGGTGCATTTAAAAGACAATATCCTTCACGAAGTGGCAGCCATCACGAAGACTATCGGCTAAGCAGTCATAAGAATATTTACTATTCGCTTAAATGAGTATCGCGAACGTGATCGTTTACATTTGGACGACATTATTTATAAGGAATAAATTCGATTGATAATGAACAAACAGGGTTATGGATTTAGTTGCTTCAAAACCGCCGGTCTGGCAAGGCTGTCAACTGCCAAATACCTGTCATCTGCAGTGTTTTTTATTTAGGGAAAGAATTGGCATTTACGGATATGGATCGTGTAACAACCGAAGAACGCGCAAAAATAGTTAAAATAGAATAGTTAGAATCGAACGATGAATCTCGTTTCTCAATCGGTAGTTACGTCAATAAGCAAAATTGTCATATGAGGCTGGCAGAACCCAGCAGTGATTGTGGAAAAAGTAACTGTTTGGTTCTCATTATGGTCTGGAGATGTCATTGAACCGTAGTTGTTCGAAAAAGACGCTGGAGGAACTTCGAAAGAATCCATTCCAAAGACGGTGATTTAATGATATTGTTTTTCGTACATAATTACAAAGTCTAATCATTAGAATTAAACAAAAGTTTAATCGAAATCAAAGCTTTGTAAGTATTCCACTTTACTTTTGATAAACGACTTACTTTTTTTAACCAATCCACTAAATATAAACTTGTCAGGAAGAAATCTGTTTGAGTCGCCTATGCTCAGGCCAGATAACTTTTGAGCTCAGCAGCACAAAATACGTTATATCACACCACGTTGACTTTCCGTGAGTTTTTCGACAAAAAAAAATTTAATAATATGACTCCACAACCACCGTATTCGGCTGATCTAACACCGTGTGACTTCCGACTAATACCTAAACCCAAAAGTCCATTTCGATTGGAAAGATTCACTATGAATGACAAAGCAATGTAAAGTTCGTGCCGGGAGTTGGCTATCGTGTTTTTTATACTCTCCGGAAGGAATACTTTGAGTGCTATGAAATATTTTTAGATGAGCAAATTTTGAATCTGGTCTTAGTTTTCGAACAATTTCCATTTATTTTGTTAGGCCAATTTTGATCAGTTTGATAATTAATCTGCCTATGAATACGAAATATTTTTATTGGATATTTCGACCAACTAAAGCAAGCGGTACGACCTCCGTTGTGGTTTCAACAAACAAGCAAATAGACATGCTTAAATCGATATAGGTTTTTACCACTGTCAGGAATATTCTACATGGAATGTCAGATTATTATTCTTAGTTGTTACAAACAGAATGACAAAATGAGTATACGTGTCATCCTATAATGATGGGTACAAAAATCGATTATTTAAAAATAAAGATTTTTTTAATATTCCCCATGCGATTGGTAGCATAGCGACCGGTTAAACGTCTGTGGTCAATCTATTATTAATAAACATCTCAATTTCCGTTTCAGGAATTATTGTGCTGTCAGCACTTTCCATTCTAACACCTTACTTCCAATACATACCAATATCATCTTTATCGGCTGTTCTAATAGCAGCTGTTATATTTATGGTAATTATCCTTACAGCTGTATATTAACGAACTGAGTCTTAATAATTGTACCACTACAATTTGCAGGTTGATATGAAGCCCATGCTGACACTGTGGAAGACCAGTAAAAAGGATTTTTTCAGTTGGACCGGTTGTTTGATTGTGTGTTTAATATACGGAGTGGAAAATGGTCTCCTGTATGGTATTGTACTCAATTTGATATTAGTACTGTTAAGACTGGGAAATCCAAAAATGGAGATTGGATTGAAACAGGTAATTTTAAAAATATTATAGCTAAAATATATTTCTTTCATTCGATTTTTTCTCCACTTAGTGCGACAACATTACCTATATAATGCTGAAACCTCTATCAGACGTTTACTTCTCTGGAGTTGACGTTTTGCGCACCGAAATTCGCGCCAAATGTTCCTTCTACCACTATGATTTTCCCGTGGTGGTGGACTGTTCCCGTTTTATGCAATTTGATGACACCTTCGTGGATATGATTAATGCTGTGGCTAAGGAACTTAACGAACATGATGTGATCCTGGTGTTACAGTCACTAAGTCTGAAGAATCAAGAATTGTTGCCAATAATATCGAATGTAAGATTTGCGAATGGTCCAGTGACCGCAGAAGATTTTCCCGTGGAGAAGAAAGACAATCTAACGTTACAACAAATATGTTATAATCGTGATTAACCCGTATTAGTAGTATTATTGGGAATGTAATATTTACATAGTCTACATTGAGACAACTCCCAGCCACTTATAATCTGCTCTCATCTTCATATCAGCATAACCATTAAGACATTTCTGTATTAGCTTCAATTTGTTATCAACTGCAATGTCGCGTCGTTAAAAATTATGTGGCATTCGCTGCTCTATTTTTAGTTTAATTTATCTTCGTTTTATTAAAAACGGAAATATTTGTATTGCTTATCAGATATTCTGCAAAGTAGGAACTGTCAAGCCATCTGCGGTAGTATTTGTTGTACTTTAACTCTGCAAACAAAAGTATTATTTGCGGTGTGACTTCACACCCCTATGATATCTTGTACTCTATCGTGTTCGGCTTTTTAATTTATGAACTAATTAGGCTACTGGCTACACATTCATTAAGTGGTGGTAAACATTATGACATCTTTAGTTTTTTATTGATACCGAAAAATGACATCAGCTGTTTTTTTATCTTTTTTTTGACCAAAATCGCCAGTTTTAAGGGCTGTTTTTATGATAGATTTCATACTATATTGTATGTATATTTTTAGTATATACGCGTTTTCTAAGATATGTGTAAAGATTTAAATTGTACAATTACTGAATAAAGATATTATTTCCTATTAAAATTAAACTATTTAATGTTTTGTGTAAAAAGAATAAAATAAAATAAAAAAATTTCGTTTTTAAGAATTACTTAAGATTTTTGTAATATCGCTTCAAAAACATTAGGGAGAGTGCTAATAAGTATCGTCCTTTTTACAAAAGACGACCCCATCAGTAAGTTATGGTTGAAATTGTTAATTTTATAACATCATATTGTCAGGTTTGACATCTGGCAACACCATAATAGCAAAATATTAGCAATTTGGTATCAACATATTTTTTTATATGAAATTGTCGATTTTTGAACCGAATAAATGTCATATTGCCGAATTTTTTTTTTTTAGAAATCTGCTTGTAGAAGCATATGGCGGGGCTGCTTTAAGTAGAAGAAGTTATTGTGAGTGGTTTAAAAAGTTTAAAAATGTGTGTGAGAGTATTGTCGAAGATAAGGAATTCAGCGGAAAGCTGAAAATGTGAGATGACGCGGAAATAGTAGAAAAATTCATACCAAACGATGAAATTACATTAACAGGGACTAGGAAGGAACTTCGCACTGTCACGTTGAAAACGATTCAGAAAGAACGAAATTGGCTTCCATATTGACTGGCGCATAGAAATGTCGAACGGCGACTTTACACATATGAAATGCTATTGCCAGGCATAAACGAAAGGGGTTTTTGCATCATGAAGAGCAGGGCAATACTCGAACGTAACCCAAAGGAGAGAAAGTGACAACGGTTCGACACCGACAGCCAAGCCCAGTAGTATCCATGGGAAAAATTCATTGTGCATTTAGACGGATTTACTTGGTATTATGCATTATGAGTTATTCGATTCGAACAAAAGTCGCAAGTCGCTCGTTCATGCATAGTGGCGCCTCTCAGAAACCTTCTGACTATTAATTGCTCCGATCGGTGACATGGCTGTCCGAGCAGCCCTTCACATTATGTGAGGAATGAAGATGATGTAGTATTTTCAAAAAAAAGACTACATTTTGAAAAAAAAGACTCATTTGTATTACAATTATGGATGTTACAGCAGCACTAAATCGGTATATCCGAAAGTTCTTCGTCCCTTTGACACAACAGCGAGCATTAAGATACGAGTATGTAAGGGGTTTTTTCAAATAGCAAATAAATTAGGTGCAAAGAAATTAAATGCAAAAGTGCTGTCTGTGGTGTATTTTTTGTTACAGACAACGTCCCCCATTTGTCAATTAACATACTGTTGGCAAGAAATAGGGAATAACTAGCAGCAAGATGGAGGCTCTCGGGCTACTTCAGCAAGAATTCAAGATCTGAAGAAAAATCGCTTCACACGGCCTAAAGGTGTAACTAAACATTAAAAATTAAAACTGTCGTCAAAGGATAGCGAGTAAAAAAACGCGCTACCAACAAAAAGTGTAATACAACGTATAGTGAAAAGTAAACAGAATTCGGAACCATCCATTTTCTTAATGTTTCTAGTTATATCCTGCTACACTGCTATCCTGGTCAACATGGCAGGGGTTTTTTTTTATTTTTTATTTATTTATTATTATTATTTTTTTTTTGTGAAAAAGTATTTCATTCAAGGTGTTTAGTGAGCTAAGAGATCAGATATAAATATTAGCAGAGGATACATGGAATTACTTAGGAACTTTAACCGGAACGTTGAATCGTCTTTCTATTTAATCAATTACTGTAGATGACATTAAGGTAATAACTAATAATTTAAATTAAAAAAAATCAACTGGTTGTAATGATATTCCCTCAATTGTAATACTAAAATGCAGAGCCAATTGCTCGGATTCTGTGTAATACTCGTATATTTATTAAAATTGATGATATGTCAAGTTTTCCTGATTGTTTGAAAGTTAGCAAGATTGTTCCTTTACAAAAGTATCGAATGCTTCTGAAACAAAAGATTTTCGTTCGGTTGCCTTGGTATCAATTATTGATGAAATCTTTGAAAAGATTATTCGTGCAAAACAATTACTTTTATAAATACCAATTTGATTTCAAAAATGTTGCGGCATGGAAGAAGTGGTAGTAAATGTTGTTAACTTCATATGTAATGGTATGGATAATGGTTCAGTTGGCGTTGCGGGTATCTATTTTGACTTTACAAATTAGTTGATCATAAGATAATACTTTTATGGAATAGTAGGGAAAGAACTGAAATTATAAAGGGTGTTCCAACAAGAACGCAAGACTTAAATTTGGTGCCATTCGAAGTGTCATTTTTTGACATTTGAACAATTGTTATTGTTTGCTAGTAGAAGGTGCGAGGTTAGTAAAAATGGAGCGCTACACGAATGAACAACGCATTCTAATTGTGAAATTGTTTTACCAAAATGATGAAAGTTTTGCGGCTACAGTTCGCAAATTGCGATCAATTTGGGGTCACAATAATGCTCCACTGTAAAGAGATTAATGGATAAATTTGTCAAAACTGGGTATGTTAGTGATGTAAAGACAACAACGCGCCTTCCACTAGGTCGATCGACCGAAAATGTCGCAGCTGTGCGTGATGATGTCGCTCAAACTCCATCCTCCTCAATTCGACACCGAGCTCAGCAAATTGGTGTCTCCAAATCCACTATGCAGCGAATTTTGGCGAAAGATTTGCATCTTCATGCATACAAAGTTCAATTGACTTAGAAACTGAAGCCAGCTGACCATGGACAGCGAAGGGAGTTCGTTGATTGGGTATTGGAGAGACAACATAAAAATTCTGATTTTGTCGATAAAATCATCTTCAGTGACGAGGCCCATTTCCATCTTGATAGCTTCGTCAATAAGCAGAATTTTCGCATTTGTGGTGAGGAAAATCCTCGAGTGATTCACGAGAAGTAAATACATCCTCAACGTGTCACTGTGTGGTGTGGATTTTGGGCTGGAGGAATCATTGGACCTTTTTTTTTATGAAAATGAGGCATGTCAAGCGCAAACAGTCAATGGTGTTCGATATCGTGAAATAATAACCAGTTTTTTCGTGCCTAGAATTGAAGAAATGAGTGTGGACTGCATGTGGTTTCAACAAGACGATGCCACATGTCATGCAGCCAGAGAAACAATTCAATTGCTGCATCAGTCATTTAAATCTTGCGTTCTTGTTGAGACACCCTTTATGAAGATTACTTCCAAAATAGCAAATAGTTTGTGCAAGTAAGCCGTTGTGAAAGTGAAATGGCAAATGTTGATTGTTGGCGCCGTTATTATTTTCAATATATTTTTGCATGATATGGTTTCCATTTCGTAATTTGCTTCTCCAGACAATCAAAACCGCAAAATTTTTTCGTTTTGAAACCACTTTCAATTATGTAAATGGTTTTGGTTTTTTTCCTATCTTAAACTAAAAAAATGTCTTTGCAATTGGTTTATATCAATAAAAGATACTGTTTTTTAATAGATTGCGGTGAAAATAAACATATTAATGATTAATTTAAACAATTATTGCGTATTTTTCAGGGGTAGCACAGCAAGCAACTTTTTTTTGACTACTTTTTAATGCAGTATTGCCACCTTTTTTTTCGTGTAAACCACATATTTCTTCAAAGTAAAA
Source organism: Philornis downsi (assembly GCA_019455685.1). Taxonomy (NCBI): domain Eukaryota; kingdom Metazoa; phylum Arthropoda; class Insecta; order Diptera; family Muscidae; genus Philornis; species Philornis downsi. Next base: position 684,710 of record JAHXMU010026709.1, read on the forward strand.
GTAACTAATTTGCAATAACATTGCATACTGGCAAGTTTTGACGAAACAAAACGAAAGGCACAACAAACAAAATAATTTGTGAAAACATGTAAGTATGGAAAAATTTTCTTAAATTATTTTATTTAGTAACAATTCGCGTTATTTTAGGAGAAAACATAGGAGTCCCGCACAAGAGCGTATATTGGCCGAGTTTATGAATGCCCACCAGGACATAGCTAAGGGGTACGTAAAGGGAGATAGGGTGGCAGCTGAAGCGTTGTGGGCTGGACTAGCCGCAAAATTAAATTCCTCCGGTCCGCCAACCAAGGACATCAATGGGTCGAAAAAAACCTGGGCGGACTGGAAGGTGTTTGTAAAAAGAAAGCTGTGCCACAACAAAAAAGGGGACAGAAAAACTGGTGGCGGCCAATACAACAATTACGTCCTAAACGATGTCGAGGATACTGTGGCGCGGGTGTCAGGACTTCATCGAAGTGTTGATGGAGTTCCTAGCGCGAGAACTTTAATTATCGTCCTGTCACTTGTAATAATTTTAACACTTTTATTCATTTTAAAACATATGGTCTTTGCTTTTTTCTTTGCGTTGCCATATCAAAAAAACGGGATATCTTCAATTTGGGAATTAACAAAATCGATCGATTTCTGAAGAAGGTTAAACCATATCGATCGATTTGGAAAATGTGAATTCGAAACCATACCGCAAAATTCTGTGACAGGCCTGATAATTTGAATCTTGCTGGTAAAATGTATAAGTTTACCCATTTAGTTATGATTTGACTATGAAAACTAGCATACTCCCAGAGCGGAAAATTGCCCTAATAGCTGAATATGCTAGACTGAAATTTATACCTGGGCGTATAATACAGCTTAGACCACAAGTTATTGCACTATATCATTTTAGTGTTTTCGTTAATAGTAATATAATTACTGAAACCCACGAAGTTGAGTACTTGGGGATTAATTTGCAAATTATTCTCTTTTGGGATTCGCATGTAACTGAAATTCAATTAAAAATAGCGCCAGCTGTTAGTATATCATACAAAATGAAATTCAAATTAAATGTGGAAACTAAATTACATGGCAATAATATATGGTAATAAAAGAACACATATTTTGAACTCATTTCAAACTATGCACAATAAAGCACTGAAAATAATTTACAATTTACTAAAACCCATATTGCCTATTTATAGACTTTATAACCCTTGCATGTTTTTAAGAGTTTGAACTATTTTGGCTATAGTGCCGTTAATTTTTCCTAAGAAGTGTACAAAACATGTACGTTTTCACATACATATATACATTTATATATTCTATATGTTATTTTTTCTTCTTCTTTCATATTTAGTTATACTTTAAAATAATATCCAAATTTGTAAATGCTTGTACATACCGTGTCAGCAGCAGCCCAAAATTTTGTCCATTGATTTGTTTATAATGTTGAAGAAAATTTGAAAAATTCAACCTATTAACCACGCGCTTTCTGGTACCTCCCTTACAAATGACCGATTTAACCTATATATTCTAAGGTTTATGTATTTCATATACGATAGTTACAATAAATTTATTCAAATTTAGTATACATTAAGCGTTCAATACAGCAGGGCCTCCGAATAAAACACATTGCCACACCTATTCTGGAACCTGCCATACAAATCTTTCGAAATTCAATTATTCCTCTGTAATATCTAACTAGTAGGCTGTAGTGGTGTAGATTTTTGTTCATTACACTGGTTAGTGATTCTCAATAAAACCGGACAATAATCGATCAAGTAATCACGTTCTTTTAGGTACTTTTCATGTAAATGACTAGTTTAACCAACTTATTCTTGCTTCCATGTCTTTTAATTAATTATGCCAAATTGGGCACATATGTATCTTGCATTTGGTAAACTAACTTCATTTATACGTGTAAAATATTTACCGAGTACTGAAAATAATTCAAATTCAGAGTAACAGGAAATGCACCCATAAAAATGTGATCTAAAAAATTTTTAAGAAATGGAAATGGTTTATTTTCTAATTTTGCTACTTTCAGAAAAAAATGTTATATGGACTATTGTTATCAAAATGTGAAACTGTCATCTGGGCGGCTGTTCGATCTCGTTAGTAATACTGTGCTACATAAAACTCATCGTATTTCTCAGTGACTTGCGAATGAAATATCATTCAGAGAGAACATATTGATATAAATTACATATTGTGATATGACCGACAATATCTCAATATCATACACATTCAATAGAACAAGCGTAGTTTCTTAAAAAAAAAGCTATGAATTACAGATATCTTCTGTTATTCTTGCTAAATAATTAAAAGACGTGTTTCTCTTCTTAGCTTAGAAATAACAATGTCTAATTTTTTCTAATACATATGTCTGTCTCCTATGACAGCAAGTGACAAGATGTCCATTACCACAGGATGACATATATATTATTTAATAATATTATTACACGTATATATAATAGTACATATACAACATCTCTCCTTTCCAAATACGAACATTATAATAAAATAAACATATAATCAATCTTATAATATACTTATATAAAAAGGAGTAACAATATGTATATATGTATGTATCCATAAAGGAATTAAAATAATATTTTACAAATTTAGTTTTTTCGGTTGTTTAACAACTCTTCCTCTTTTCGTAACATAACCTTCTGCTTTATTTTCATTTACATTATTTACATTTTCTTCTACTGATTCTGTTTCCTCATTATTTTCATTATTATCATTTAATATACGATCGGATTCAATTTTATTTTCAGGCGTTTTTCTTATATGTTCTTGGTTTCTCCTAAATGTAGATCCCGTATTGTCTAAAACCCAAAATGATCGTGGCTCTTTACAAATCTTTACAATTTCTCCGGGAATCCAAAAACTTGTTGTTGTCTTCTTAAACATGACTTTATCACCTTCATTTAATGACCTAAACGGTGCTGACTTTTTATTATAGTAGTCTGCACTTTTTTTAAATTCCATTGCAATTTCTTTTTATATTCTTCGGTATTAACTAACCTTGGTTTTAAGTTTTCAAGAGCTGAGGGAATTTTTGTCCGCAACGTCCTAGACATCAGCAACTCTGCTGGACTTGGTAAATTTCCCTTTGGCGTTGTTCTATAATGCAATAACGCAATATAGGGATCAGAGCCACTTTCAATTGACTTAAGCAATAATTTTTTTATGGTCTGTATTGACCTTTCAGCTAGTCCGTTTGACCTAGGCAAATAGGGACTTGAGGTAATATGATTTATCCCCCAATTTTGACAAAAACATTTAAATTCATTGGAATTAAAAGGAGGACCATTATCAGACATAAAAATACTTGGTATGCCCTGTCTTGCAAATATTGATTTTAATTTTTTCACAACATATGGACTGCTATAACCACTGCTAAGAAGTTCAATTTCAATATACTTTGAATAATAATCTACCACTAGTAGATACATATTATTTCGAAACTCGAATAAATCACAGCCGACCTTGTGCCAAGGTATGTCAACAATTTCATGAGACATCAATTCTGGCCTCGTATTCGAGTTTTGATGCTTAAGACAAGTTTCACAATTGGACACTATATTGTCAATGTCATTATAAATGTTTGGCCAATACACCGTCTGACGAGCCAAATTTTTACATCTAAGTACTCCCATATGACCCTCATGAATATTGTTTAACACAATCCTACGCAAACTATTAGGAATAATTATTTGATTATTCTTCAAAAGAATACCATCTATAAGAGTAATCTCATCTTTTATTTTGAAATAAGGAGCTATTTCTTTATCAACATACCTCTTTAGTTTAGGCCAGCCATTTTGAACATATTTAGAAATTATTTTAAATGTTTCGTCTTTTTCAGAATGTTCCTTTAAAAGATCCATATTGGTAAATGGAATTTTCCTATAGGACATAATAAAATTGCAATGCATAGATACGTCTACATCCAAATCTTTTAATGCAGTATCGGATATAGGTGCTCTAGATAGGGTGTCGGCAATTTTCAAATCGGTTCCTGGCTTATAAATCACATTAAGCTTATAACACTGCAGCTTTAACATAAACCGTTGAAGTCTAGGGGGAATTTTATAAAGAGGTTTTCCAAATAACGATACTAATGGTTTATGATCTGTTTCCACAGTAACATTTGATCCATAAACGTACTGGTGAAATTTTGTGCAACCGAAAAGTATTGCAAAAAGCTCTTTTTCAATTTGAACATAGAACTGTTGTGTGTCTGTTAATGAAACAGACGCATATGCAATAGGATGATATTCCTGAAGGATAGTAGCCCCTAAGGCAAATTTCGACGCATCGACAGATAAAGTTAAATTATTATTTGGGTTAAAGTACGTAAGAACAGGCGCTTTTGTAATTTCGTTCTTTAAATTTATAAACTCTTCCTCATGAACATCAGTCCAATGCCATAAAACATCTTTTTTTAACAATTCTCTTAAATTTTTATTTTTTAAAGAAAGATTTTCAATAAACGGTCCTAGGTAATTTATCATACGTAGAAATCTTTGCAGCTCCTTCATGTTATTAGGTTTAGGCATTTTCAATATTGACTCTATTCTACCATTATCTGGACTAATACCACACTTATTAAATTTATGTCCAAGAAAAAGAACCTCCTCTTCAAAAAATTTACACTTTGACCTGTTAAATTTAAGACCAACTTCCTTTAATCTTTCCAAAACTTTTTCCAAAGTTTGCTTGTGTTCTTCTATGTTAGAAGAATATATTAAGAAATCATCAATATAAATTATTAAATTAGGAATGTCACCAAATAGTTTTACCATTTGAGCATGAAAAATTTCAGGCGCTGCACTTATGCCAAACGGAAGTCTTAAGAAACGAAACCGTCCAAAAGGTGTATTAAAAGTACACAATTTTGATGACGATTCATCTAAGGGCACCATCCAAAACCCACTACTGGCATCTAATGAGGTAAAATATCTAGACCCCTTCAATTTAGCCTTACAGTCCTCAATACTAGGAAATGGAAAATGAGGCCTTAGTATTGCCTTGTTGAGATGTCTCGGATCCAAACAAACTCTTAAACTTCCATTAGGTTTTGATACCAATACAATTGAACTGACCCATTGAGTTGGCTCACTAATCGGGACAATTACCTTCAACTTAACCATTCTCTGCAGTTCATCTTTCAAACTTTCATAAAGTTTATATGGAAGCTTTCTCGGAGGCTCTACAACAGGCTCAACATCATTCTTTACTAATAAATTGCATTGATTTTGTAAACAGCCAAGACCATTGAACACATCTGAATATTTTTCAACAATATTTATTTTAGAAAGACTATTAACTTTCTTGATTAAGTTCAGAAGTATAGCACTTTCTATACCAATAATGTTTTTGCAATTCATTCGAACAATAAAAAAACTAAGTAAATATTTTTTGTTTTTATAATAGACGTTTAAGTCAACAGTTCCTAATATTATAATTCGTTCGTTACTAAGAGTAAAAATTCGCATCTTGGTATCTTTGACTTTGTTTTTTAGATTTAAAAGATTTGCTGTTTCAGCTGACATTATGTTCGCTTGAGCCCCTGTGTCTATTTGGCATACAATTTTATGTTGCCTCACTGTTACCTCGACAGTCCACTCTTTCTGCAACTTTTGTCCTTTTTCGACTAGTCCAATGAACAAATCCTGATCTTCATTCTGCTCAAACTCTTCCTCGTCTTCGGCACACATTTGCTTCACGTATTTCTTGGAAAGACACATTTTGGCGAAATGATTGAGATGTCCACACTGATGACATTTCACTCCTTCTGTCGGGCATCTATTCTTATGAGTATAACCACACTTTTGGCAAATGATCTTACTGCCATTTCTACTGTTGTTGTTATAGTTGCTTGTAGAGTTGTTATAGTTGCTGTTGTTTTTATTATTGTAGTTGTTATTATTGTATCTGTTGCTGCCCAATTTACCACCACCAACACCTTTTTGCCATTCGCCGCCATATTGATTCAGTCGTCCTCCATTTGCATTAACATTTTTCCTCTGTATAATATTTACAGCTCCATCCATAGCCATTCCACTATCTGTTTGCAACAAGTTTGAATTTTCCTTAGCCATTACCATACTTTTTGCTGTTGAAATTGCTTTCTCCAAAGGAATCTTATCTTCAGTCAGCAATCTTTCTCGGATGTTGGCAAACTTTGGAGATAATCCACATATAAAGATGTCTCTAACCAAGTCATTCGGCAAGGATCCAAATTCACAGTTTAAGCTGAAGTTTTTCAATTGTGTCACAAACTCATCAATTGACTGGTGCTCTTGCTGTTTACATGTGAAAAATCGATGTCTTTCCATGATAATATTAAATTGAGGTGTAAAAAATGTTTCAAAACGTTTTACTAAGTCGGCATATTTTATTCTACATCTACATCAAACGAATTGAAAATGTCCAACGACTGTGTTCCGAGGTGATGTAAGAGTAATGCTACTTTACGTTGATCTCCCTGTGACTCCAAATTGGTTGCTCGTAGAAAAATTTTAAATTGAGTGAACCAGGTTTTCCACTCCTTAGCCATATTTGTCGCCTTCAAATTTATGGGTTGCAAAGTTGTGGCAAATATTTGATTATTATTTGCATTCGATGCACCTGCTTCTTCATTCGGCATTTTGACGACAATTTGATTTCAATAATACAACACTTGTGACCTCACACCTGACACCATGTTATTCTTGCTAAATAATTAAAAGACGTGTTTCTCTTCTTAGCTTAGAAATAACAATGTCTTATTTTTTCTAATACATATGTCTGTCTCCTATGACAGCAAGTGACAAGATGTCCATTACCACAGGATATATAATATATATATATATAATAGTATAATAGTATATATAATAGTACATATACAACATCTTCCTCCACATTTTATTTTTATTGGAGCAATAAAACATAGAGTGTTAACATTTAAGTACTTTGAACGGCCGAAGATGTCGGCAAAACATTTCTGGATCATTTTGATGGATAGTTCTTAACCCATTCGAAAGGTCATAGGTTGTAGTACATAAAAGTTGGGACTTGATGACGCTCATTATAGACTGTGCGCCGCCCTAATGCAAATCCACGTTGTGCCAAAAGAAATTAGTTGTAGTTGACGGTGATAGTCTCATCAATGCCGATTTCGCTTCCGAACAAGCCCATAACGCACTAAACAGCAACTTTGTGGTGATGCATTCACACCTGGTGAATCTCGTGTGAATTGGCGTTGTCCTAATACGGCAATATTGCTTGTTAGCAAAGTTATTCATTCAAAAATGCTCCTCATCGCCAAAGAAGGCTAAAATTTGGTGTCCTCTTTCAAACTCTCTGAAGCTCGCTCAGTGAACAAACTGCGTTATCTATGGTCACTAATTTTGAGTTCCTTCAAACCTAAGTCCTAACGCAGAATTCGCCAAGTTGAAGATTGCACTGTTATCGACCGATCCTTTGACGTACGGCTGTTGGCTTATTATTTACTGACCTAGTCGTTTGGAATCTCTTCCCTAAACGTTGGAGAATCGTGTCTTCAAACGCTCCTTTTGGTAATAAAATCTTCTATTTGCACGTACTGCTCAATCTTGTAATTTAACACCATGATTTGGCATTTTATAGTAAACGATAGATTTGATAAACGCCGTACAGTGGAATATTTTCCGCCCGCAATCATGCCTACCTTCTGCACTGCATGAAAGTAAGTATGCGATATTCCTAAACACAGCCAAAAATAGTGAATGACAATGCCGCAATTTGATTACTTCTAAGTGATCAAGTCAATCCAGACAATAAAAATTTAAAATACTACAATTTGAAATGTTAACAATTTTATAAATCATCATAATTATTGTGATTTAGGTATAATTGTACATAAAAGATCTTATCAATTCAGCTTAGCATTCCCAAAAAAGGGAGGTGAAAATACGTAACCGTTAAGCTGTAATTACGTTGATTAGGGTGGCGCATAAGTAACGTTAACGGCGATTATATTGAATGCGTTTTATGCATCATTTGGTTTTAACTCGTGAACCAATTGCATCTCACATAGGAAAAGATTTAACATATGTAAAATTCTTTGCAAAGACCGTCTAGACATCTCTTACTGCTGAGGACGTCGCCTGGTGGAAGTTTCAGCGTTTCCTAAATACTTGCTTACACTTGATCTTCCAGCACGCGGAAGATCAAAGGCAGCCCTTGTTGCCCAAAACGCTGAACCAATCGCTAAATTTTTGGAGCGCAAGGAGCATTTCGAATATGAAAGAAATTTCGATATGATCTGAATAATCGAATGCTAACTTTCAAAGTAAAATTGAACAACTTTGGTCCTTTGTTCTGTGCTGAGCCTCACCATTATAAATTTCCCAAGTATTATTTAGTTAATTCTGTAAAGAGACGAAAAACAAAGACTTAAACAAAAAATGTATTTACTGATCAAATTTTAACGTTGCCTATGCTCCACCCTATAGAAACAACGTCATTTTCCATTATGTGTAAAAGTGTGAAAGGTTCCAACACTGGTACATCACAAGAGCTTTATAAAAGATCCACGGAAGAAAACTCAAGGTAGCAAAAGGTAGCAAAATTACAAATACTTAAATGGATCACTGAATATTGTTAAATTGGACAATTTGTATGCATGGGGCGTGGCAATGAATCCACTTTCACTCGCAGAACAACGTTTACTAAATGCCTCATGCGTGGTATATTTCACTGAATTTAAAGCGAAAGAATGAAAGATATGATTGTAAGGATATACTCGTATGAGTTAAATATAAAAGATAATTTAAATGAGAGTTACCAGAGAGGGCCTGGTTGTTCGATTTGTTCTTTCAATTTGGCTATGCATTATAATGCAATAAAATTGGCAGAAATTTAGGTAATTGCAGACTAAGAATTAGACATAGCAATGGGAAAACTGAATTTCGTTATTTCGGTCAATTTGTATGCGATGAATTTGACGATGAATCTATTTTCGTCAAACAAATTTGACAAATTTAACTGAATTCAGTATACCTGGTTGAAAGATGTAAAGCTGAGAAATGTGATATGTACGGTAAGTACCAGAAGGGATGCGGTTGTAGAATTTTACCAAGTATTTTAAATGCAATGGAAAATAATCTATGCTGTTACAGGCTGCTTATTAGAAGCTACAGAGAAAAGATTGAATTTCGGAAAATTGTTCAACTTGTATGAGAGGTACCTGAAGGGATATGACAATGCAACCCATTTTCATTCTCAGACTTTACTTTAGAAAACGCTTAATGTGTACCAAATTTGTCAAGCAGTATTAGTAAATACAGTAGTTACAGAAAAAAAATCGAATTTTGGAAAATTGATCAATCTGTTTGGGAAGCATCGGAAGGGGTGATTCAAAAGAGTCGATCATTTTAGTGAGGTTATCCCTATATTCTCGAGAATTGTGCTACGTTTATGCAAGAGTCTTTTTTAACGTGGGTTGGATATTATTAGTTATATCCTGCTGTATATAAATCTCTCATATTTGTGAGCGACTTGCGGTTGAAATCTCACTTTGATTGAAAATACAAATACAAATTATATATTGTGACAGAACCGGCAATAACTCAGATTTATAAGCATTCGATTGACCAAACGAAATATCCTTTATATTTCATAACTGTGGAGATATCTCATTTCATCTTTAATTGGGCAAATATACTTCGAGTTTTAGCATTTATTTATTTCGAAAGCCTCTTCTCTAACAAATATTGAAGATGTTGACAAAATATTTCTGACTCATTTTATTTGAATAGGTTTTTAAAATATCCAGTTGCTGTGCATACAAATTAGGACTCTATGCCACTCATAATACACTGTGCTTCGCTGGAACAATATGATAGCCACAGACTGTCAGCACCGATACGCCTTATTTGGCAACGTCGTTGTAATTGTTCTCCCCCTGTAATTATAACTTACACTTACAGATGTGCTTTGGGAAAACCAATGGATTATTTTTGAAATTTTTATTTTATTTTTTTTCAGTTTATTTCAATAAATAAATTATAAGTTATAGAAAAAGTATAATAATACCGTATAACAATTGTTTATTATTTTGTTATTTTATTATTATTTTAAATCATTTTTATCAATTTGTTATTTTTTAGTCAAAGATTTGTTTTTATTTGCTTTTAACTTGCTTATACTTTTGGTAGATTTCATTCTTTTTTTTTAAGTTTTATATAGTTTAGGTTTCTATTCGGTTTGAAATTATATGATTGATGTAACAAAAACTGGGATAAACGTCAAAGAATTGCTTTATTGCATATGGGAGTAAATGCTAAAGAGAAACGAAAAAAAGAATAAAACTTAGTTTATTTTTTTTTCTAAAAAAATTCTTTTGGTTTAATTTGAATAACTATGATTGTGATTACTATTAGAAGTGTTTGCTGTTGTCGTAGCTTTTTTTCCTCGCACGTAAGTTTATTTTTCGAGTAAGAGTACAAAAGGTTAGGAGAAAATGATATAATAAAATTAACAAATTGTACAAATTAGTAATTAGTTTTGTTTAAAAAGAATTACAAATTATATGTTGTAGATTCGGTTGTTTTGTAGTTTGCGTGGGATAAGTTTTAAGATTTTTATTTCATTTTTTCCGTCAAAAAAGAAAATATTGTTACTGCTTTTATTATTACTTATTACTTGTTTTTAATGTTTCATAAATTTTTCAATCGCTGAAGATGTCTGGTATTTTTTTTAAATATATTTTATTTGTTTTCTTTTATGCTTCCAGTTTGTTGTGATATATTTTTATTTTAAATATATATATATATTTTGTATTTATATATTTACTATATCTTCTTTGTTTTTTCATTTGGAGGGGGCGAGGGGATATTGGTTGGTTTTGCACGTGTCGAGTAGTTTGTATCTCAGATAATTTACAATTTCATTTGTCATTTGTGTCATTTTTTAGTTTTCTTTGTTTTCTTTGTTTTTTTTTTTGCTTTTAAAGTAAATATTTCTTGTATTTTGTGGTTGAACGGGATTGTATAGAGTTCTCTGGTATTTATTTATTACTTATTTTTGTTTTTGTAATTTGTCATAAATATATACGTTTGTTGTTGCAGTGTTATAATGTACGACAATTATTGGTTTTTTGTTTGTTTGTTATTGTTGTTTAAAGCAAAAAAGGTACATTCGAAAGTAGAATTGTATGTAGTATGTATGTATGTAGGTATGCATATTTTGTATGTATGTGTGTAAGTATAGTTGATGTATGGAATGGTATTTAATTTATTTTATACGTTGTTGTTTTTATTAGTATTATTTATTATTTTTTGTTGTAATGGCTCCACTTTTTAGTATTTTTATAAAATGTATTAAATAGTATTCATTCTCTTTTCGCTTTCTTTGTTTTCCATTTAATATTAATGATATATTTATGGTTTAATAGGAAACATGTTTGTTAATTTAAAATAAAGCACTAAATTTTTGGATTTTTTTTTGTTCAATTTTAATTTTTTGATATTTTTTCTTTTTTTGTTTAAATCGTAAGCAGAAGAAAGTGTATCATTTGTTTTTTCTTTTCCTTTTTTTTGTATTTTGCCATTAAAATAACAATATTTATAATTTTACAGAAACCAAAAAACGACGACAAATTAATAAACTTATTTGAAAAATAAAACTAATTAGCTTAATTGCAAAATATTTTTATTCAACTTTAACTAATGATTTGGTTTTATTTTGTTCTAGTTAGTTGGTTGGTTTCACAGTGTATATGCATTTCTGAAAGTGTAGTTTTATTTATATTTTTGTTTTATAATTAATGTCTCTCTTCTAAGTGTTAGCTTTCGCCGTCTACATCTGATAGTGGTTCTATTAATCTTCCTATTTATTTATAATCGTATTGTTTTTCTTGTTCTTGTTAATTGGTCTATTCACTTTGGTATCTTTACATTAACGAGGTTTTAGTTATTGTGTGTCATTTTAGGAAACAAATCATTATAAATAATAAGAAAAAACCACAAAGAAATTCTGGGAGGCAGAAGAAAATTAAGGGAAAGGAATGGATAAAAGATTATTCAGCAATTTTTTTCAGTGTATTAAAGGAAATGGAGAAACTAATGGTTATTAGTTCGAGATTTCAACGAAATTAAGTGATTGCGTGTGTGTTTCAATTTTGACAAATTTGCCAGCTGATTATTATACAATTATTGTACTTAATTTCACAAACAGTTGGAACTAAGCATAGACTCGCGCATCAAAATGACGTATTGAGATACGAAAGTCCAAATTTTAGGAATGACTTACTGTACAGTCAAATACAGTTACAACGAACTCAAAGGGACCGAATATTTTAGCTCGTTATAGGCAAAGTTCGTTGCACCCGTAATAAAGTTATTTCAATGACCAAAAATAGTTATATTGTGATTCAAAACCTTATAAACTTTTATATATATTTACGAGTATATGCGAATTTTACAACTATCAAAACATGGTGACAGGAACAAATGTGCGCGGGTTGCCAGCGCAGCCTGAATTTAGTTTAATTGAATAAAATATATGAACCTGGGAATATATGAATTAAATTAGGTAATTTTTATGGGGGGTACCCGAGAGTACTTGATATCCCGTCAATATCTTACAATTTTAACAAGCTTTACAATTGATGAAAATTTAAGTTACTGCTTCCGTATTAAGGGCTACAGGTGAAAAATTAAATTTCAATAAGTGTGACAAATTTTTTGGTGATTTTAGATAAATTACATAATATCTTGTTTAGTAAGACCAAAAAAAAGAGTTCTTACTGATATCAAAGTAAGAACATATTTTTGTAAATATTGTTCATGCCTTAAGACGCATTAGACGTCTAACGGATTATTTGTAGTAAAGTCGTTTTCCTTGTAAGCACAGTCACAAATATGGGTTAAATCTGTCATTTTTATGCAGCTTTTTCTCAAGTTTTGGAAATCAATGCAATGGGTTACTGCATCCTCTTAACTAAAAACTACAGAGATCACATTGAATTTTGGAAAATCTATTTGCAATTTATGTGACAGCTATCAGATGCCATTTTCATTCTCGGGCACTACTTTTACAAAGGCTTTGCAAAAAAAGTAAACTATGAATATGTGGTTCAATCGGTAATTTTTTATTAAAGATATAGAAATGGGCGGAGCTAATCGATCGAGCTGCTAAAATTTTATCCAGCATTACTGGGCAATACTATGGACACAAATTCGTACTACTACTCTCTACGAATTAAGAGTTACAGGGAATAATTTGAATTTCGGAAAATCAGTATATTGTTGTGGTGGGTACCAGAAGCGATTAACCAATTTAGTCCGTTTACAATCCCCGGGTAAAATCAGATAAAATATTAGGCTGTGCAAAGTTCCAAGGAGTTTCATAAAGACTTACGGCAGACAGACAGGCAGTTATCATGTCTTCAAACCAGCTAGCCAGCCAGATACACGCACGTCGCTCAATCGACTTAAGAAGTCATTAATCATACTTGGTTAAAAATGTAAATGGTTCTTTAAACGCTTCTTTCTGAACGCTACATTTTATATATACCTAAATTGTTTCGGGTGAAGGTATAAAAATAACTACATGAGCTGAAATTAATGACGTGGTAAAATATAATTTATTTGAACTAGTCTTTTCATAAAATATGCAGCTCTACATGTATTCCAAATTATTTAAAAATTAATTTATATCATAATTTATATGTTACATATGTAAATTCGGAATATTCACACCATCGGAATAAATTTATATCATTACAGTGACTAATTATTCCAATCTTTTTTAAAGTTTCAAGAAAATGAAAATAAACTTTTTCGTTTATGAAATATAATGTAAAGAAGATATTGCAGTGATGAAGTTTCGGTCAAGGGAAATAGACCTAAGGCAATCAAAATCTGTGGGAATTGAAATACACTGAAAAAATTTGCTGTGTTTTAAATTTAAATTGAGGACAAGTAGCGTTTTACATTGGGAGCGTGTAGGCCTAGTGGTACATTTATGTAGTTTGTTTAAATGTATATTTTTTCTCATTGAATACGGCAGTGCCCTATTATGTTATTGGATGGTTTTAGTAGCGTTTTGTTTACTTTTGTTCATTTTAGGTATTTGTCAATTAAGTCGTTTGAGTTTTTAAATTTTTGAAATGGAAAGTACGGAATTTGGAAAATGAAATTTAACAAAATAGTAAAAGTTTTGGTTGAATAAAGTATTGAATTTATGTAATATGTAAGTAATATTATTAGGAAATATCTATTTATTTATGTACGTTTAGTAATGTGGTTATGTGGTATGTTTTTTTTTGTTTTTTGTACAAAGAAATGACAAAAAGGAAGTGAAGAAAAAAAATGAATAAATGTTGATATATTTCTATATTAGAAATAATTAGAATTGTCTGTTTTCCTGTTTACTTTTTTTGCTTTGTATGTTTATTAATAATAATAATGATAATAATAAGAATCGATTTATTTCAAATGTATAGACTGTGTTTTAATTTAATTAATGTGTATTTGCATTTGTTGGTTTTGTTATTTCACTTGTCACTTTTGCGTTTTCTGTTTCTTGTTTTGGAGTTTTTTTTGATTTAATATTATATTTATTTATAATTTAGATTTTGTTGTTGTTTTAGTTTCAATATGTCATAGAGTTACATTATTAATTTATCATATTATTAATAATTATTTAATGTATCGTATGTATATGTATAGAGTTGTGTTTTTTATTATTTATTAATATTATATAATAATAATTTATATTTTTTATAAACTTTTATTTTGAATTTTATTTTGTTTTTTTTTTTTTATAAACTGGTCAGCAACAGTAGCAAATTTAACAATGTGCGTAACAAATAATTGTAAATATTTAATATGTTTATAAATCTTAATTTTTTCTCATTCTTTATATATATGTATATATAACTTTATAATATTTTTATATATATATTATTTATATATGTATAATATTGTTACAATCAATCAATCAATCAATGATGGTGATGGGATTCATTTTTCTTTGCTTTTAGTCCATTAACTTTAAATTTGTTTAAACAAATATATTATTGCATTTTCATTTTAATGATAATTTTTTGCTTGACTTCTTTTTTTTCTATATTAATTATGAATTTTACAACGATTTTGTTGAAATAATTTATATTTTATTTCTTGCTTAACATAAAACCAAAAAAAGGGCAAATATAAAATTTTGTGTAAACGGGGAAGATTAGTTGTGTTGTGTTTTCTTTTTTCTCCGGTTGTAGTGGAGTAAATTTTGACTCTTTTTCAATCTTTATAGTGTTATTTTGATGGGAGTAAGTTATGATTTTACTTTTTTGAAATCAGGAAAATTGAAAATTTGATTTAACCTTCTATTAATTTGAAATCAATACAAATTAGTTGTTATTTTACTATTCCATTTGAATAAGTTAAAGCCAACATATCACATGCAAGGGAGGAACGCCTATACAAAAGATAGGTAGCCAAAAACTTTTTGGGATCTTCTTGTTAAGTTGAAGCAAGTTGAAGCATAGGCAGAGCTGTGGTGTCTTATCCGAAATAAATTATAAAATAATAATTTGAGTTAGTAATTAGGACAACAAATTGTCAATGAAATTTAACAACTCTTTTTTCATTTCGAGGAGCAGTGAAAAAAAATCATTTTCGAACTTCTACTAAGAATTCTTGGAAAATATACCAAAATAGTTAAAATGGTTAAAATTTTCTATAAATTTATATAATTTTAATTTAATTTATAAAAATTTAATTTATATAAATTTAATAAATTTCAACAGCGATTGTTGAAGAAAAGTATCCTTCATTTTCAATATGTCCTTTTAGGCATTTAAACAAATTATTCGCAAAAAAGTGGGTCAAATTGGCAATTTTCTATATGAATGCATGACTTCTAAAGGTTCTCTTTACACACTGGGGCTAGAAACCCGTACCAAAATGAAAGTTACTAATTCGAAACATTCTTTAAATACGTTGTGGAAAAGATACCAACTGATATTAGTAAGGATGAGGAACAATTACTTTTAAAATTAATATCATTCTTGAACATATAAGGCATGTGGATCAATATGAAATAAATAAAAACTTTACCATATGAACATAAAAGGTAAAAATTTCTTCTTTTTTAACTCGAATAGAATCTCTTTCACAGCATAGTAAGTAATGTTTGTACACCAATCGTCGTTTTGCGCTTTTTATCAAAAGAACTCGAAAAATTAATTTGTAGTGAAATGAGTTCACATACTTATAGGTACAAACTCCTTGATAAATGCAAATCAGTCTGTCCACAGTTGTGCTGGAGATGTAATGGATGCATCTGAGTACATTTAGAATCAGCTGGATGACCGGCGCATTCTTTGACACAATAGATGCCGTAACTTTGTTCATAAAACTTAAGCATTTATTTTGTTTTCCATTCACTGCTATAAGACTGATATAATCAATGGTCGTCAACTGTCAAAAAAAGATGTATCTGCAGCACTGCCTTATACAAAAGAAGTGTCTCAGGATTAAATTTTAAGGTTTCTGCTATTTTCTACATATATAAATGAATTTCCGCAGTAAATATCATATGCCAAAATTTACATGTATGATGGACAGAAAATTTCCAAGCCGATCATAAATTTCCGGCGGAGGCGGCACGGACAATTTTGTTCTATCGGCTCCCTCCAAGATAAATTTAAAGCAGTAGCGACTGGGTTTATATGCAAGCAGAAACAGCTTTGATTTTATTAGTAAAAAATTAAATTAAAATAAATCTAAACCGAGTGTATTGGAACTATTAAACTATAACCAAAAAAAAAAAAAAAAAAAAAATGGGGATATGAGTGCTGCGTGAATTTTCAGATTATTAGTTGTTTTGCGCATGCAATTTTTACCTTATAAATTTTGGAAGTACGTGTACGTTATTTTTCGAATTAGGTAATTGAAAATTTTTATTTCATCTCTGATGATACTTTTGTCAATATTGTGTATCTGAGCTTGAATTTTTCTAATAGCTTACGCTTGTTTAAATGAAAAAAATTACAAAACCAATTTGACAAAAAGAAGTAAAATGTTTGCAAACTAAATTTAGAACTTAATTATGTACATTTTTCAAAACGACATTTTAAAAAGGTTTAATCATATTCCACAAAATTTTCATTTGTTTCAATTCTTCTGATGAATGCTTATTTTTAGAAAATTTCAAAACAGCATATGAAGACTTCTACTTCAAAGACATTTTTCTACACGAAAAGTACTAATGAGAGCACTTTTCGAATGTGTTTTCCTATGAACGCAATTTCCTATATAAAAAGTTCCTACGAGGGCACTTATGATTACACTATACGTAAAATATCTTCGAAAACACATTTTAGGTCGTTGAGTGTCTATATTCAGCGTTTTCAAGATAACTTTCTGTATGAAAAGGGTCGATAAATACACTTTTTTAATAGTGTAAGCAAATAAAAAATCGCGGGTTTCCATATAGCTGGCTTTATTTCAAGCCGATTTCAGCCGATAAAATTGGCATCGATGGCCTGGTGGCCAAATAGATCGGCGGCGGCAAAACGCCTGTTGTTCATAGTCGACTTGGTATTCCATTGAGTAGCACCAAGCCCTTCTCTAGACTCTTTCGTAGAATGCGTCACGACGATAAACATTGATCTATAAAAATAGATCTTTTTGCAAACATATTTAGTAACGCATCAAATAAATATTAATTTGCCAAATTTAGGCTTGGAAATTTCAATAAATGACAGAAAAATTGGCATTGTAACACAAAGTGAAAAATCTTAACACACTTTCATCAACTCAAAGACATATTACTCTGCTATTTGGATGTGATCTTTCCCAGAATTGTGATTCCTCTATCAGGAGGAAGTTAACTGTTACATTTAACATGGGTCACTCAATGCATAAGAGATCCCTGTCCGATCGCGAGTCGTGCAACTGTGGTGCACCAGTCGAAGACTGGCGGCACATTTTGTGCGAATGTTCCTTATATGCAGATATAAGGGACCTCCAGGCGTTAGCGATAACAAGGTCAGGTGTGTGTCGCACACCGTGGGTAAGGCCTTCACGGCGAGACTCACGTTAAACCCTCGTGGACTTCTGTTACATTTAACAATGTTATTAAATATAGATTGAAGAGATTCCATCCTGTCTCCCATTTTTAAGTCCTTCTATGATGTTTCTTTCGACGACTTCTTAAACATTAAAATCTTCCTATTTTTTTCTAAATTAATGTATGTATACGAAAAATCTTTATACACATTTTTCTAAATCTGTAATTTACAAGTTCTTATAGAAATAAGAAATTAATGCCATTAGTTCATCAAAATCTTGTGTTCGAATGCAATTTTGCATTCATTCTATTCGTTTGCCAAATAACATCCAAACTTCCAGCAACATTCATCATTTTAAGAATCAAATGTTCGACTTTAATAAAAGATATGAACTTAATCTCAATCTATTAACCATATAAAGGATAAATTTTGTAATAGTTTAAACATTCCATGTTACTGTTCTTCTTGCAAAATTCTAAAATGTACAAGCCTCGTACTGTAATTATAACAGTTTTCTTGCTGTACAGGATATCCAACAATAAACAAACTTTATATAACAAACTATAACATATTTGTAGAATATTGTATTACTAACTAACTAATTTCAATTCACTTTTTTTCAGACGAAAAGGATGTTTTATATCAGAAATTGGTCATTTTGCATCATTTTCTGCTTTGTTTATTTTGAGCAAAAATCATTATGTGACAAGTACGCACAATACTTTAAACCGCCAGCTGTCCATATTAGACCATTTTGCTGGTAACTGCGAATGGAAGAACAAAAATAATTCTTTAAAATTTGAAATAGATTATTTGAATGCTCTATGTGAAAATTATTAATGTTAAATCTGTCTAAAGATTAGTAATTACAAGAAGCAACTCAATGTAACATTTTTGTTTGATCATCTGATTAAATTTGATCGACATTTGCCTGTTTCGTCAGCTCTTAGAAAAAAAGTGTAGCTACATAGCAGTCAACTATTTGGGAATTTGTAAACTTTTTTACGAAGGCATCATGTACCTAAAAATTTGCATTGCTCTATGCTTTCGGTTAAATTGAAATAATTGGAAGAAACGCTAGAATAAACATTTCGAAATTTAAAGCAGACATTTATCGACATGTTTGGAATATGTTAGCTTTTCTCTAACCCCTAAATAAATTGTCATCGTAACTCTAACATAACTTTGCCCAAAACTATTACCACAATACTAAATTTCTAAATACTCCATAATACGGATCAATTGATGATGCCAAGGACAATTTTTTTTTCGATAAAAGGATAATTTTTATTCGATTTTGTTTTCATTTTGCCGGTTATATCTCATCGAAGTAAGAGAAAACAAATTGATGTAACTTCTGCTTATATCAGGCAATTAGGTGGGCGCAACTTAAAAATTTCAAAATTGTTTTCAATATTTTCTCAACAAATTGTGCTAGCCCGCCAACATCATCTTACGTAGACGATTAGTTGCAGTCAACTTTCCAAGTATTGACAGCTTGCCTCGCGGTTTAATGCTGTAAGTGATCGCGTGGTCACCTATTCCATATCAAATTTATATATTCTATAATCATTCAAAATTCTATAATCGGAATCATCTGGGAGATTTTAATATTAAATACAGTCCAGAAAAATGTAGTTGAGGCAACCGTATTTGAAAATCATCGCTAGCAATAATTTCAGTTGAGGCAATGGCGAGTTCTATTGTTTCAACTACTACTTTTGTTTCAGTGTTAATTTGAAAATCGATTTAAAAACAAGAAAGTAAAACTTAAATCGGTCGTGTCAATCATGCTTAAAATGAATGTGATTGTGGTAATAAAATGTTGGTTGTCGTAACAAAATCCAGAGGATATTTGGTAATTACAGATGCATTAATATCAAAATCGGTTCCAGTGACCATATTCCTGAGAATATGTGTAAAGGCAGCCGAAATAACACCAAATTGCAACCAAAATTAATTGATATAGTTGAAATTATGGGAAATTCAGTTTTCGTTATTAACTAATTTAAGAATCAAGCGTCTGAAATTCTATTGCCGTCTATAAAATTCGTGAATTCAAGTGAGTTGCTGGTTTCTGTACGTTTAGGAACGAAAAATATTCTCGGGCTCACTGACGGAAAATCAAGCCTACATAGCAACTTTTCTGATTTGAGATGAGTAGACTTATCACAGAGAGTGGATTCGTAATAAATGGAACCAGATTTCAACGCAAAGATATCTGTGAAGCAACTTAACTACAGCGTGGCTAAACCTCTTGAAATCTTGAAAGCCATGCCACAATCTATATATATATCTATCTGTAGTATAGGCTCCGAATAATTACTTACAAGATTGAAGTGATCGAAAGGCGTACGTAATTGGACATGCACCCTCGATATACCTCAACAACAAACTCCCTCTATCTTTTAATTGATGCGGTAATTTTAAAACGCGATGTTCCTAAAACATGACGGCAAAATATAATATTTTCAGGCACAACTGCAGCAAAGAACTCATACGAGTATCCGCATTCGCTTTCTATTTATTTTCTTTTCAGATTTCCAATCAGTCCGCTTTTTTGGAAATTACGATTTAAAAAAAAATTGTCTCTATGAACCGGCACATGTTCTACGAGCTTTTGATATTTGCTAAAAAAATTCCGTTTCTATGAACCCTAAATATGGCATTAATCATAGCATTTCAACACCGATTCTGATAGTAGTTATTGTTTTTGCTAAGGAAATTTTAAGAAATTTTTAATCAATTTGAATTTTTGTGGAATTAAAATAATTGAAAATCTGCGGAAATCTTAAAATAAATTAGACAAACTATTTAATATTAAATTATATGGAAATTTGAAATTTGAAATTATATTAGTAGTGTTAAAAAAAAAAATGGAAAGTATGTGAATTTAAAAATGTTTAGATTTGTGTATAGAAATTTTAAATTATTTGGTAGGTTTTAAAATATTATAAAATCCATAAAATTTATATAGTTTATCATTCTTTCATAGAAAATTAATGTAATGGGCTAAATTTTTAAAGATCTACATATTTAAAGTGTTCCAATTTTTTTTTGTTAAATTAAATTGATTACTTTATTTTCGAGAAAGGCTGAATAGTACTTCAAATTCAAATTTATTTTTAGGATTTTCACAAGAAATTCTACATCAATTTGCTTTTTTTACTAGAAAGTATAAAAAGAAATTAAAGTTATTTCAGATTTTACACGTTTCTCCTAGAATTTAACAATTTTATTTCATTTCCACATTTTTCATTCCATTGAAAATATTTATAAACCTTACACTACATTGTGATTCGGAGCATGTACTCGTATAGTACGAGTGACTTTTGGACCACAAGGAACTATCGTAGTTAGACCAAAATATATACCCATGGAATTAGGATGAAATACTGATTAAAGTAAACCACAAGTCATAATTATTAACCGATTTTGACAAAAATTGCCACATATGCGTTGTGAAGTCTATGGCCGAAACCTTTGAAAATCTGTCACATAAGTTCATGACATAGCCCCGTATAAACCTTCATCTTTATTTGCAAATCCGTTATTCAGATAAATTATATATTGTATATATACGTGTGCAATATTTAAGTAAATTTTACATTCTTTCACATTTTATAATTGAGAAATGATTAGTTCTAATTTTTTGGCGTTCAGCCTTGGGTATTATTCAGTGAGGAAAGTTCTCTTCTGCCTATAGCGCGTCTTTCGTTGATTTTTCCTTTAAGAATGCTTTGTAGAAAATTATATTTGTCATTTCTCACAAGATATCGCAAATATGAAGTTACTCTGTTTTCAACAATTTTAATCAGTTGTCGATGAAGGTTTGTCCTCCTTAATACTTCATGATTTTGAATGGGCGCAGTTCATGGTATCTTCAATATAAGTCGGTATATCCACATTTGAAAGGTATCCAGTCTTTTCTCATCCATCTTTCGCTTTAGTTGTCCACGCTTCTACTGCATATATTAAACCTGACCATACATAACATTTTATTAATCGTGACTTCGTTGCTAGACTGATGTTATGGCTACTCAATACTTTGCTATATTTGAAAAAAGCGCTGCTCTCCATCTCTATACGACATTTGATTTCTTTTGATTTTTTTTTTGGAGCGTCCCATTGAACATTCATCAAAGTTCCCAGATATTTAAAATATATAATACAAACCAAGCTTTCTTTTATCGTTTTTACAAGTTAAAATTTTCATTAGAATTTTATTATTTCAACAAACCTGACTTGATTGAGTCATGGAAGAGTCTCATTGAAAAGTGATTAATATTCATATTTCCACATAGTAGTATCAGATAGTAGTATTATGTATTAAATCCAAACTAAAAGCGTGAAAAATGTATATTTATAAAGTCTTATTTCGAAACGAAAGCTTAATAAAATTAATACAATTAGTAACGACTTCTCTTTTCTGGCTAAAAACACAATTGAAGCGCATGGCAGAAAAAGGTGTTAAGTTTTTAAAAATACGAGAAAACAAGCAGTTTTGTGATTACACAGTACAACAGCCAATCTGGGGGGTGAGAAATTCCAAGTCAGGGTGATGGTACTAGGTCAGTATAGTAAAATCCTCAAAGGGCTTCGCGTTCGTATGCGTCAGTTTTTTTATGACCTTTTACATTTTTTCCTTATCTTGATGTTTTTCGCTTAGTTGTAAAACTTTGGAAAAAACGTAGTTTGACATAACTCGAGAGCGACTAGTTCGATTTTGCTGAAACAAATTGAGAAAAATTAAGAATTACATTTCCTTTAATCCATTCATATACTGTTTCTCTACCAAATCAACATTTTTGCAATTATAAATACATTTATGAAGAACATTTTGTCAACATTTTTTTTTTTTTTTGTTTTAATCACATAAATCCCAAAGGGAAAAAAGTGTCAAGTCTTATAACTTTTACGTAAGGCCACATAACCTATAAACAAAATGCGACATAGATCATAGAAATCGATTAACGCGTTCTGCTTTTATTCAAAATTAAGTAAAGGTATGAATTTCAAAAATTTGCTCGAGATATGCTCAAAATTCTTTGGAAAAAACATTGATGATTTTTTTTATGATTCTCAGAATTAAAAAAAAGTAATAAACAAAAGGTTATTTGATTTTTATGGTTGCTGTAAAAAACTGAAAAACGGTCATAAATGTGCGCGGACAATTAAAAGGAAAAAAGGAAATTGCACTTTTGTAATTATTTAGTTTTTTTCTGTTGGCTACCTGCATGATTTTTTTACACAAATTGCACCCACATTCATGTGTGGTCATGTTTTAGAACGTCAGTAAAATATTGAAAAATACGTAGTATAAATAGGTGTTCATTGTTCGATTTTTGTCATTCATTTTGTCATAGAATATGGAACTGTGCAAGCCAGATATAAATAGCTTTTGCTACTGCTGCGGTCAATATGTCTCAACACATGAAAAAAGGGGAAATTTCAGTACTGATTTTGTTCAAATATACGAGATGTACTTCAACCAAAATGTTATAGTGAACAAAAATTTGGTGTCAAATATAGTGCGCAAAAGCTGCTACAACCGTCTAATGGATTGGAAAAATAGAAGACGTGAAAGTATGCCATTCGGTATCCCAATGACTTGGACTAATCCTGGCGAAGGTCACAATCCATTGAATTGCTATGCATGTGCGAATAAAGGAGCCGCAAAAGGGATAAGAAAATCGTATAATTACGTTGGTGTTGCAAGTGCCGCAACACCATTGCCTCATTCGGATCACATTCCTGTGCCAAAAGCTTCTAGCCCAGATATTTTATCTTCTATGACTGCTCCGACATATGATTTACGTGATGATCCCCCATATGAGCCATCAGTATCCCATGAGCCAATTTTAATAAATCAAAATAAGCTTGATTCAATTGTTGCCAAATTGGAATTAACACAGCCTAAATCGGAAGAGCTGGCTTTGTTTTTGAAATCAAACAATTTGTTGGCACCCGGTGTGAAAGTCACAGCTTATCGAAGTCGTCAGGCAACACTCCAAAGTTTATTCCTTGTGAATGATGGAAAAACTTCTGCATATTGCCCGGATGTAGGAAAATTGGTGGACGCAATGGAAATAAAATATGAAGCAGATGACTGGAGATTATTTATTGACAGTTCAAAACTCAGTTTTACTGCATAAGACCAATAAAAAACCTTCAGTTCCAATCGCCTATAGTACAGAAACGAAAGAAACATATGATGCACTGGAAAATATTTTGAAAATGGTTAACTACGCCAAACATAGGTGGCGCAGGAGGAGCAGAAGGGCCAGCAGTGGAGTCACACATTGATATTATGTGTGGTTCAAAAACTGATGACAGCAAAATCGAACTAGTCGTTCTCGCGTTATGTCAAACTACGTTTTTGCCAAAGTTTTACAACTAAGCGAAAAAACATCAAGATAAGGAAAAAATGTAAAAGGTCGTAAAAAAAAACTGTCACATACGAACGCGAAGCCCTTTGAGGATTTTACTATACTGACCTAGTACCATCACCCTGACTTGGAATTTCTCACCCCCCAGACAAAAACCCCAAAAATGTTCCACAGTGTTATTAAACACATTTCTATAAAGTTTTAAAGAAAATATCATACTTCATCCTTCATGTCCTAGGATTAGGAAGGGTCTGATTTTAAAAGACTTGTCGTCTATTTTCATTAGGCTCTCCAATTTGCAAGATTATTTATAAAAACCAAAACTAATTCAAGCCGGGTTTCTTTTAGAGCAACCAGTAAAATTATGTTTTTAAGAAACAATTAAAACACCTTTTTTTGGAATTGACTGCTTTTAAAACGACTCTGTATAAGAAGAAAAGAGAGGCGAACCATCAATTCATGTTAGTAACTGGAATGACACTTTATATAAAGTGTCAAGAATAAAAGGCCAACATTAAAAATCATACAGAGCCTCCCCTTGGAAGGACACTAATGAAGATCTGGTCTCAGATGCGAAGAACCGTCCGCAACTGCTGCCGACTAAGCCCAAAAAAGATTAGACTATCCATCGCTTAAAAAAAATTAAACTGTGAGAGCCCAAACTCATTCACGGCAGCACCAGTTCGTAGCCGATGTTTGTCGACCTTAAACAAGACCACAGTTTATTCTGCTATCTCCTATGCTATCTCCAACATTCTTGATGAGAAAGATGCAGTAATCGTGGGAATATCTTTGAAAAAAGTAGGTCTTTAAAAAAGGTGGAGAACACGATGAAATAATACACAGCAAAAATTATATATATATAAAATTATATACGTTTTAGATACGGCTTTAAGAAGCAAAGATTATTTATGCAAAAAATTTTATGGGTTTCAAAACTGATAATAAATATTTCAGTTCATTTCACGTCACCGCTATGTTTAAGATCAAGCAACTCCATAGCGTTGTAAGCATCGAATTCCTTAATATTTTAACATTCAATTTAGAAATATTGTCTTTTCATAATATTCAGGTAAGTACTACATTGGCACATAGTTGGTTACTGCATATAACAGTTAGTGCACATTACAATAGTAAGCATTGAGTTTATGTGCTGAATTGTAGGCAAATATTGAAAATAGCCACCTGAAAGAATCATTTAATATTTTTTTGCCCTTTGAGCTAAATACGACGCTCTTTTCACGAGGAAAAAATCCACAAGACAGCGTTTCTTCGCTTAAAAATTTAGCGGCTTTGCCAACTTTTTATGCTGGTTTCCAACACTGAAAACAAAATAGTAATAAATATCGTACATCGTAATATGTTCGATAAGATAAACGTATAATAGCGTTATAGATTTTTTCTTTTTATATTGCAATTTCATTTCATAAGAAGGCGAATATATTGTCGAACATAATATGGCGTAAGAAAGTAAATTGTTTCGATTTCAGTGTTGCAAATCAATAAAAAAATAAAATTGCCGGTTTAGAAATAATTTCTCGCTAAAAACATAGTACCACCTGATGGAAAACTTCAAAATTAAAATTTCAAAACCATTTTTTTTTTGGTGGAATTTTATCGCCAAACGACAACAAATTATGAAATGAACCTGAAATAATTGGAAAAAATCGATACACCTTATTTAGAGTAGTATAGCATTGTGGTATTAGCTATTGCTCCTCAAAAACGCTAACTGCAAATCCGTAATCAGTAGACGTCAACTACTCAAATTCCAGTTTACATGCTGAATTTAGGAGAAATGTTGAAAACAGCCTCTTGAAGGAATCTTTCAAAATATTTCCATTAAGAGCAAAATAATTGTGACGCAACTTTGGTTGAGATTGCAAGACAATTGGAAAAAATTGATACGATCAATCTTATAGCTATTTTTCCGCAATATTGTGATATGAGCTATTACTGTTCAAAATTGCGTTCTGCGCATCAGTAAAGACAGATCGACTGCTGTGAACATCGGCAATGCTATGGAACATATTAAATCATATACTTGAGATTTTGCACCACAGTTGACGCTGCTTCGCCAAAGACGAATACTTCAACATTTCCAAAGTTCGAAGGATAACTGTGAAGACCCCTCAGTATGCAATTTGTTGGCTTCAACTTGCCCGTAGAAAGCACGGTTTGCACGGCTGTTGTGTTATTTCGAGTGGATATTGTTTGCTTTTATTTTAATTGATAGTAATTTAATATTAGTATTAATATAATATATATAAAAACGACCTATAATATGACCGGGGTTATTTACCAAAACCGAATCCGAATTTGCCAAAGAGATCTTTACCTTTCGACAGCACATCACCGCCCGGCGCCGCTGCTGCGATACCTTTGAGACCGCCCAGCAAACCGGCACCGGGCCCTTGGCTTTGCGGTGGTGGCTGTTGACCTTGAGGTGGCACTTGTGGTTGTTGTTGCTGTTGCATTGGCTGCTGCTGCTGTTGCTGCTGCTGTTGTTGTTGCTGCTGCTGCTGCTGGGCACCGCCGCCGAATATTCCCCCCAGGCCGGTTGATGGTTGCTGCGTTGGCTGCGCACCACCTGGTGGTTGCATTGGATCTGTTTTCGGTGGTTGTTTCGAACCAAATAGACCACCGGTGGCAGCCGAAGTAGCACCCGAGAGTAAACTAGTTGCTCCGGATAATAAACCGCCTGAGGATTGCGTTGTC
Source organism: Philornis downsi (assembly GCA_019455685.1). Taxonomy (NCBI): domain Eukaryota; kingdom Metazoa; phylum Arthropoda; class Insecta; order Diptera; family Muscidae; genus Philornis; species Philornis downsi. Next base: position 711,869 of record JAHXMU010026709.1, read on the forward strand.
ACGGGAGGAGGCTGTTGCTGTTGTTGTTGCGGTTGACCCATCATGCCCATCTGGCCCATTTGACCCATTTGGCCCATGCCCTGCTGTTGACCCGGCTGCTGCATGCCCATCTGACCCATCTGTCCCATCTGGCCCATTTGCTGTTGTCCCATTTGCTGTTGTCCCATCTGCTGTTGTCCCATTGGCTGTTGACCCATCATCCCCTGCTGGCCCATTTGGCCCATTTGTCCCATCTGCCCCATGCCACCCATTTGCTGCTGTTGCTGTAGTTGTTGCTGCTGCTGTTGTTGTTGTTGTTGTCCCATTTGCGTTTGTTGCTGGCCATACGGCTGCTGTTGCTGTTGCATTCCGCCAACAACATTACCAGCGCGACCGATCATCCCCTGTAAAACATATATCACACGATAAAAAACATATATATCCACGATCACTCAGAAATCACCAAAAAAAAAAGTGTAAACAAAAAGAAAAATAAAATCCATTACTTTGAACTGTTTTAGAGTAATCGAACAAAGAAAAAATTAGCTAAAGAAACTTGATATACATTTAGTATATAAATAGTTAGGTATACGAATAGTTATTGAAAAAGTAACAATATTGCAGGGTTTCAAAACATCAGTCATACAATAAGTATTTTATGCAATTTTGAAAAGGAAACAAATCTGTATGAAAAAAAGAATCCACTCAGTTTCATTATTTTTTGTTTAGTTGTTCTCCTCCTTCGTTTTTTTTTTCCATTGGCAACAATGAAAAAAATATTGAAGTTAGATTTATAGAAAAATAAGTTTTTTTTTCTTTTTTTTGTATAAGACACAAAATATTGGCCAATTTTAGAATACTACTTAAAACTACTTAATTGGTGGGAAGTTGAAGTGCAAACGCCTTTGATTTCTCGCATACTGATATCGTTATAGGAAATATCAGTTTATATCATACGTATGTTTGTTGCATTTCAACGCAAAACAAATTGAAACAATTCTACTCCAGTTTAAAGTACTGTCCTTGTTCGAATATGATGATCAATCCTGTAGTCATGCAGTATAAATTATACTCGTATGTTTTCTTTAGCTGTCGACCGGAATGTATTCCCATTCGCAATGAATTGTCATCGGCAGAGAGATGATTAAGTGTAGTTCTGTAGCAGCAATATGAAATATTCGAGGGGTGAAGCGATGGGGGGCAGAAATGTTGTCGATTTCGGAGACTAATTGTTTTCCTTTTCACTAACTGGACTATGAACTAATTTTTGTTACTGAGCTAAACATAATATTTTGCAGCAAAATGTTGCAATTCTAGCTAAATAAGTCATTGTATCTACTACGAGATATGCACAGTAAGATTACTTATTACTGTATGCACAGTAAGATTACTTTAATCATATAGAAAGAAATTTTTAAAATTAAACGATATTTTTCTCAGGACCCCCTTTTTATCAACCACCCTCAAAAGATGGTGTTAGCCTAATTTTTCATCGTTGCAAATGTTCCTGAAGCATACCACAAACGCCTCAGGTACAATAGTTGGTGTAATAAGAACAAATAGCATGTCTAAAATAAAGTATAACTCTTTATCAAGGACTTAGCACTGAATTGTTAGCGTGAAGTAAACAAAGTTAGAATAAAGATGATAAAGTAAACAAAATTAAAGAAATATCATAATTTCGAAGTTTAAGCCTAAATGTTTCAGGATAATTTATTTAAGTGACGAGTCATCGTATCCATCACTTCATCTATATGTCATACGGAGTTGTTGTATTTGTTGTTATATATTTTCATTTGTCCACATTTTTTGTCGATCTTACAGTGATTTCGTCAAGGAATATTGGTTTACTAGTTTTACTCGACAAATTTCTTCAGTTATTAAAATTTGTAGCGATTTTTATAGGTTGTAGAATAGAGAAGCGCTAGTAATGGTAAAGCTAGTAAACGTTGTACTGTAGAAGAAAAAGAAAATAATACATTCGTGGGGTACTTATTGTGCTATTCACAAATTCGTTCAAAGTATACAGCAGAGGTAGGAAAGACTCATCCACAACACTGAAAATCGCCTAAAAAGATTATGAAAGCTGAAACCTAAATTGTTTTCATTTCAACTTTGAGATATCAACCTACGGTTGAGGAAAAAATAAAACTATTACAGATCGATAGGTAGATCGGTGGTTGATTCTAACCCGCTCACACCAGATTCTCTTTGTAGGCTCCAGCAAACTAAATATAATGAAACGATTTATATTATGTCCGAAAGCACGTAGTAGTAGTATTCTAGAGTTCATTGGTTTCATATAGCTAATAAATGGTAAATACCATGGATCGAACCAAAATGACGCCAAACAACTTTGCTTGAGAGCGAATTAAATTTTCTACATTATTCTTCTGTATGGAGTCAATTTAAGTATCCCATCTCAGATACTTCTCGTAGAGCAAACGACGTTGGGTACAATTATTTATATTACGCCTAAAAGCATGCTGTATATTTATTACAGCAGATATTTCCATTGGCATTGGCATAGCTTTGAACCAAAATGTGTTCAAACTCCATCAATCGAGTAAAACTGGGTTTGCTCATCAGACGAATATTTTATATGTTAGAAACTAGCAAAGAAGGAAGAGAAACATAAAAGTTTCAACTCGTCTTAAGCTTCAAAGGTAAAATGCTCAAAATATCCATTTAATTTCGTCAAATGTGAAGAGAGTAGTTAATTGAAGCATTTGGAAACACTGAACCATGCTACGCCGTAGAGAAAAGTAGTAATAAAGGTTTCCAATCACTCTTTGCTCTAAAAGATAAAATATTCGACTAGTGGGCTGAAGGAAATTATTTTTCTAGATAGAGTTTGACGTCAAATGCATGCTATTTACCGTTTATTAGTTATGTAAAACCATTGACAATAGCCTTTAGAATAACAAAACCTCATGCTCTCAGGTGTAATCGTTGCATTAAAGATTGGAGACATATAGAGAGAGTAATATCATCCTATGCGATGAAGATCATTTTCATATTTATGGCCTAATCATCAAAATTGTCGCATTTGAGGTTCAGAGAAACCACATTTAATTGTAGATAAACAAATAGACAAACAATTTGTCACTATTTGTTGCGGATTATGGGGCTGGAGGCATCATTGAACCATATTCATTTGGAGATGAGGCTGATTAAGCAGTTCCTATTACTGGTGCCAGATATTGCAACATGATGACTACATTTGGATGACTCCGATGTGGACGACATGTAGATGGTGCCTTATAGGCAATTCTATTACTGCATGAAACATTTCGTATGCTCTCCCGATTAGGTGATCCGAGACAGCCCTCTAGATCTTATAATTTAACATCATTGAATTTCTTTCTATGGAAATAATTGATGTCAAAATTCTATACCATCGAGTTCAGATTGCTCAAACGAAATTCAGCCACATTTATGCCAGACATTTATTAACCATCAAAGCCGTGGAGGCCATTAGCCGGGTATACAAATAAATACATAAACCTGCAATTCTTGTTGAAGACACAAATATGAAATATGTATCGATTATGAAATATGTATCCACAGTAAAATCGCTTTTATTAGTATGAAAGTTGCCAAATGACAAAAATGTTTCGTTCCTCTACCCAGACTTGTTGATCACATCCAAAAAGGAATGTGTGACAAGTTTTTCTCAGATTGAGCTTTATAGCACCATACAAAGATGATTTTGAAAGATATCCTAGTACAGTCCAGCTGCGTTTCATTCACTCAGTTGATTACAGTGAAAAAAGACCTACATTTTAGACGATTAAATATGCCAAAGTTATTTAAGATTGGACAATATTTTCGTCACTTAAATTTTGAAAAAATTTGAGAAAATTATAAAACGATATACTAACTATAGTTTCTGATATAAAAGAGTATGAAATAATACTTAAAAAACATTGCTGATTTATTGGACCAATGTTGTTAAATTGGTCAATTTTACCACAAAATCATAGTTTCTGAATTACTGAATAACGAATAAAGAAATGATAGGAAATGATGATTAATTTCGTATATTTATTTGAAATCCCAAAAAATCCATAAGATATATGCTGATCGTCATATTTGTTTGTAATGACCTAATCTAATATTTGATAATGGAGTTATACCTACTCTGAAATTGTTCTCCGTAATTTTAGGAGAATATTCCTCTGCTTCAATATTGCAAATATACGAAATAGTGGGCGAGGCAGGTCCAAGATGGCTTAATATGACGTATAAACATATGTCATAAGACATCGTTTCTTATTCTCAAAGGGAGAAGCAGATGAATGTTCCCACCATGAGATTACTAAAATGTTGATAGAGTTTTTCTTTTCAGAAATGCGCCGAAAGAGAATCCTTTTAACTCTGTTTCGGGTTCAATAGTTGTGTTGTTAGCTTGTATTATATCCAAACCTGTTGGCAGAATTGCAGCGAAATTGTTCAGTATCCTGATCACAGGAAACTCCTCCTCGTTGGTCGCCAAAAGAACAATTATTTGTGCTTCTTTTTCTAATTCTAATTGACTTCCGTTTTAAAGAGCAATTTTTTGACCAATAGAAAACATGTTAAAAAAATATATAATGACGTAATTGTTTTTTGAAAATATTGATAATTGACGAAAAACTTTAAATGTTTTATAAAAGAAGCCAACGTTTTGGATGTTTTAGGAAAACAGGCCGTCAACAAAAATGTGTTGTCTTTTAAATGAATGGAAAAAATAAATTATAATTTATATAAACTAAAAAGAATTTATTTGAGTTTCTTAAAGAAACAACTTTCATATGCCACTCTGTATGTAGAATAGGTACCATTATGATTTTTCTATAAATTTGCGACTTTTTCAAACTTGCTTTGATAACAACTGACTATTAAGTCCTTGAGTCAGCGACAAGTGCTATCAAATTCCTATTCCTAACAAGTTCCTACTTAGTAAGGTCCTGAATTGGGTTAAAAGTTATATCCCAATTTGTCCATAAATAATATCTAAACACAGCCACGTAAGTTAATTAAATTTTCTAATACAATTTTGTACTGAAACCAAAGTATGTCGTTTTTATTTTAACACAGCACTTCGGGATGTCCAGGTTATCTCTAAATGTAGCCTTTAAAGGATACTCTCAGGACGCGTAGGCTGTTTAAAGCACTCCTTATGGGTTTCCGATCTAACGAAAACTGCGGGGTAATGGCCAAATTGTTTAAAGCTTCTACACAGCTCATGCTAATGAAAATAGTCTTAGAAATAATACTACAGCATACTTTCAGGCAAAATATATATCATTACATCAAACCTTGGAGACATTTAGTTTGCTTGAACCCAGGGAGATTATCTGAGATGAGCTAGTCCAAATCTGTACACTATTCTCCTCCATGAGGTCTTCAGAATAATATGGAGATTCCAACTCGCCCACATTGTATTTGGTACAAACCTATAGAGGCCAACTCAGCTACTCTCCGTAGGTTTGAGCAAACATTTTCAAAGTCAATACTTCATTTTGTTGAATTCGGAAAACGTATTTTCGGACTGGCTGGTGATTGGCTCGAAATGCAAAACTGTAGTATTTGAGACTTGGGAAAAAGCCTAAAAAGTTTCGATTTCCCAGAAAATGGCCTACTCCCTCTTTAATAAAAAAGCTATATTTGCAGTCTGTCCCCATAAAATGTTTAAAAGGCTAGGCCAACAGAGTTTTTATAAAATGTATAAACGTTTTCGTTTTCTCCAAATTGGTCTACACAAAAGTAGCAGTTTGTGGTAACCCTACTCAATGAAAAAAGTCTTCAAAATGAAATTCTATTGGAATTATGAAGGTGAACACAAATAGTTGTTTCGTCAACTATCAAAGTTTTAGAAAAAACAATAATATCATAATACATATATTTCTTCAACACTACTTGGTATTGATCCATACAAAATCAGTAGTTTGTAGTAACCCTACTTGATAAATAAAGCTCTTCAAAATTAAAACCCACCCGAATTATAAAGGTTAACATAAATAGTTTGTTTTTCAAGCGAAATGAGTGATTAGTTTTACGGAAACAGGCTGTTATTTTCTAGCGGCCAAACATCAAAACATTCCACGTTCAAAAAGCTTTACTGCAATTCTAAATGTCCATTTGAAATGTCTTTAATTTCAAATAGAAACTGTATTTCTCAGAGTGCACTGGTTTTAAAATCAAATTTATTCAAAATAGTTTAGAAAATCATCCAAAATTGTCTAATATGTTGTGTCTGATACTCTCTGTAGGTTCGGGCAAACTAAATGTCCATAATGTTTAATGGAAAGATTTATATTACGCCTGAAAGCATGATGCTGATAAGATAAGATTGGATGGTAAATAGCAAGGACTTGAACTAAAATGTTATTGAATTTCATCAAATCGGAAATACTGTTTAAGCCTATTAGTCGGCCAAAAATGTATCTTTATGAGCAGATAGAGAGAGAGACAGATAGACTAAAAATCTCTATATTATTCCATTTTGGTTATTTTGAGAAAGAATAGGGGCGGCCTGAACGCAATAGTGAGTGACGTTAGTTATCAGGCCGCAACAACTTTCTGTTTGCCGCCATAAATACAAGTCTGTATCTAAGACAATGACGTTGATACTAAAATAATTCGTGAAATTATGTCATTACTGCGATAACAACTCGATAAATAGACGCTTCGGACTGGTGAATAGGCCGCCTAGATCATGTTATATCACATCTCTAGCCTTTTTCATTTGAGAGAAAAGAAATAAATCATTTGTTAGATACCTCTCAAAAGATTCGAACGCGCTATAAAAAAATTGGAATATTAGAATGGGACATGTTTACAGGGTTTTGGTTTTTATACGTTTTTTATTTTTCATACAATTCAGAGTCTACTTCAGTTTGGTTTTGAATATATGTTTATATTGGGTTGTGTAGCTGATTTTTAATATTCTGATTGGGGTAATTTATTCATCCCGCAATTCCATGTAATTGTGGAAAATTTTGGAATAATCTTCTCCCGGAGAGTACAAGCTAACGTTAATTAATTTCTGGGGAAACTTCAATATTTGGATTTGACCTATTTTTTGGCATTGTTTACATTTCTGGCTGTATTTTACTCTGGTATGAAAATATTTTTTTTTTCTTTGATACAAGAGGAGATGCCGCATACAAGCAGATGGTCTGTGCCGGATTAGCAGATTGGTCTGTTAAAGTGAATTCTGTCTAAGAAAGTTTGCAAATTTGTATAATGAAAATCTAACGAGATTATACGCAATAGTTATTGCGCAACGATGGGTGGGTACTACACACGCTCATCGTGCGACAAACACCTCGAGTGAGAAAGTAATAGACAATTATAGTAAAATATGCTCGACCAAACTAAATGTCTGATGTAATGATATATATTACG
>JAHXMU010026709.1:719252-763003 GCA_019455685.1 Philornis downsi
GAACAAAAATTATCCGCTTGATCTTACTAGTAACGAAACAGTGCCCCGCCGTTCATACGTGGAAAATAAAATTGAAGAGAACTATACAAAAAAGCGGAGTTCAAACAAAATTATAGCTCCCTTAAAATATTTATGTTTTCATGAAAATGTACTCTTACAAAGAATATTTTTTTTTGTGTGTTTTGCGAGTAAGAGTCTGAAACATACAATCACCGTTTTTCGAGCAACTCTTCAAAAATATTTTTGATTATAGTGATAAGTGGACAAATGAATCACCGATAGCGAATTCGACGGTAATTATAAGCGTTAACATTAATAGATTTTTTATATTTGGGGACGAAATGATTGCACTTTATATCTTACGTTATTATCAAAGCACGAAATATTGGTCTGAAGTCTAAATTTTTAAAATTAACAAAAAGTGTGTCGCATTACTATGGCGTTGCCGAATGTTTTTTGTCTATGATCAGTTGTTCGGCTACGCTGAAAAGTTGTCCGAAATGCCTTCAAATTGTCCATTAGTTCAAATGACAATTAGTCCGTTTGTTTTTGCCAAAAATTAAAAAATTTCGAACAAAAATAACTGATATTCTAAACGAAAATATTTGATATTTCTGCATGTTAAATTAAAAAGTGTCTTGATTTTTGTACTTTAAACTTAAGTAGTTGAAATGACAATCAGTCCGTCTGTTTTTGCCAAAAATTTAAAAATTTCGAACAAAAATAACTGATATTCTAAACGAAAATATTTAATATTTCTGCATGTTAAATTAAAAAGTCCTGTGTCTTGATTTTTGTACTTTAAACTTAAGTAGAATTGACTTTGCTTGTTTACAATCGTTTTTTGCAAAAGTGTGTTGTATGTAGAACTAGCAACTTTTTACATAAATCCGTATTGTATTCTTTTTCTACTACTATATTCTATAAAAAATATATATATGCATTTTTGTAGTGTTTTTCATTTCAGTATACGGTTAGTTATTGCCTTTTAAATTTTATTATAACCAGAACTCGTTTTTTTTCTTTCTGTTTTTGTGGAAGTAACGAAATTTCTGCTTTTTTCAAAATGTTCGAAATTGTATGTTTGGAATATTATAGATTAATTGTGTTAGAATTTCATCTAAACCAAAAAAAAAATTAACTAAATTTCAAATATATAATTTTGCAATTTATGTCAGACAGTTGAAACCGAAAAATTTTGGAAATCATAAGAGAAAAAAGCAAAACGGTAACCGAGAAATATGTAACTAAAGCCAAACTCGAAAAAAACTATTCACTCTAAATGAAATGAACAACGTATTTTGTACACATACAGTGAATCACATAGAAATTTTTACACACCATTTATTACATCCAATATTGAAATAAAATTTGTTATTTGTTTAGTAAGTTGTTATAGATACGAGTAGAATAAATATGTAGTAATAGTAATAGTAGTAATATAATTAGTAATTAAACGGTTATATAAGTTGTAAAATTATACAGATATTTAAAGCGTTTCTTAGGTTTGTTCGTAATAGTTACTGTTTTAATGGTTGTTTTCTTTTTACACAAGGCTGCTATTATTAGTACTAAATTAGCATGTAGTAATAAGTATGTGGGTATTTACAAAATTAAGGTTCACTATGTACTTGGTACAAGTATAATTTTGGCTAAGTGGGTTTACTTTCAGAGAGGTAGGTGAGATTATTGTAGGTATGAGTCTTTTGATTGATGATGAAGAATTGTAAAATAACTTCGCTCTGCTTTATGTGGCATGTAGTTACGAGTATTTCAACAGTGAAAGGTTTCGATTTTGGGTATTGTACAAATAAAAATTGTTTTCAAAAGGTTTGTTGTGGTCTTTTTGAAGATTTTTCCATATTCTAAGATAGAAGGGGGGAAAATGTAAGATAAGATTTTATTGAAAAAGAAAAAGCATAAAACATAAACATAGAAGCAAATCAAAAAGATATCGGTGATGCTGTTGAAAGGAAATAACAGAAACCATAAAATGTTGGGGCGTGAATTTCGAGGTTTTTGCTCAATACACAGAAGAGAAAATACCAGAATGTGTAAAGTGGGTAATGTGTGAATTGAATATGTTTTGTTGATTCTGTCGAATGGATTTTTGTCATGAAGATTTCTAAAGGACTTCTGAACAACTACTCTAAATCTAAATATGCGAATGATCTCTAACAGTGGTGGTTTCTTGTCTACTGGTTCATAATAATTCATTTGTTTTTGTTGAGTTTGTAAGTTGTTTATTTTAAAATGTTGCTAGCTATACATAATGTTTGTATGTATATTTTTTTGTTGTTAATTTTTGTATATTTGACAAAGCAAATTTTGTAATTATTGTATCTTATATCGCGAGTCCTCAATTGTGAGTGGTGGTTGAATCAAAACAATACTGTAGAGTGTTCAAGTGTGTCAATTGAAATATTTACGATTTGCATGTGTTATCATCTAAAGATTAGCTTGGACTTGATAGTTTTCTACATGAAATTCCCAATCAAACACAGAGAAGTGTGATTGAACAAAATGTAAACATAGATAAAACAATTTGTATGCATGATTAAGTTGAATTGAGTTGAGTTCAAGATCAAAGACAGAGTTGTATTGCACAGTTGTAATTAAACAGTATTAGAAGTAGTAGTAAATAAGTAGTATCAAAGAAATAGCGAGAGAGAGAGGACAGTTTATATAGACAGTGTAGTAATAGTAGTAGTAGCAGTAGTAGTAGTAGTAGTAGTAGTAATAGTAGTGGTAGTAGTAGTAGTAGTAGTTGTAGTAGTAGTGGTAGTAGCAGCAGTTGTAGTAGTACTAGTAGTGGTAACAGTGGTAGTAGTAGTAGTAGTAGTAGTAGTAATAGTAGTGGCAGTAGCAGTATCAGTATTAGTAGTATAAGCCATAGTAGTGGTATTTTCGAGACATAGTGAGTGGCGTTTTTCTATAATGGAGTTCTTTTTCATATTAGGTTGGTTGGTAAGAGTTGTTTTTTATGTTTAGAGAATAACGTATATTTCAAAAACAAAACAAAATAGAACAAGTTAAATGCACTTTTTCTTAACAAAAATGTAAAGAAGTTAGAGTATTTACCTGCGTTTGGTGATCGGGGGCAGGGTGGCCCGTGGTGTCTAACAGTGTAGGGGAAGCAGGGCGAGCATCTATAGCAACAAATATAACATAAAGACTTCACATTTACCACAGCAGACCATTACAAAATAAGTTTTGTTAACTTAAATTTTTTTGTATTGTTCTTTTTCTTAGAGAAAAAAAATTAAATTAAAACTTCGAAAAAAATCATAAGAAAAATTGTTGGTAAAATTATTTCATTAAAATTATTCATTGCGTTTTGTAGAGAAAACCAATATTTATTTTTCTGATTCTCCTGTAACCACAGCTTTTTTTCGTTATAGAAGACAAAACACACACCGGCGCCGAAAGGCTTGTGCATTAAAGCATTTTCATTTTACTTTTTTTTTGAAGACTTTCTATATAATTCACCGCAAGTCTGAGTTAAAAGTTATGATTAAAAAAAGAAACATTCTTTACATTATACACAACTCAAATTATAGAAATCGAAACAAACCAAACTCAAACTCTTTTACTAAAAACTAGGAAATGTTTTATACTCTTTTTAATACAAAAAAGCCAAACTTAAACAAAACTTTTAAAAGTTTCCTGAAGGTGACATTACATGGTTGAATAGACTGATAAGATCTGTCACAAATTTGAATGGGAGAAAGGAACGGCATAAAGTTTATCTTTCCCAAGTTACTACACGATAGTTCCATATAATGTCACCTTTACCAGTATGGTTGAAATGTAGGTGTAGTGAAAAATTGTTACCTTCGAAATGTTGTATTTTGTCTAGTTTTTGTTAAAGTATTTTTCTTCTTGGACATTGTTTCATATATTATTACATAATATTACATAATTATGCGGGTTTTTACAATTATTTATGTGTTGTATGATAAGTATATTGTAAATTATAATAGGAATAAAACAATTTGGTTTTGATTTCTTTTAAGTGCTCGGGAAGCTATTGTTCAAAAAATACAAAATGGTTAAAACAATATGTGTATGTTGTTGTTATTGTTGTTTTATTTTATTGTTTTTTTTTTTTTTTTTTTTAATTCAAATATTGAACGGTTAAGACCTATGCCAGATATAGCAATATATGTAACATTAAATTTGTTTCAAAATTAAATTATAAGAAAGTCCGAAAAACACAGTCGCAAGGCTTTGTTAATGATGCTGCCAGATATTTAGAAGAAAATCTTGAGTCAAAGCTCTGCAAACATTTTAGTTACAGTACATTAGAGTAAAATAATGAGATTTCCAAACAGTAGCAAACGACCAAACAAATAATTTATATACCTAATAAAAATATTATTCTGGAGTCTCTATATATTATTGAAGTATATACAAAAAAAATTTCAGTCCGTCCGTTCAGATTTCAGGGCACAAATAAGCTGCCTGCTAACAATGTCCATGAAAGTTGAACGACTTTTTAGAAATGCAGGAGACGTATATGATAAACATAATTCGTGCCCGTTGTATTTCGAAGTGCATTAACTATTTTCGACAACTATAGAGTGATTTTTTAAGATTTAAGTATTTCAGGTTGGCAGCACTGGTTTGTAATGGCGTCCAAACGTCATCTGTCACAGTGAAAAGTGTACAGTATACTCTGTCATTTCATCATGGAATGACGAATGACCTACCACAACGTTTAATTTTTGGTGAATGGGCCTTACAAAAGCTCAATGAAAATCCGCTGTTTTATCGAAAAATTGTGCTCAGCGATAAGGCTTATGGGCTGGTGGCATCATCGGTCCATTTTTGTTCAAAGACGACCGTGGAAGAAACGTTACCGTCAACGACGAACGATATCGAGCCATGATACGCGATTTTTTTTTGCCCCCATTGGCTGAGTTGAATTTCTTTGACATGTGGTTTCATCAGGACGGTACAACATCCAACAATACAGGCCAAAATGCTCGAAAGAGTGGCAAAAAATTGGAACTTCTAAATGGACACTTTGAGACGGAGCTGCGGACAACATTTACATGAAATTATCTTTAAAAATTAAATGGCAAAGACCAATTTATCGATTCCAATAAAAATTTTAAATATATGTGATGCAAATTTGATTAAAAAATCACCCTTTATATATTAATTAACGAAAACAGTCCCGAGTATAAAGTCCCTATAGCAAACTTAATTGTAAATGAAATGATTCTCCCCCCAAAATCATTAACAAAAACGAAGCTATGCAAATAGGTTTAAAATTGAGATTGTTCTGAGCTCAGGTGTAATACCTCTAAAATTAGGGTCAACTTATAAAAACAGTATCTATGTTAAAAAAAAACTCTATTATTGAGTTGTTAAAATTGCTAACGAATGTTAGTCAAAAAGAATGTTCGAAATATTGTTTTTATTCATTGTATACCGCACACCTACATTCCGCTTTTAGTGACGATGGAAATCGAAATTGTCTACTTCGTTTTCTACAGATCATTCAATGATAAAAACATATATCACAAACAGAATTCTTCCATTGTCTGAAATGGTTTACAATTTCCTTAACAATTTCTAGTATTCGCTTCTTTGAAGCTGTTTGCAGCAGTGACCTTCACGAAAGTTCAGTTTCGATTCGACTTTGATATTGTAAATTTATTTAAATAAATTTTTTTTTATTTATATTTGAAATAACAACTCGTATCATACATTGATTCGGTTTGTAGCGAAACGAAATTAAAAGCCTACGCAGATTCTGCTTCTCTATGGAAACATTTCATTATGTTATATACTTTGATTTGAGGATCTTTTTTTTTGTTTCTTAATTGACCGAAGATTTGAAGATGAAAAAGCTGTGCGCAAGATAGAGCAAACACAGCGTCGTGAAAATGTTTTAGTAGAGTGTTTGGCGATGTTTCACCGCAATAAAGTCGAATTTTTGCGTCGATCTACAACCATGAATGAGACATTGGTCCACCACTTAACACCTAAGACAAAGGAACAGTCAAAGTAATGGACTGGAATGGGAGAATAATGTCTGTAGATTTAGCTGCCTCGGATTATTTTGTATTTCCAAACTTGAAAATATAGCTCGGTGGTAAAAGATTTGCCAACAATGAGGCGGTGAAGTCTGCGGTTGATGGTTATTTTAAGATGTTTGACAGTTCTTTTCATAAACAGGTTATAGAAGCTGTTGAATACCGCTGTAAAATTGTACCGAGCTAAAAAGAAAAAAAATTCCTAACTTTTTTGTGTCTTCTTTTTTAGGTCGGCTACTTTTGGAGCCGTCTGTGAAATAGAGAACAATAGGCGGTAAATTATATTTCTATATATCGTTTAATTTATACCAGAATGAAATTGACATGTCAGAAGAGGCGTGGTTACTTGGGTTTTACCTAATTTTACCACATATTATAATTCAATAATATTGGACAAAAATCTAGATTATTGCATCTTGGTTACAGGGGAAAAGATTAATTTTGGAAAATTCATCAATTTGTATGGGCCCGGCAATACGTTAATTTTCCATCTTGGGCCACTCTTTAGCAAACGCTTAACGTGTAAAGTCCCCGGCTAAGTGTTGGTAAATGGTAAATTTTTATAGGCATTGATGATCTCTTATTAAATTTCGATGACCCATATCTCAAAACTATCAGAGAGAGCATAATGAATATTCTGATTGCCATGTGGATGTGAAGCCAGAAAACTACTCGCAGTTTTCAGTGTAAAAGGGCTCTTTTTTAATATTTTTTTAAAAGAATTATTGAAAATTGAAATCAAAATATGAAAACTTTTCCCGTCAGCACAGTTGACGCACTCAAAATTCGCCTAAAGTCGCTTGCAAAAATCATTATTGGATTGTATACGGGTGAGTTAACAATTTGGAAGATTTTTGGAAAAATATCATCCTTATGCGCAAAGGTAGATTATTCATATGTCTGTAATGCACAAACCATTTATTAAACTAATTCGATCAAAGACGGTGCGCAAATTCAATAAATTCCCAAGGTAAAGCATATCAGTTGTATGATAAACCTCATAGGAAACTATATAGCGCAAATTATCCATTCATTCACATGCACAATAGCAAAAATTACACCCAAAAATCACGTATACGAAAATTACATAATTTCGTAAATTATTATTATTAATTTCACCTTTTTCAGTTCAAATTGGGGGCTTTGCGAATAAAATTATGGAAAGATCAACTAAAATTGAGAATTCTCATTTGATATTGTGAGAGCCACAAGTGAGCAATAAGGGGACACCAGAAAAACTTTTGACCATTCGAGGTCTGAACCCATCTCTAGGAATATTGGAATTTTCAGTGATATAAGGAAGAGCCTTACCTAATTTATAAGAGATGGCCCTTTCTACTCATTGGAAAATATAGCTAGCTAATCCAATGATGTTTTTCTACGAGTATATTGCCCCCAACAATGTGAGTAGCAATCCAAAGCGGCCTCTCAACTTGTTTAATCTATTCTTAATCTAATTTCAATTGTTAGACAAAACCAACATGTTTACACCACTGGGATAATGCAATTATCGGGGGGCCTAGACCGTAAGAGGACGGCGCTAATTGACTCCCTTTACCATCTAAATGGAAGAGTTCCTATGTTTACACGAAAAGAGACATACATGTACTCGTATTGTGATTTATTCTACAATTTCTGTAACCTTTCTTTCCTGTGTCACTGCCTCGAGATATGGATTTTGAAATTACCCTTTATTTTCTGTAAAAGAAGCCTAAGATTGGCTTGTACGTCTGTGAATTCATGATAGATTCTGCCATTTATTAATATGCTCTTTATTCTCCGATTTACTGTAAAAGTGCAGATTTCGGAAAATCTCTTTCTGTCATGATGTAAATAAAAAATGTGTACCCAAATTTTGGTGGTTTTAACTTATCTGTTTGTTTCAGGTGATTTTACTGCTTCTTCTTTTTTTTTATTTTGTGTTATTTTCTAGGAGTATGAATTTCCTCCCTATAATGGACCTGTGCTGATAAAAGAATTTGAACTAGGATGGCGGCAAAGATCCATCCTTCGAATCTGACATTTGCCGGTTGTGTTATCTTGTCATTTGAATCAAAATTAGGTCTGCGTAAAATTTGGGAAAATCTGCAACTTTAGCATTTTTATATAGATCTTCAAGAAAGTTGAGAAATTGGTGTAGTTTTTTATCTAATTAGAAAACGATACAAATTTAGGTAAAATCAAGCGATTGTAAATTGCAGCTCAAAATCAAAGAGGATATCAGATTTGCGAAAAATGAGAAATTTAGTTTATTGTGGTATTCTCAAAATACATCTGTAAAAAATAGTCAAATTGGAAACGTAATTGCCAAACGTTTTTAAAATCGGTTTGGAAACTGATTCAAATACAAAGAGAAGTGCAGAAGATGATCGGTTCAAACACCAATATTTGGAACTGGTTTTAAAAATCTAATTTTACAATTCCTTTTTCAATACACCAGAAACGCAGATAGGTTTAAAGTAGGTACACTGTATACAAATCGCAATATTCACCTACCAAACCTTTTCAAGTTTTTGGAAGCACAAAATTAAACCTCTTTACTTTATATATGTAAAGAACGGTGCCAATGACAATCCTTAGTCTTCTTTTTAACCGTTTTTCAAGATTGGTTCTCAAAACTGATTTATGGGCCGGCTCTAAAACATAGACATAAAAACTGCTTTAGGCAGAACCGATTTAGGCGCACACCTCATGGTTTCAACTTATTTCTGCCAGGGCATGAGATCACATAATTTGTGTATGGATCTCTACTTAAACTAATTTGTGTCAAATTTTATTATTTTGGATTTATTTGGCAAAAAGAAAAAGAAAACAGAAAGCTGTCTTTCTCATTACAACTTCATCCAAAGGATGTAACACCGAAAAGAAAGCATTTAAAGTACCGAGTTTTTTTAGACCAAATGTGCTTCATGACTTCTTAAATCGATTGGGCGATTTCGAATTCAATTTTTCCAGTTTGACGACACAATGAAACTTTGCCGATTTGTCAAAAATCAATGGTAGCTATAAACTTTCTACGCGGCAGACTTCAGAAGCAATAATAATGTTTCTTTTGTTTCGGGGCAATACTTGGCAGCACCTCGCATACTCTTTTGTCAAGCAAAATAACATGGGTTCGCGTAAATCATTTTACTTGATTGAAATTTCTGTACTGGCTTCTCTCAAAATTCGTCAATTTAATGGACTCTCTGCATAGCAGCCGCCAATTTATTGTATTTTCCTCAAATTTGCATCAGTTAATAATCAAATAAACTACAGCAATCTTGCAAATACAGTGCCTAAAAGAGAGACCAGTTTTCAATTTTAGATTTTTTTCTAGGTTGGTATCACTGTAACAGACATCCGTGCTAAATTCAAATCACTACTGAATCAGGTTCTCATGGTTTTGTACGATGCAAAAAGTGGCTTCGGTGACTTTTCCAATGTGTGATTCTTTTGAGCAAAGATTTTGTTTTCGAAACGGAATTTCTGCTGAGAAAATGCTTCAAATGTTGCAGAAGACCTTTGTAAGGGTTTCTCAGAAAGAAATGTTTTCAAATGGCATAAACAGTTCAAAAAAAAAAAAAAAAAATCCGAGAACGAGTTGAAGACGAAGACAAATATCAATCTCAACTGGGAAAAGTCATGTCAAACAAATCTGAGATGTGGTGCTCAAAAAACCATAAGTTAACAAGCAGAAATCTTGCTGATGTTGGCGTTTTAAAAGAATCACGCATTTTGGAAGATGATTATCTGGCATGTTTCGCTGTTGGCATAATTGCATTTTGCCGTGAGGAAACACTTTGAACGCTATTAAATAGATCTGGGCGAATAAATGAAGATTTTTGGAACAATAAAAATTAAACTTACTCTTTGGGCACAGTAGTATCTGTATCAGAATACCTGAGATACCAAAAAACTGTGACTTATAAAGAGTATAGCATTTGGTTTTATCACTTCCACACGCCCTTCGCAATATTCGATCAGCGTTATACTACACTTGCAAACACTATTAACAGAAATAATAATCTGGCAACTCTTTATTTCGTAAAGTACTCGTATACGAGTAAAACGATTTAAAATTGTTTGTTCTTAACTTAAAAAAGAATATTGTCCGTTACAAATTAAAAGAGTAGCGTTTTGTTTCTCAACAGTAGCGTAGAAAACCAACTCAATGAAAAAAAAGAAGTGAACAAAATGGAAAAGAAGAAAATAGTAGTTAGAAGACAATTGATAAGAGACATCATCACATGCGTTTGTAATAGTTGAACTAAAGTAGAAGACGAAATTATAATGTAGGAGCAAACACACAGACACATTTGGATATTTATTAAAACTTACAGACAGGACACGCATAAATACTTAAGAATTAGGAATAAGAAGACGATTTAGAAACATATAAACAATTAGAGGTGAAGAAGTAATAAGAAAAGCAAAAGGGTTGAGATGAATACGACAATGTGTACGGATGAGGGCAACACGATTTATGTGCAATTTGATCAGGTCGAAAGACGCATCGTAATAATTAGTTAAAAATTAAAAAAAAACTTATTAATTCTAACGGCAAAATCATTTCGCCTGTCTTGAGTTCCCTCTTCTCATATTTCAGGTGAATCAGTGAATTCTCTGCTAATGAAATTTAATTTGCTTTATAGTCGATTGGTTGCACTACTTAGTTGCCAAAATGTCGGGTTGAAGAGCTGTATTAAACTGAAATGATTTAAGGATTCCGATGAGGTATGTATGTATGTGTGAATGAGAAAGTGTGTGTGAGGTTGTCTTAACTAAAAATTCTCATTTGATTTTAATTTTTATAATGTTTGATTTTTGTTTTTTTCATTATTCACTAGTATTAGTTAACAAATACAAACAACAAGAACAACAACTATATTCATATGTATATTTGACAAAAAGAAAGAAAAAAAAAAAGAAACTAAAAGAATCATGATATTATTACAGAAATATTGTGCAAAAATTATCAGTAATGAAATTGAAAATGGAAATGAAGAAAACAAAATTGTAAGTAAAACATCATAATTTACAAAAACAGATGAAAACGGAAACGGAAGAACGTTAAATACAAAATGAAAACTGAAATTGCTGAAAGTATATTTTTTTTTTTTTTTTTTTTTTGTTGTATATTTTCCATTGTAAATATTGATTTCAAATACAATTCCTTTGCAGTGTTGAATTCTTTGTTATCGCTAAAAAGGCCTACAATTTAAATTTTAACAAAAATCTGATCGGCTGAGATTTGTTATCATTGCCATCATTCTTAATGACAAATTTTGTTTCGCAAAATAGATTTTGATGTGACGGTAGAAGAACAATATATTTTAATTATATTTTTTTTGTTTCATAATAATATAATACAAAGTAAAGGAAATTGAAATAAATGGAGAGAATTAAAGTTCGTTATACTGTACAGAATACTGAACTGATGTTGTTATGGAAAAACCCAAATTTGTGGTCGAAATTAATTAAGTTAACAAAAGATTTTTGTTTGCATTATAATAATGAGATAAAAATGGACAGCATTTACTTACTCTTTCCTTGGGGACCACGAGGCCCCGCCATACCAGGCATCATGTTATCTCTCGGCGGTGGTGGAGGTCCTCTAGCACCCGGCCCTTGACCTCTGCCCCTTTGACTGGCCAAGCCACCGCGTCCTGCAGGGCCACCACCTGGCATCATTTGATTACTATATGTGTCGGGAGCTTCGGCTAAGAAATTCGATGGCACAAGACCACGAACACCGTCCAATTCACCCATATAGAAACCATCTTCATCCATATCACCATAAACAAGTATAATTTCACCCGTTTTGAAACTTAGTTCCACTTGCTGTTTAGTTTTTTTTATTAAGTGGGAAGAAAAACAAATATTTTAAATTAAATTGAAAATAAATGTAATAGAGTGTTTCGGTTTTTGCAAAACTACGTCATCGATATTACATATTACATTTAAGCGCTTACAAAAACTATTTGAGGCATACGGGAGTGGGGTCATCACTTCTAGCATATAATATATGTATACATATAAGTATATATAATATAATCCTATTTCGAAAGAGGCGTCGTATAGAAAGAAAAATATTTAAGGATATACGAAGTTAGTAATCATCATAATATACGATATAGCGTGCCCTTACAATAAGTTTGATCCCCATTACAGTTGTATTTATGAAACACAGATGTTTATCAAATATAAAAGGAGTCTTGCTTAAGCATATACGTAATTTAAGCAACATTGTATCGGAATTATAAACTCCTTTTATGCAGTTTTTTACAAAATTTTCATTTGGGGATGTTACTGCAGGGATGTTAATGCAAGTGCTGCTCGCCTGAAAGATCATTGAATTCCAGAATTTAAATTTAATATTGAGAACAAAGTGTATTAAAATGAAAATTTGTATTGTACATAAAATTGAGAAAATATCCACTTAATATCGCATAATGATTGATTGAAGGCGAACATTTCTGTGTTACATTGTCACAACATCAAAAGAAATTGAGAAACTCCATTTGATATTGACAAAGCAACTGTATATATATTTGAACATTGAGGCAAAAATAATTGAGAATCAACATTTTCGTTTGAAACTAGGAACTGCAATTGGAGTTGAAAATTTTCTACTTGAAAGTAAAGGAAGTAGAGAGAGACGCAGAAATTATTTTTCTGAAATATGTGTCTTCATATTATTCTACCAAGTTTTTTTTTTATTTTCAATCGAATATTTTAAATTTCATTTGTTCGGCTTTTTTTCCCGGCATCAAATTAAATTTCCAGAGGCTAATTGCCCACCTCTGGTTTGGTTGCAGCAGTGGCTCCTTTATAGGTGACATTGGATATCGTATATAATGGCAAGGCCCAAGCATTATAATGAAATAAAAGTTTCATCGAAATCATAGCTTTATGTGTATTTTATTTAACTTTACCATTGAAACCGAAAAATGGATAACACGGTATGTTTCTAAATCACTGCGCTCTTACTATATTTCGTTACCACAGAGAAATACAATGTGGCAACGCTACATACCAGAAAAAGGATTCGTAATACTTATGCTTCGGGGAATCACACGCTTATTTGAGAACGTAGAACTATACAAAGCGACATTAAACAACTAAATAATAAAATGTTAATTTGAAGGATTTAAATAACGTATCAATTTAAATACGTTATTTAAATCCTCCAATCTATTGGTTCTATTTTGTCTACACCACGCACTGGCCGTCCATTTACGCTTACCGAACGGGAAAAGCAAACTATTTTGCATCAGTAAATGAAAATCCATTAACGATTTTTAGAATCAACGAAAATATAGTAGGTAGTCTTTTGCCATTGACATCCATAAAGAACATTTTAAAAAAGCTAACTATCACCTGTGTAGCGCGTAGAAAGCCGTGCTTATCTGAAATCAACTGAAGCTAACTGAACGAGTACATAAAATGGACTCCAGGATTCAGCGAAAGGCTCCTATTTTTTTTTTTTTTTTTTTTTTTTGGTAACAGGCAAAAGAAAATGTTTGACTCAACAAGGGAACTGCACTAGATAAAAAAGAAGAAACATGGCGCAGGCTGCGTGCCACCTACAGGGGCTGTAAAATTTTCATTTATAGAATCCACAATAAATTTTAACATTTTAAAAAAATTAACACCAAAGTGTACAACAACTGAACCTGGTAGAAGTCTTTTGGCTCCAACAAGATAGTGATGGTAAGAGTGCAGTGTACGATTGAATCCCCTTCCTCTATCACGGATTAAATTAAAATACATTTTTGCTAACAATTATTAAGAAAGAGATAATGAAAAAGAAGGACAACATTTTCCATGCAGACATATAGACCAAATTGTATAAGCAGAATTCTGTTCGAGGTCAGGACCACTTTACTAGAAATAAACGAATTTCAGATTGATTGGTTAATGCCAACAAACAAACCGCTGCAGGCTGGTATTGACTTGAAAGACATAGAAAGTGCATGCAAATTTCGCAGACAGAATTCCATTAACACAAAGTTCTCGTCCCAGTTCCATTTTGAAGCATTGATGGAATGCGCAAATGGACATTTTGATATTTGATGGCAATTACAGGACTGTTTGGAGTAAATATTAGAGAATTTTTCCATAACGTCAGAACAGAATTTTTATTCTGACAATTGTTTGAAAAAATCAATTTGTCATTTCTTGCATAATATCTCAAATTTCATTGAATAACGGCAGTAAAACAACAAAACAACAAAAGGCAAAATGAGTTTCAGTAAACATCAGCTGTATTTAGTTTTGCTTTGTCTTCCATTTTTACGCTACTCCACAATGTCATGTTTTCGTGTAAAGATAACGACAGAATAGGCTACATCGAATTCCATTTTAGGTCACCAGCCTCAGAACAATAATTTCGTTTCGAGACAATTAACTAAAGTCTACAACGTTGTTACTTCAAACATCTCTGTGATGCTTTACAATTTAATATTTCGAAAAATACTGATTTATACTCCAGTACTCCAAAATAGGATGACAACGAAAAATTCATGAAATCAGCATTGCATATTCACATATCAGATTTATTTTATATTGGAAACAGGTAAATATATTGCTAACATAACAAAATATTGCTAACATAATTTGAATTTAGAACTGCTAAATTGAATTCAATTTATCACAAGTTTATTATAGAATCATATTCACATATTCACATCACATTTTGAGTATCGCTTCAAAAGGAATGCAGAGTCAGAATAAAATAATATAATCTTATGTTAATTTCTTTGCTTCTGATCCAGATTTGAGCTGTTTTTGAATTCAAGAAAGAGCTTTCAATTTAAAAGAGCTTCCTCGAGAATAATTTAAATTCGTTAGTGGGACTGCCAAAAGGATGATATGGGCGAAGACATCTGGAGTAGTTGCTAGGAGAACATTTTAGTTTTTACAGTCGACATATTCGTATACACTTTTTGGGAAAATAAAGAAGACAAAGAGAGTAAGTAGTCTGTATTAAGTTACTCTCAGACTATGAGACGAGTTCAACAAATTTTCCGATGAGTAATTTTTCACATGAGTAATTTTGCACTTCCGACGGTGTAAACTCGAAAGACTCTTTGAGCTCTTATTAGGCGCATATCAAGTGCTAGTTTAATTTATTATAAAAGAGAGAAATATCCGTTGGTTTTGCACAATGAAAAGAGAATAAAGAGTAGGACAAAGCAAGAAAATATTCTATGTAGATGAAGTCGTAGCAATATTTTGGATTTCAATATTACTCAAGTATTTGGATTTTAATTTCTGGCCTGAATGCAGTCATGTGTAACGAATTAGTTTTGACAAGAATTTATAATTTACAAATGTTGAATATCTTTTGACCATGTCGCATGGTGTGAGCTACCCTTGACATTAAAGGATTGTATGATAAAGCAGTAACATTATTGATTATTCTTTAGACAATTATTTCTAGCTGTAGATCCTACTCATACCAAATGCAACTGATTAAACTCACATTACGGGGGGTAACTTCTTGGGCAAATGTAGGTATTAGACTATCAAATATCGCGCCAAAAAGACCTCCTCCACCCGTATTTGCAGCCTTGCGCTATTTTCACATATACAATTAACATAAATTTGTATACTCATTGCTCAAATTTAGCAAAAATACTCACTTCAGCGTCCACATTTGGACTTAACTCTTGTGGGTCGTAATCGTATAAGGCGATCATGCGCTTAACAGGCATATTGGCGTATATATCGCCCCAACGATCTCGGCTTACATTGCGCATGCTCTGCTGAGTGCCCACCTGACCAGGCATAACTTGCCCCGTGCCACCGGGTTGCTGCGGCATCTGACCCATTTGGCCGGTGCCGTCATCAACCTCAGTCACCATATTGTGGGGCACATAACCACGGCGACCGCGCAATTCTCCCCAATAGAAGCCGTCGGCATCCTTGTCGCCATAGACCTAAACAACAGAAGAGAGAACTATAGATTAACATATAACCGATTCACAAGATAATGACTCGTTAATCATGAGTTATGAGGAACACAGTAACAATATTAAACACGTTTTAAACAAAAACAAAAAACGAAAATTGAATACAAAAATCAAAAATACGAGGAATGCATTAAAATATGTAAAAAAAATCTGATTTTCATAAGGTAAGATAAAATGACTAAACTAATTGAAGCTTAATTGTTGTTATTTTCAAACTATTCTATCGAATTAAAAACAACTGAGGTGTTGGGGGAGAAGGGCGGGGTGGTAGGTGATTAATAGGTTGTAGTAATATGAAAACTTCTAATTCGGTTAATGATCAAAATCGAATGGCAAGCTAATCGATCGAGCTTATGTTGGTACCACCAATCAAACTTTCAATCTTTGTTTTAAATACTTTTAAAGCGGGTTAAACACTTTTTAGAATTTCCCACAAGGTTCTGTTTAAATATTATTATTATTGTAGGTGTTACGTATACTATTCTTACCTTAGCTTTATTACGGGGTCACGGACTTACTTTTTATTAGCTGATCAACTACGGTTTTGTTTTCATTACGAATTGTTTCAAAATAACAATCATTCCAATATTATATATAAGCTATTTTAACCAAGTGTGTCCCACATCTTCTGCACGGAAATTATGAATTGGCAATACAAATTCTCAAATCGGGAAATGTTCTCCTTTTTCCGAATGACTTTATGCTGTTTATGCTGGGCTATAAATCAAGAATTTTTGGTTTTCAACGCAATCAAATTGAATATATTTCGCATGAATATCGATAATGTCGAAATCGAATGGAAGTATTTGTTGTGTGACACAACCAAGTGATCTTTCGCGTGTAAGAAATAGACAGAAGTCACAAGGTGCTAAGTCATGCGAATACCGTAGTTTTGGAGCGATGTTAGTTGAATTTTAGCAACAACAAAAAACTCATGGATAGCCCATGAAGTGTAAAATGACGCATTATTGTGGTACAAAAGCTAAAAATGCTCGGCCCATAAATTCAATCACTTTTTAAAGATACCTCCACGCAAAACATTCAAATATTTATACATGTGTAGAGCCACTTTACTTCTTTCGTACAAGCCTTTGTAGTTTATGCGGCCTACGTATTAAAATAAATTCATATAATCCGTTCTGAGTCTTCATATTATAAAAACATACAGAATTGGTAATATAATTTTATAATAAATCTAAAAGTGTAAGATTTGTATTGTACCACAAGGAGCTATAATTGGTGACCATCGAACGGTCCTTATTATATTCTCTACCTCCACTTTCTGATCAGCCTCCGGTCGGATATCGACAAGGAGAACACAGTCATGCTCCACAAGTTATTTTTACTCAGAATACTTTATGAGTTGCGAAAATATCTGTGACATATCGGCAGTGTTTAAGCTCCCTTTTTTGGGTAAAACTTCCACAATCGTGGTTCGTTTAAATAGAATCTGTATTTCAGATACCAAGGATTAGAAGTAATGAAATAAAATATTCTCACATTGTTGTCAATTCAGATCTGCCGAAAATTTGTTCTCTGTACGGGTCATAAGAAGCTAATATTTGAATTTAACCAAAAGCCGAAAAAACTGTTGTCTATACAATATCGACAACTGGATTATATATCTCAAATTATAACAGACAGAATGTTTTTGCTAACGCATGTTCTTGAATTGAAAAAGAAAGGAAGAACGCAGAAGTTGTAAAGAATTCAACAAGTAGTGCAAATTCAGCCAGCAACGTCGTCTTCAAAAATGCTGTTTGAATTGTTGAAATTGAATTTTGAATTATTACTGTATTCAATAATATAAATGAACTTTCTCGTTCCACTGTACACACAACTCGACTCATTGTAACCCAAACATTTGTTTGGTTGTTAATAAGTAGAGATTGCAATCAATTGGCCAATACTTCAAAAATTAATTTAATATTCCAAAATTACTTGACACGCGTACTACACATTCCTGCATTTCCGTAGGTCTGGTTCCTCCATCCAAGGGATTTCAACATTAGAAGTCATTTTAAGAAATTTCAGATTTGTTGGTTTGGCGGAATTCCAGAAGGAAAAAAGGACTAAAGCAGTCTTTGTTCAAATAGGAGTGTTTCAGTATATTTTTATTTAATTTGTTCACTAGTTGAAAGTAATATTTAGTGTTAACATTGGGAAAAACCTAACTTAATTATTAACAACCACAAAATAATACGACTTTTTACTAAAGATAATTAGTATGTTAATTATTAGAAGTGGCTATTCTTGACGCTCCTCCTTGTCGTACCATGAACCGGCACCTCATCCGCAACACAGTGGATTGCAAACCACTGTGGATGGTAGATAATATTTGTACAGGACGAATTAAATCATTCTAGAGGCTTTGGGTCTTTCCTTCCAAAATGCATAGGCAAATATTGGAGAGAAATGCCTTCTCCTCCTGTTTCACAGAAGAGGTCGTATACCATGTCTCTAGAAGAATATATTGAGAATGTCTCTAATTCTTTAATGCCGCCATTGGACTTTTCACGAAAAAAGTTATATTTAAGCAATTTTTGGAATCGCAATTCAATTAAAATATCGGGGATTTATTTGGTTGTTAAAATATTCGCGTGTTTCTTTCCAAAATGTCTTTGAACAACTAGAATCAACTGTCTAAATACATTCAAACGTTTTGACACTCAAGTTCTTTTTTTTTAAACAAACAAATGTGTATTTCTTAAACGCACTTCCATGTTTAGGTATAAAGCATATAAATGAAATTCGAAACAACCTACACCTGAGAATGTTCATTCTAAGTGCGTGTCATTATTTCATTCTGGCCATTACTTTCCTTGGTATATTTGCGAAACCCGAAACAGTTCGGACCAACTCTCGAAAATTTGTAGATTGTGCTTGAACTGAAAACGAAATATGATTGTAAAAATTATATTAATGTATAAAAATATGTGTGAATCATACATAACGAATTGATTCTGAATCCTTGAGTTTAGTGCTAAACAAACTCAAATCGCAAAATTTTTGCGATTTATGGAAACTAGAACAAGTAAGAAAATTAAATTAGCAAAATTCTTGTGAAAGTGAACCCCGAATAGGCCAGACGGGGTTTGTGTCTGTATAGTGCAGGTGTTGCCAACCATTATATATTCAACTTAGTTGCTTCATTCTGATCCCGCATATGTAGCGTCTATGTGCGCGAGAAAATAACGCCATCAAGTGGTCACTACATTATTATCATGGGAAAAAATTCCACGGGATATTCTATCTTCGAGACAAAATTTAGCGGTGTTGTCAACTTTTTTGTATTGGTTTCTAATATCGAATTAGAGCAAATATTTTTATGTCGTAATATGTTCAATAATGTATTGAGTCCTTTTGTAATAAAATTGAGTCCTTTTGTATTACAGCTTCATTTCACAAATTGATGATGATTTTCCCAGTGAAGAAAGAAACATAGTACTGTCCTTGGACATATTTAGCTTCAAATTTCACCGCTGCAAAAACTCAGCAAAGTACCGACTTGTAATGAGAATCATTGCACATTCTATAAGGCAGTTGCGTGCTAATATTGCCAACAACTTTTTATACTTCGAATAAAAAACTTTTGAATAATTTGCCGTTTAAGATGTAAGAACACTGGCGACAAAAAAAAAAAAAAAGAACAAGTAATACATTTATATAAATACGGCCTATATCACTGACAAATAAAAGAGTTTATTTTGGAGTTGGTTAACAAGCCTTAATTTGTTAATTAGCCTAACGAGAAGACTACGAAATGTCCAGGCCAGCCAATACTTGATTGTTTGTTTGTTACATATAAAAGTTCTAGGCAAAGAAAAACACATTTCTTTCGATTCAAACTTACCTTTATTGTATCACCTTCTTGGAATGGCAGTTCTTCGTCGCACCCATCTGGATTAGGACTCATTGTGCTCGGATCATAGTCGAACATGGCAACGAAATAGCGCGGCTTCTTCTGAGCCGTGGCCATTTGTTGCTGTTGCTGTTGTGGTGTCAAGCCCTGTTGGCCGGGCATCATTTGGCCCTGTTGCATTTGCTGTTGCTGCATTTGCTGCTGCTGCTGCTGATTCAGTGGACCTCGAAGGCCCATAGCACCTTGCATCTGACCTTGCATGCCAGGCTGCATTTGGGAGGGCATCATGCCTTGCTGCATGCCTTGCTGCATGCCCTGCTGCATGGGTCCACCAGGTTGCATTTGACCCGGAGGGGCAGGTCCGCGTTGGCCGGGGAAACGCTGCTGTGGACCCATGGGGCCTTGAGGTCCATACGGTTGTTGTTGCTGTTGCATACCCTGAGGTCCTTGTGGCCGCATCATACGTTGCTGTTGGCCCGGTGGGTAACCCTTTTTTTGATTTATGGTTTAAACCCGAATTAAATTATTTACAATTTTGATTTTCAATTTTTGTAATTAAATTTTGGTTAAAGCAAAATTTTGTAGGTTGTTTTCAAATGGAAAGTTTTAAGTTTATGTTTGGTTTTTCTTTTACATAGTACGTATAGACAAGCGCACCAAGAGACATTTGATGATTCCGAATCCAAACATTTCCGGCAGATGGTTGAAGATCAACCACCCAGAAGTGGAACCATCAGATGTCTCTTTGAAAAGTAGGTATTTAAATTGGTTTGATCGTATTTTAGTAGCATAGGTTATGATTTAAGTTTCAACGGAATGATTATGGGTTTTAGTATACAGAAAGAACAAAGCTAAGAACGGATGATGAATTTGAATTTGGTCGAAGAGGAACTGAAGAAGAACAGAATTGCATGAACAGTTTTGAAAGCAAAACTCAAAAGAAAGAAACAATGAGAGAAAAGCTAGTATGAGACAAAATTGTCTTTTGTTTCATTGGATAAGAAACTGCTATTGTAAGATATTATAGGTATTTCTTGTACATTTTTTACAGTGTGTGTGTATTGGTATTGTGTGTGTTTATTGTTAAATTTACACAGTCAGAAAACGTAGTGTAATAATAATTGTCCTACTACAAGTGGGGAAAAACACTACACCCATCGTTGTATTTTGGGTTGATTTAGTAGTTACAGGTAATTTATCTATCAAATAACAAAGAAATAACTATAAAAGTCTAAACTTACGTTAATAGCAATCGTTATAGATAATGGAATTCCGAATCGCAATCGATCACAAATGTATATTTATAAGACACTGTGTTAAACACAAGAACGAGTCGACAGTTAAATATATTACAACGGAGAGAAATAAAACCAAACTAATTCAGCAGGACGAAATGTGGATGCAAGAGGATAATCTTAAGTTGAGGTGACCTTATGAGAGATCATAAGATATCCTCGCCCAATTCCCTCGGAATTACACTATATAGAACTATTGTATGTATATGACTATAATATATTTTTGTAGACTAATTTGATCATTATACCATACACTACAATACTACCTATATATCACAGGACATCTAATATGTCAGGGAGATAGCTTCGTTGGGCTGTCTAAAATGATCTACTGCAGATAACCGCAGAAACTCAACAACTCTTTAACATTCGATAATAAATCTTGAACAAACTATTTTTTCGAATGCATTTTCACCCTCTAAATTTTAGCTTATCAGTATGGTTATTTTGCTTAATTCGACAATTTCTCTACGGTAAAATCAGCAGCTGATTACACATATTCGAATTACGTCAAATATGACAAAAGAAATCAGTTGCCATGGGGTGGGTGGGCAACGATACCAGGTTAAGAGGAAAATTCCATCACAACTCCAGCCGACATATTTTTCGATGAATAAAGGTATAGATTCGTTTTATGTTGCTTTTTTTTAAGGTACTGGAAATTGATTTTTGGGTTCCAAAATTGTTATTTTCTTTTCCTAAGTCTGGCATAAATTAATTTTCGTCATTTGGTTGGCAAGATCCACACCCATCCGGAAAGATCTCCCGCTCTAACGCCAGCATGCCGACAACGCCAACAATCTGGCAACATCAAACACTTTCAACAAACCGATGACAGTAGAAAAGTAACAACTAAGCAAAGTAAAAACTAAAAAGCTGCCTTTAAGGGTTCGAAACGGTATAAATTATTTTGATCCGTGGGTGGTTTCATAAACACGTCAAGCTAAGTAGTGTGCTATGTCTCACTAATTTTTTGTTGGTTTCCAACACTGAAGTCGGAATAGCTTAAATTTTTGCATCATAATGTATTCGATAATACATTTGTAAACTTGTTAAATGAAATAGTAATAATAAAGACACAGTTTTACAATTTTGCAAATACGTTGTCGAATATACGATATTATGACGTAAAAATATAAGTTGTTTCGATTTCAATGTCGAAAATTAATGCAAAAAAAGCTGACAATATGTTGCGTAATTTTCTCCTCGTGCAAAATATTGGATTGTCACTTACTTTTACTGCCTGATCAGGCTCAAATTTACAAAGTTTTATTATTGGTAAAAACATCAAGATAAAAATAAGTCTGAAAATAATCTTATTCAAAATATCATACAATTTTGGTTGTCTATACTAATTTGAAAGAACTTTCTCGTTCGTGAGCTAGCGCACAGTTTTATTTTCCAACTGACAGATTTCCCCACAAATTTCTCAAACTCAAACATTGCTTGAATTCTAGGAATGACTTTATTTCTTACTTGCGTACTTGTATACTGATGTATACAGCAAATCCTAAATAAAACTTTGATATTCAAGTTTTTTTATTGGTTTATTCAATATTTCAAAAACCAAAACCTCATCAATGAAATAGAGGTGGACCAATACCGATTAACTTGAACAGTCGGTATTGACCTTTGCAAATTCCAACACAAAATATGAAAATCATCGTAAGTGCTTTTGGTTTGCTTCAGCGAGAACTGACTTATACAAATCATAATATTCTTTCAAAATCGGGAAATTAAATTACCAAATCATTTCTCAGCATAATCTGTCAAAAATAACAAAGTTACTGTTTGCTAGGTGGAAACAACTCAAACTTCAAAACCATCTATATCTATCGTATAAATATCCTTTAAAAACCAATAGGGAAAGTGTATCCGGCAGGATACACTATTATTTTTTCAACAGATGACGTTTGTAATCTGCATTTCGCGTGGTATAACTGCAATCGGTTTACACTAGATGGCGTTTGAAATATAAGATTTCGTACTCAAAAAACTATTCACAAAGTTTTGAGATTGCTTATTTCCGTATTGTTTAAGAGAGCGTCAAAAATTGATGCCAGCAAAGAGAAAATACTTTACATGCTTTCTGAAATTGTGATTATGACCTCGATACTGCAAAAACCAATCATGAAAAATTCTGATTTCGCCCAAAATAAAGCCAAACATCAAATCTGACCGTCATTTAAGACCTATTTCAATCGCCCGGGAACTAAATAAAAAGCCGTGAATGAGGCTGGATATAAAAAGAAGATCGACGTATGGGTGCCAAATGAATTAACGCAAAAAAACCTTATCGGCCGAAATTTCATCTTTGAATCGATGCAAAATCGCTGCTGAATCGTAACAAAATCGAACCATTTCCGAAGCGTCACCTACGATAACGGCAAATGGAAACAATTGTAGGCGAATCGTGTGAGCCTGCGCAAACGATGGCCAAGCAATGATTGTAACAGTAATAGTTTTTCGAAAACTGGGATAAGCGTTTCTATGAGAATCATCTTCAAAAAAGGCAATAAGTTATCGAATAAGTACATGCTTGACTTAAGTTAGATTATTCTAACTAAGCTAAATAAAATCTTCAATCTCATGCAAAAAATTTCTATTCACTACACCTTTCAATACATATCAACAGTTTCGTAAAACTTTCGAAATATATACAGCGAATTTGGTGGAAAATGTTCTAAAAACAGCTGAATTTCAGATGTTTACACTTTC
Source organism: Philornis downsi (assembly GCA_019455685.1). Classification (NCBI taxonomy): domain Eukaryota; kingdom Metazoa; phylum Arthropoda; class Insecta; order Diptera; family Muscidae; genus Philornis; species Philornis downsi. The sequence continues at coordinate 743,134 of JAHXMU010026709.1, forward strand.
TCAATTACATGAGCATTTTCTTCCCTGTTTGAACGCCATTTTGGTTTTAGGATGTTTTTTTTTTTTTTGCAAACATGGGAACTTATCTTACACAAGTGAAGATTCTCGAGGAGAATTTTATTTAATTTATTAATTTTTCGAAATTTGATTAAGAAATTTAAAATTGTGCAGTTTGCCTACGCAAGTTATTTGTTATTATTGTTGTTCTTGTTGTAATGGATCTGCAGTCTTTACAACATCCTTTCATAGAAATATATCATACTTTCAAAGATCAACCCGTCAAGAAATGGATTTAAATGTCGTGTTTTGTCGGTTAGCGTTGATCAAGCAACGTGTTGCATTTGCTGGACCGTTTGAGTAGAGTCAATTACCAGTATACTTGAAAGAAACTTCACTTTTATCAGCTTTTAAGGTCCAATTAAAAATAAATAATTTGGAAATGCTCCTATCTCTCCTATTGTTAAATATTTTAACATTAATATTTGTTACGGTAGCATTGCATGAATGGTTTTCGTTGCCTATTAGCCTCTATAAAGCCAGTCTGGCTCAGACGCAATATTATAAAAAATTGTGGTTATCTTATTAAATTGTAATAAATAATTTATTAAAAAAACAGATGACATCGCCGCTTACGTTTTAGGAAATGCTTTTTTTGAATGCTGCGCAATAAATACTTCTTTCGGTCATAATTTTGAATCCGTGATTTTGAATTCATTTTCATAACATTTAACGTAATAAAGGCAAAACAATGAAATATATATGTAGAAGGACGGAAATATGGCGATAGTTTTATTCAAATACTTGTATATCCAAACCACAATTAACCGTTTAGAATTTTAATGAAGAGGGGAATTTTTCAGCTTTACTGCCGTCGTTTGCTGCTGTCGTTTACACTCGTTCTTGTGGATAACACGAATTGCAAATCATAAACCTGAATGTCGTTATAAAGTTTTCTACGAAATATCTATTGGAAATTCTAACTAATTCCAACTAATTTCTAAAATATGTGTATTTCGAATGGCACTATTAGTAAATAATACATATAACGGTTTCAACAAGCACTTCAATACAATATTACTTTTTATTCAAAATGTAACAAACAATAAAGGAATACACTCAATATATATCGTAAATCGGTCGATCATATTGATTCAATAGGTACGCACTAAATTCGTATATTGTATAGTTAAGATAATTGTATTATATAGTAGATATACGAGTATATGTGTGAGGTAATTTAAGAGCAGAGATGAGTTGAATGCATGAGTTTGAACTTACGTTAACATTTTGAGACGCTTGTGTCTGAGGTGTTTGTTTTGAAAAGAGGCCACCGAGTAGGCCCCCTAATAAACCAGAACTTCCGTCGGCCTGCATTTGTACACAGATGATTTAGGGGGGTAGGAATTCATGTTTTAATTTTCAACATTTACACAAATATACATGAGATGTTTGAGAATTCAAAGTTAAACAAATTAAAAAACTATATTTTCATATAACATTTAAATCGAGACAGAAAGAGAGAGAAATATTCATTGTTGATGTTCAGCTAACAGAAATCGTTTTAACGGATCTTTCAATCATTAACCATGCCAACAACTTTTTCTTTTGTGGTTTTGATTCTTCTCAAGAAACGTAAATTAAAAATGTAACTGCAAGCATTTTATATTCTTCAAGAAAAAAAAAAAACATAATTCCGTAACGCCTTTTTTAAGGAGATATCATGGGGGATAGGAAACTTACATACATCTTAAAGGAAATTTCTTAAAAAAACTAATATTTCTTATTTGAATGTGATACAATTCTTCTTGACCCAGGTCTTTTTTTCTTAAATAGACCGATTCTTTTTGATTTAACTAATTTTTTTACTTTGTATTTGGTTGTATGTAGGTTTAATTTGGTGAATTTTGGAAGTGGGTGACAAAGTAATGGAAATTTGTGAATAAAAGAATGTTGTGTTCTGGGCAAAATTAAATAAATTTTAAACTTTTACAGCAAACGATGAGACATTGCAAACCACAAATGTGATCAAATATGGCATACTACTTGATACATATTTATAAGTTAATTTGTGATGTCATTTTGTTCTACAGAATGTTTGTCTTCTCCGTAGAAAGCAAATACATAAAATGATTTGTGATCCTGAAGTCAAAAAAGACAATGTGGCTTTAGGATATATTAAATCAGCGACTGACAAGAGCCCATTAGTAGATTTCGGCTTGTATGGAGCCTAAACAAAGTTACAAATGTAACGCTCCAGAAGACTAATTTAATACAAATTTAAACGCTTCCCAAAATATGTTCATTCTAGATATCTGTTGGAGTCTTTTAAGTAACACATTCCATAACCAACATTTCCCTTAATTTGGCTGTGGCCGCCTTTCATGCTCATAATATTACGAGTATAAGGCAGCGTATTAAGCATCCCTTTACAATTTTTTCATGAACTTGTAAATATCTCACACATTTTTCGTCCTATATTCGATGTCTGGGTACCGTCGTAATGCCATCATAATACTGATTGCATCGATTTTGATTATAACTAATACTTCAGCATTAAGAAGCCTTTCTTTGTGACAACTGGATTTATCAATCTTCATTGCCAAAATTCTTTGAAATTCTAAGTCGGAGTTTGAGTGCAATCAGTCATTTAGTTAATTTTCTTTGTTCGATATCGTCATCTCCAGTGTGTTTTACGATCTTTGCGATGGATACAAATATTGAACAAATACTTTTCGCCAAATCGTTGCAAATGTCACAGAAGCCTTATGGTGAAGCGACTTGATCAAAATCACGTGGATGTCAGTGAGAGCTTCAGTGTCCAGCACTCACGTTGCCGCTCAATTAGGTTGGAAAGATCTGAGTTTTCTACAACGAGTAAATTTTGATCCCAAACTCATAAAATGGAGTATAAGTGATAATGAGACATGGATTTACAAGTTTGACATGCAAATCAGCCAAGAAGGTTCGGGCATAAAAACCTCCAGAAAATTGATCAAATGTCAACATAATGTTGACTGTCTCTGTGCTTATCGCGGTGTTATACATTTGGAATTTTTGCCACAACATCTAACGATAAGTAATGAGTATTATTTGGACGTTATACGTCATCAAAGAAAGCAAATTCATCAAAAATTCCAGATCTATGGGAGAAAATCGCATGAATTTTGTACCACGTTAGCACACCGCCTTAAAAGGCTATCATTGTGAACGAATTTTTGGCTAAAAGCTCAATGGATATCATCGAGCAACAACTATATTCACCGTATTCAATTGGTATAAGGCATATAAGAAAATTTGCGGCGAGAACTGAAGTATCCTCCGGAAAATACGTTTGAAGGCGATACAATAAATTTGAATGAGTAATAGATATTTTGTGTTTTATTGCGTCCATTTCCCACAGGTTTTTGAATGAAAAAAAAATATTCAAATTTTAAAGTTTGTCGGTTCTAAAATTTTGCTACTTGTTATATGAATATTTTAGGAGAAAATAGACAGCTCTTAGAAGTTACTCACAATTATTGTTCTCTATTTTCAGAATCAAAAAAGGTATTACAAATAAGTAAAACTTGTTGTACTGATCGTTTTCTTAAAGAACTGTCGCCAAGTTGTGAAAGATAAAACTAACAATTCGAATAATTTATAATCCAAATTTAAGATACCAGCCTGTCAGAAGTTATTGCTGTTGTTTAATTATTTCGTTTGTTTTTTGATTTCAAACACAAACAAGACTCTTCATGAACTGAATCAGAATCAAAATTGATTCTAATTTCGTTTCGCACGCGTGAATCGGAATTAAAATAATCTGTAGTTTTATGTTCATGTACTTTCGTAATTCTGGTTCGGAGTCAAAATTATGTTTATTTCTGCAATAAATATAATCAAAACAATTTTCCAGTTTATTTTAGTTTGGTTACTATCCTTTATAATTTGTATTCTGCTTATTTGCAATATTTTTGAGGCTACTGGGGCTATGGAAACTGCATCTCTACGACTCGAAAAAATATCAAAAATTCACTTATGTGGGAGCTATTTCATATCTTAGTCTCCAATTTTTATTCAGTTTACTCTCAGAATCGTTGAAGTTGCATGACTAGAATATTGACTTATTTAGATAAGAATTGTGGCTGTTTGGAAAAAGATGGAAAATTCACTCATGTGGGAGCTATTTCATATCTTAGTCTCCGATTTTCATTCAGCGTGCTCTCAGAACCATTTAAGTTTTATGACTAGATTACTGACTTATTCTGATAAAAATCGTGGCTGTTTGATTCCAAAGAACCAGACTTGAAAGACATATTTGTATATGAACTGTTGAAAGTCATGCCATCTAAACCATTTCTTCCAACTTCTAAGGCCTTTGTCCTTGAAGCAGCTACATAACATCTACGATATTTTTTGTGCCACTTTGGAGAATATTTTCATATTATAATTTCTTCAGAAAGAAGTAAATCTAATCCCTACTTCGTAAAGTACATTTAGTTATATTTTTGCTAATTGGATTGTATTGTAAAGCTTGATAAAACTCGAAAAAATGGGCTGGAATATGTGAACCCTTATATTTTTCGCTTTTAAAAATTACCTAATTTGTCCTCATATGCTTAAGATTACGCTTTTCCATTCAATTGCAGTAACGTACCTTAACGTACCGCGTATGAAATGTAGCCGATTTAGAAATTAGTACTGTAATAAAAAGTGAGACCTCTATAGTTTCTGAATGGAAAACTACAAAAAGTTGTAATTTATTTTCTTTTATTTTGCATTAATGCAGATTATATTTTTTACTTTTTGTTTTATCACAGCCCATCTGGCAACTCTAAGTTTCAGTTTAGTTAGTTTCAACGTAAAAGGACGTTTAGGTGGTGTCCCAAATTATTTTAAATTTTCGTTATTTGAAAATTTCGTTGCTGTTTTTTTTTTTCAAAAACACTTTCTGTTCCACTTTCTTAAATCATCAAAAGTGCAGTAAAAAAAAAACAACTTGAATAATCCTTAAAGCCTTAATATAATGAATTAATTATTGATGATCATATTTGTGGTTGTTCTTCGTATTTAAATAAAGTTGCTATTAATAGAATGAAAATGATTCTCTTGCAACATTTGCAGTTTAAAACCGTAAAAAATTTCTTTAATTTCACCCTTTATTTTTTTTAATAGATTTGTATTAGACGTATTTTTGATTGTTAGTAAGTATTAGGAAGGTTTCGGGTAGCAAGTCTTGCAAATTAGTAAAATTCGAGAGAAAGACAGAGAGAGCAAAGTTTGGTGTTGAAGATGTCGAAAAAGAATCAATAAACGATAAATGCAAATGAAATGAAGTAAGACGATTTCAGAAGTAAGAAGAAGTGCAAGCAAACAAAATTTGAACAAGTTCTGTAGTAGAAATTGTTGTTAAGATGTATGTTCTGAAGAATATTTGAAATATTTCCAAAGCAATCTTTAGGAAAACGGTGTGTGTTGGTAAGTAAGTAAGGAGTGTAGGTTAAGCATTGACAATCGTTGTATCACATGAGGGAAGTGTACAATTGAGTTAATGTCAATTAGATGTTGCGTTTTGTACAGTGTAATGTTGTTTAAACTGTTGTTAACAACATGTGAAAAATATAAGTAAGTAGAACATGAACATATCTGAGTGATGTAGTAGGGAAAGCGAACTGTTGTTAGATCAAGTAAGTTGGAAGGTAGAAGAAACTGAATATGTGTATTGTACAGAGTGTGTAGGAAAGGGTATTTGTTTAGGTGTATAGTACACGTTAGAAATAAAATCGTATAGGGAAAGAATAACGTTTGAACTGGTATCGAAAATGTTGTGTGTTAAAGATTTCTTTAGTTTGTGGAAGTAAGAGAGATAGAAGAGACGTTGACATATGGCTAAAACGAAACTTACCTGTTGTCCTGGTTGTCCAGGTTGTTGGCCAGGTTGCTGCATGCCTTGTTGCATGCCTTGCTGCATGCCTGGTTGCTGCTGTTGTTGCATTTGATTTGGATCATATTGAGTGGGATCTTGTTGGCCCATCATTTGCTGTTGCATTCCCATGGAACCATGAGGTCCCTGGGGTAACTGTGGACCCATACCCATGCCCATTTGATTTGGTCCCCTTCTACCCACGGCACTTCGAACAGAATCTGTGGTAATGTGACAATCATTGTTGTGCTGCATTGAAGGCTGTATGTTGCATACTTACTTGGTATTAATATGGGTGCGCTGTCGGCCGATTGTGAATCTCTGGATTTCGTACGTATTGTTACGGCCCTTGGATTAAATGTACCCAATTTGCCAATATCAATGAGAGCATGATCACCAGTAGGTGAATTGATATCGGTTACCTTTTTACCATCAGCGTACACAGAATAGCCAGTTACAGGCCCCGATGATGTGGGCCTATTAACTGGCTGCCATGTCACTAAAATGGTACCATCTTGAGGACCAGCCTCAAGTTGAATTTCCTGCAAACAAGGGTATACAAATATTAGATAATGGTGTAGATAATTCCAATTAATTTTCTTAATTAATTAACTTTCTTAACTTTCTTCAAGTCTAAAAAGACTCTAACTAGCAGTTAGAGGAAGATACATATTTTAGCTCTTATTTGAAAATCCAATATGAAAACAAGAAAATAAGTGGCCATCATTGCAAGTAGCTGTACTTTGAAATATTTGGGCAAATGCAACAATGGTTTCCGCATGATATAAACCTTCATCATGTTGAGGAAAAGTTTCCTAAATATGATGAAAATTGTGCGAAATTTTACTTCAATGAAATGTTAAACGTTTTGAGGAATTTAACCTCATTAAATGGGAAAATGATCAAGAATTCAATCAAGTTTACTAAAAACTTGGTATAAACAATGTTTGATTAGGTACTATATAAATATTAGATGCGCAACTAAGTTCTCGCTATTTTTGTTTTTTTTTTTATAAAAATGTAACTTTATTTTAAAAACATGTTTATAAATGATTCATTGAAAGTATTGCCCATTCCCATCTTTATTGTAAAGCTCGAATTCCGTCACGGTAAAACTGTTCACCTTTTGAGGCTATCCACGAATCTAGCCATTCCTTGATCTCATCATATGTGTGAAACTGCTGGTCTGCCAGACCGTATGCCATCAAACGGAACAAGAGATAATCGGACGGCGCAATATCTGGAAAATATAGCGGATGAGGTACGACTTTCATTTCAGCATTTCTAGGTAGGTTTAAATGGGATTGGCCACGTGAGACCGAGCGTTGTCATACGGAAGGATCACTTTTTCGTGCATCTTCGCCTATTGTGGACATTTCTCGGGATCGGCTCAATCGCATCAATTGAAGCCGATACCGATCCCCAGTGATGGTTTCACTTGGTTTCAATAGCTCGTAATAAATAACGCCGACCTGGTCCCAACAAATACAGAACATAACCTTCGCAGCGTGAATATTCGGCCGAGGCGACGACGTAGAAGCATGACCGGGCAGCCCCCATGCCTTTCTTTTTTTTTGGATTGCTGTAATGAATCCATTTCTCATCGCCCGTTACAATACGGTGAATAAAACCCTTCCTTTTTCGTCGCTGAAGCAGTTGTTTATAGGCGACAAAACGACGCTCAACGTCCTTTGGCTTCAACTCGTAATTGCTTTTGAATCATTCCCAACGCATGCAATCGCTTGGAAATGGCTTGGCGGATAACTCCTAATACGGAAGCAAGCTCTACCTGCGTTTCACACGGATACCCATCAAGCAATGCCGTCAATTCAGTGTCGTCGAAGGTTTTTCGTTTTCCTTCTTTAAAGCGACACGCTGTTTCACTTAAAGCAGCATCTCCATAAAGGTTTGAAGCTCTTGATGGGCTTCAGACGCCGTTTTCTTCGATTGAAAGAAGAAAGTGAATACTTCTCGCATATGACGATTATTTGGCACAAAATATTCATATTCACACAACCAAAAGAATATGACGTCAAAAGGAAATCACTATTGTCGAGGCTGTATGTTTACCATATGTCTAAGCTTGGCTCATAATATTTAGGTTATGGCAGAATCGACTAGCACTTACAGTTGGCGCTATCTATTGGCAAACAACGAGAACTTAATTCCGCACCTGACATATATGTAGTGAAGCAATGTGTGAAATTGTACGAACCATGTGAATCATATTAATAAGGCTTTTTGTCAATGTTTATGAAATCTTTTAAAAGGTTATTTTTTGACGAACTTTGTCATCCACCTTGTACAAAATATTCATTGTATTTATGATATATTTCATTCGAGCCAAATTAATGAAACTTATTTTATTAATATGTTAAGAAGCTTCACAAGTTGTTTATTCAACAATTTGGCTCAAATATGCATCATATTTGTGAAATACTACTACTCGTCGACTAAACAAGAAATCGGGAAAATGTTTATGATCGACTTCAAAATTTTTCGTTATGTAATGGTATCAATTTGGTACCAGTTTATAATTTCTTTGAACTAATTTAATCAAACTATTTTAAGAATATAGTGAAATGCTATGATGGATTTCATATAGAATTCATCATTGATCAACTAAAGTCAAATGACCATAATTTGATTAAGGGTTTCATTAACTTTTCAAAATCCGTTTTGCGGTTAAGATGACACAACTGCCTTCTATACTGACAAGAGGCTTGTTCGCAAAGTGTCGTTTAAATTGTTTACTCAGTACATCTCACGTATGTGTTGTGATTTGTACAATGAATAAAAATATCGAATAAAGAATTTTCTCAAATTTTGCATTGCAAATGGACTACCGTGTGCAGAATCGGTGAAAATGTTCAAAACGTTTACGGCGAATCCACTGTATCAGATATACGTGCATATGAGTGGTACAGTGCATTGAAAAGGCGCCCGAGATGTAGTGGAAGATTTGCCTCGTTCAAATCATGTGAAAGAAATGTTGAATGAAAATCATCATTTATGTTCGAGAGAGATGAAAATGTGTTCAAAGAATGTTTTTGTGATTGGAATATGAGTAGATATTAATAATGTGTTGTTTAGGAAGGGCTTGCTTTGGTGGCGATATTATAAATTAAAATGAATAATTAATATTTTGTTTTCTATTGACCATCTGAATGGCTGGGTGGTAAGGCTATAACCACTCCTGTCGTGCTTCGTGCATAGAAAAGCCAGATTTTTTTTTTGTGCTACAAAGCCTTGTATGTCAAACCTGAGTTTGGGTTTAACCGGCGTGAAAAAGCCAGCATAACCGGTTATCATTATCTTATAAAATAGTCAAGAGATCATCCTATCATTCAGGTGATCTTTTTTATAAAATTGTTGCTAGATAGTTTTCTTATCTAAGTTACTGTTTGATTTTTGCAAATTAAAGTACATTCATTCATTATAGTGCTGTGATGTCTTACTGAGAAATATGATAAGAGATCTGATATTGAGAAGTAGATTATCTTGATTTCGATAATTCACCTTGTGCGAAAAGGATAACATGGAAACGATCTGCCGCTAATAGTTTGCTGATATTTCTTGTGGAATATTAAAACTTATTTAGAAAAAAATTGACTAAAACTAGAAACAAAATTGCTTATAAACTTGTTTTCTTGATATGTTTAGCATTAAATAGAATATAAAAAAGCAAATTATGACAATGCGATACTTGATGAATTTTTAGATATTTTGAAAGTGTCATAATTCGTAAAATATGTCTATAATATTTTTGCCAATAATTTCTCAATTGGCTCTAGTTTTCGAAATTATCCTTAACTACATTTTTTTATACTGTTTAATTTGGCGGCTCAGAATGAACCAAAAATAAAGCCATATTTTTCAATTAGCAACATTCCGTTGTCAGATATCTTAACGGTTATTATCGCGAGACAAACTGATTATTGATTTAAAAAAAAATGTCAACTAATTTTGAGTCAAAACGAGCTCAAAATGAGTAAAATTTACTTCGATATAGCGTCAAGTATCTCCCTACTCAAAATAAGTAAGAAAATTTTTCGAGGAAGTTTGCGTACATATTTAAGTACGTATTCTTTTCACGCGTACTCAAGTGGAAAATAATCAAGTAAAATTTGATCAATTTAAGTTTCACTTATTCGCTTCAAGTAGAAATTACTAGTATTGAGTAGATTTGGCATACTTATTTTAAGTATGTTTTCAACAAAAATTCAGTATTAGATTTTCTGACTGTGGAAAGATCTCGCTATGCCTATTTTAATATGCACAGATTTTTGGCATCATTCTCACACCACAGCGTTATCCCACAAAACCAACGTAATATGAAGCGAAAGTGCGGGCTTTCATAAAACCATCACTTTTGGATTAACCGAGTTTCGGTCACGGTTTTGTTTGCCCTTCACATGATTCTAAAAAAGTACTGAAAGTATTTTACGCAAAGCAAAATAAATGGGGCAAGATCTGCACTTATTCACTGATTTATTCAATCATTCATTTTGAAATCTGAAGACTCTGGAGAGATGCTAAAAATTTTCCGGTGGGGATGTTCCCCACCACTCCCCTTGCTAAGCCTATGCTAAAGGCCACTCACCTGTGGGGGATCGGGTAACCCTTTGGTGAGAGTACGAAAATCAGCATAGGCTCCTGGAGCTTCTTCCTGCGGACGTCCCTGACCCGGTTGTGGGCCTCCTGGAGCACGTAAATGTTTTGCTCGTACCGTTACACGGTACTGAGTGCTCGGAGCCAAACCGGTGATCGTGTGACGATAGACGCCAGGTTTAACGGTGCGCACTTCGACATTATTTACACAGACTATATGCTGATGATTGGAGTTTGCCGGCAGCCATGTTATCACGGCAGATGAACACGTTATATGCGTAGCGCGTACAGATGATGGACCCAAATGCGATGTGTCACGCCCAATGATCATCGTACAAGCAGCGTCTCTAGATTGTTGGCGATTTTGCGTGAGACTACGGACACTAATGCGATGAGGCTGCAAAAGGACGAAATAGTCATTATTTCATTTTTAATATCGTTGGTTTAATGTGACCTTACTCGATTGGAATCCACGCCCTCTATAAGAGCACGTGTGCGTTCATTAGCTTTAACCGTCACTTTGAGCACGCCGTCCACATACACGTGATAACTGTCGATCAGATTGTAGCCCATAGGTTCGGGCGGCGACCAACCGATCAACACACTCTTATTGAGCTGCCGCTCCAATGTCAAATGCTTTGGTGCTGGCACTAGAAAAATGATAAATTCGATGACATCATGAGAAATGTTTGTTGCCTACTCAGGGGCATCTACGAGTTGGATAAACTACTATATGTTATTCTAGCATATAACTCGATCTTAAGGGGGGAAATATCGAAAAATTGTTTTGCTTACTTGCATGTAAATAACAAGTGTCAAAAATCAAATCAGTATTGTGGTTTACATCAAAATAACAAAAGAACATTGTAGTAAAATTTGTTTATTTCACTAATTTTATACAAGCTTACCATTATCACTGATGTCATCTTGATCGTGCTCTAAATCGGTGTGGGATTCACTTAATCTAGCCAAATCCTCTTGTGTGTGGGTGAGCAAGGGATTGTGAGGTGGCAATGAGGGTAATGATGTTGAATCACATTGCATGGAGCCATCTTCGGCATCACGTAACGTCGAAAGGACTGCTTGATGGAATTCCAAGAGATCATCACCTAAAGCATATATCAAATATATACATCGCTTTACTCCAACAAACAGACGGTTATATTTGAATCATACCTATCAACCGCTGAACAAATGAAGCTGGCACCAGGCCACGTCTTCCATCTAACAGCTCAGCATCCAGATATCCCCCTTGTGGCTCACCGCTGGTCCAAACTAAGAGATAATCTCCCGCACACAACGAAAGCTCACCTTCCGCATCCCTGTTAAAGACATTAGAAGGTCTAGAAAACAGATTGATTGGAAATCGAAAGAAAAAAAATGTTAGGGAACAATAAGAGCCGTTTTATAGTGTCCCATGCAAAATCAATCAAAATTAGTTCATTCTCAGATGCAGATCATACTTAGATCATTTTGAAATGATATGGGAAAATGATTGTAACTCTCGGTCCCGAAATTTTCTTTGGATCCTATTTTTTCTTCGACGCCTACAAAGAGATCTACAATTGGCAAATGAGAAAGAAGCAGAGAGAGTGAGAGAGATTTTTGTTGATGTCACCAAAGACAATATAATTGCAACCAAGAGAAATCTATTTTCTCTTGTTAAGAGAAGAATTCGTGTGTTATATTTCGAGCAGGTTGATTAAAAACCGTACATTCAGTATTGCCAGAGCAGAACTTTACACATTTTCGTGATCGAAATCTAGACAGGAAAAAGTAGTTAAAAGTTGCAACATTACCTAATGTGTTTGAACCAAAAATCGCCGTGAATGTAATCGCCAAATGCTTACACATTCGTTTGAAATGTAGTGAGATCATGAGATCACATGCAATAGTTGTCGAAGCGAATAACAGGATGAAATTCTCTTTTACTCTCTTGTGTTTAAAATAAAACCAAAGAAAGTGTGTCAGCGGTTTAGTGGTTTCCAACGCTGAAATGGCAACATCTTACATTTTTACGTCAAAATGTGTTTATTAATACATTTGTAAAAAAACAAAGTTCTACAATATTACAAGTATGTAATTGAGCACATTATGACATCAAAACAGCTTGTTCCGATTTCAGTGTTGAAAACGAATGCAAAAAAACTGGCAATGTTGCAGAATTATTCATGAGAAAACAATGTTTCGTGCAATTTGTTTCCCGTGGAAATAACACAGAATACAACTCTAATTCCGTGCAATTACACTTATTTTACGAAAACAAATCGAATGAGCTCAATCGAACAGTTTGACAATTTGTTTTGTATACCTTCACTCTAAGATAAAGGCGTAAATTATTTGATATAGCAAAAATGTACGAGGTGTGTTCAAAAAATGAGATGGATTTTTCATTTTTCTCAAAAAATATTTGTTTATTCATGAATATCCCCCTCAGATATAATACACTTGTGCCAGCGTTTTTTCCAATCCTCGAAGCAGTTCTAATATGCATTTTTTGATATGTCCTTGAGCTCTTTCAGCGATTCGGTTTTTATATCCTTAATCATCGCAGAACAACGTCCTTTCATGGGTTTCTTCAATCTTGGGAACAGAAAAAAGTCGGAGGGGACCAAATCTGGTGAATACTGCGGCTGAGGTATGATACCGGTGTTGTTTTTGACCAAATAATCTCTCACAAGCAAAGATGAGTGAGTGAGCAGGTGCATTATCATGATGTTTTGCATCATGATATTGAATTTTTTCACAATTCCGCGAGTTTTTTTCGTATTGCTTCACGCAAACGGCGCATAACTTTAAGACAATACTCCTTATTTACCGCACGATCTTGTGGTAAGAACTCCTGATGCACTACGCCATGGTAATCGGAGAAAATAGTGAGCAAAACCTTGACATTTGATCGAACTTGGCGTGTTTTTTTTTTTTGATATTGGCTCTTCTGAACTCTTCCATTGGGGCAATTGGGCTTTGATTTCGATGTAATAACCATACACCAGTTGTGACCCTTTTAAGAAAATCTGGATCATTCAACAATTACTGAGCGATGCTCATGCGACGTTGTTTTTGGTCAAAATTCTGCAATTTTGGAACAAACTTCGCTGCCACACGCTTCATGCCCAAAATTTCAAAAAGATTGCATGGCATGAGCCAACCGATATGCCGACATCCTCAGCAACTTCTCTAGTTGTGATTCGACGATTCACCATAACAATTTTTTTTCACTTTCTCAACATTTTTATTGGTTGTTGATCGCCGAACACGCAAAACACTTGTCTTATTTATACCTCTCATAAACAAACTAAACATGCTATATGGATAATCGAAAGTCGAATGTACGTAACCCGCGACATTTAAAAATTTGCCTTATTTTGTTAACACACCACGTAACAGCCAGAAGTAAGTATCTAAAGTACAAAGTATATTTTGATCACACGCGTTTCATGGCTGTTAAAGCCAATTTAGCGATGTGCGTATTTCTGGCTATCTGACTGGTGAACCTGAGAACTGGTGTAAATTTCTACAAAACTACTCAAAACTTAGCATAACCTAATATATTTCCAGATCGGCCGATATAGGGACCAATCCCTGCTAACACCTTCTAAAGAATTTAAACAATTTTTTCAATTTCAATTATTTTCTCAATCGAGAAAATTGGATTATTTTTTAATTCTTGGTAGATTAAAAAAAACATCGGCCAATTAACCAAACTGAACAGAATTAGCCCAAATGTTCTTAGACTTACACGTTTTATCCAGTTATACTAAATTCAGTCAAATTTGTTACATGTTAAAGTAGGTTAAAGTTGCAAAAAATTAATTTCCATTCCGGTAATTTCAATTGACCAATTTGGCAACTTCAACCTTTTTTGTAGCTCCTACTTTGTCCATTGCATTGTGTCCTAATGCTCAGTAAAATTTGACGAAATCAGGCGATTAACCATGCCCCTTTGGGGCTTCCCATACAACTGATCGATCTAGCACGTATATTCTTCATAGCCTTTATTCAGTTGCATTAAATTTAGGCCAATTCGATACACATTAAGGGTTTGCTGAAGTTAAATGAAAATTGGGTAGATCTATTAGTTTAATTACATTATAGAAAGATACGAGGGCGGTTCCAAAACTAGCTGACCTGGCGCATAGATGGTGCCAGTAGTTTCAAAAAAGTTATTATGGTGAAAAGTGGCAACGTTATAAAATATATGTTTTAAGTTTCAAGGCGCCATGTTCATTAGTATTTCTAATTGAGCCAGCAAAAATAAACGATCTCAGTAAACATGGGAAAAATTGGTCACCGTTATGTAATTCAATATTTCCATTTGAAACGTCTCAGTCCAACCAACAATAGAGCCGGACTAGATTCTGCTCTAGGGGAGTCTGCTCCTTCGTTTACAGTGCAAAATATTAGCTAGCAGAGATAAGACGAGGCCGTACTAGTTGCCAAGACAAACACAGTAGTGGTCGACCAATTGAGATGTCCACGCCAGACACAGTTAAAAAAATCCACAAAATCGTATTGGATAGTCATCGGCTGAAGGTGCGTGAGCTAGCTGAAATTGACCGAAGATTTAAAGGTGAGAAAGCTGTGCGCAAGATGGGTGCTGCGCTGCTTTTAATAGAGCAAAAACAGCGACATGAAGATGTTTTAGTAGAGTGTTTGGCGATGTTTCACCGCAATAAAGCCAAATTTTTGAGTCGGTTTATAAGCATGGATAAGAGATGGATTCACCACTTCACACCTGACACAAAGGAGTAGTTAAAGCAGTGGACTGGAGTGGGAGAATGGCGTCCAAAGAAGGCGAAGGCGGTTCCATCTGCAGGCAAGATAATGGCGTTAGTTTTTTTGGTGATTATCTTCAAAAAGGAAAAATCATCAACGACAAATATTATGCTAATTTATTTCAGCATTTAGGTGATGATATTATCGGGAAAAGGTCGCATTTGGCGAAAAAGAAATTGCTGTTTCATCAAGACAAAGCTCCAGTTCACGCATTCACTATTGCGAAGGCCACAATTAATAAATCAAAATTCAAATTGATTCAACACGCAGCTTATTCGCCAGATTTAGCTCCCTCAGACTATTTTCTATTTCCAAACTTCAAAAAATGTCTTGATCGTAAAAGATTTGCCAACAATGAAGATGTGGAGTGTGCGGTTGATGGCTAATTTAATAGGTTTGACATTTCATACTGTAATCAGAGTATAGAAGTTATTGAATATTGATGGAAAAAGTGTATTGACCTAGAAGGAGGTTATGTTAAAAAATAAAGAAATTTCCAACTTTTTATATCTTCTTTGTTAGGTCGGCTAGTTTTGAGACTCCCTCGCAAAACAACTAAAACCATATAGTTTTCCATTGAATTACTAAAGATGAGAAGTGAGTTGGAGTCAGTTGGTACACATTTTATGCGGATGCTGTTTATCAACCAACAAAGAAATTGTGTAAATATTCAGGAGTGAAATGCCAATATAGACCTTTTTCGAGACGAGAAAGGTTATTTATGAATTTCCCGTACACAGAACTAGTTGATTTTTCCACCTCACCAAAGTTACAAGGTTAGTTTGACCAGAATGTATCGAATGCATTGAAAGTTGACTACAGTGGCTTATATTACTGTGTCCAATGAGTTGGTTCAGTTTTCAATTTAAATAACGAGGGTAATTCGGTAAATCTGAAATATTTTTCTTCTAAAGGCTGGTATTATGCTGACTTTTCGAGGTGAAACTTCATATAAAAAAATGGTCGTGAAATTTGAATCAAAATTTACGTGACAACTTCAACCTTTTTTACGGCTTCTTACACTGAAACCGGACAACTTAAATTTTTACATCATAATGTGCTTGTAAACTTTAATGAAATTGTAATATAAAAAGAGGAAATTTTTCAATTTTGCAAATGTTTTGCCGAACATATGACGTAAAAACATAATCTGTTGGAAATTAATACAAAAAAGCTGGCAATGCCGCAAAAATTTTTCACAAGCAAACAATATTTCGTGGAATTTTTTCCTCGTGAAAAGAAAATATGTGATCCCGTGGCGCGTCGGTTATTACATGCGACTATCTTTCGCATCATCCCGGGTTCAACCCCGCATACGACCACCTATCATCATTTGAACACTTTGAGTAGTCGAGCAATTATCAAGTCTTGTAAATGCTTCTGAAACTATGGCGTTCGCAATCGTCGTTAAAATATACCTATAGGTCCCGTTGAGTGAATCTAAAAATAGGACGCGTGTAAGCTTCCTTTTTGTGTTGAAAAGGATATATTATTTAGATTAAAGTTTTACTTCATTAATGTTTGAGCTACGCATGGCTTTGTATGGCAAAAAAGTGATTTTAGCAAAAAAATTAAATTAAATGTTATTTATGAAGTATAATTTCTGCTGTGGAAATATTTGAAATGTTGTATAAGTCTCCCAATGAACTTTGTCGGAAGGAAGGAAACTCAAAGGAGGCAGAGATTGAGTTGAGGAAGAAGAGCGCCCGGAACGACCATCACCGCCACCGGTAATAGTCACGTCAAACAAACTTGTTGTTTAAAAATAGTCGATTAATATCCCTAACTATGTTAGGGATATGCTGTTAATTTTGAAATCTGATTAGTCACGTAAATTTTACAAAATAATGCGGCTAATCTCTATTGTTATCAAAAACATTAAATTTTTTCGAAACAAAGAGAAGATTCCTGGATACCAGTACGTTATGAAATTCATTATTTCGGAAGATATCACTTGGATCTATATGTATACTTGTGATTCGGAAACAAGAGATCAAAAAAGAGTGATTGTCATGCTAAAGATGTAGCAATGCGGAAGAGACCTACACAAAGTCGTTCACAAATCAAGGGTTGGCTGACAGTTTTTTTCAATTACGATGTTATTGCGCATTCTGAGTTTCGCCGTGCCAAGCTTTCAACAAAGAATATTATTAGAGAGCAAAGTAAGTGTGACTATTTCCTAAACTCAAAAGGTTGCTCCGGGAACACCGTGTTTAATTGATGGGAGAGACTCAACGTCGATCGAAGTGAGCTCTGAAAGCCGTACCAGAGGGTGACCATTTGGCAATCCTCGATGATTAGAAAAAATGTTGACATATGTGTACCGTGTTCCGAGAGGAAATACTTTGAAGACGATGAAACAGATCTGAACGAGTAAGCGAAAATATTCGTATTTCAAAATCTATGTACATAGAAGAGATCTAGATAGGATTCAAGAAGTGGATAATGATTTTACTTTTTTGCAAATTTATTAAATTCGTAGATATTGACCTACTTGAATGGACCGCCTCCTACAAACATTCTCTATTAGCTAATGGTCTACGAAAAGAATGACCAAAATCAACTTGTTTAACTATCTTACTGTCGTATATTCTTACTGTTATGTCAGAACCTTAAGAATGTATGAAAGAACAACAATAAACCTCCAGGAGTTACAAAAGTTCACAAAGTAAACGAGAAATTGGAATATTATACAAAATCATTCCTCGGAATACTCTAATCTCTGTTGCTTTTATGGATCATATATACGAAATACTATAATAAAATATATTCTTTAATGTAATATACCGATACAGCCGTATCGGTCCGTAGCCATGAATATTATATTAGCACGTTAGCCCGCGGAACTTTGTGGGAGTGGCAAACAAATATCGTATCAGTATCCTCCATTTTAACAAAACAGATAATTAGAACAACATGCGATTGAGTTGACATATCCATACAATTGAAAAATTAGTACTTACTCCGGCGGATCATACGGGAAACGGGCTATAAACACACAACAACGTCCTTTACCAGGTATATCCAACATATCCACCTGTGGTTCACTAATGCCATTCAAATTATGACTGCGAGCTAAGGAGCAAAAGAAAGGATATACAGAATTATAAATTTTTTATAAGTTCAATTGTATACGTTTCGCCATACTTACTTTCTAGATCCAATGGCGCTAAAGCTAAACCGCTACGACTGTGCAACATGCTATCCTGGAATTCATCCAATCCCCAGGTATTAGGTGGTATCGGTGAGCAGGGCGAACTACGATTGCCGTATCTGGTCAACGGTATCTCAATTTCGTCCAGCATTTTCATTTTCGCCGCATTCCGTATAGCGGCCGATGTGAAGGGGTACGATGCACTAGATGCCACGTCCAAAAATGAAGGGGGAGGCCCAAACGTATTGGGCAAACCTGGGGCACCTAGACCTGTGACGCCTCCTCCCAGGCCATATAGAGAAGCCGCCGTCGTGCCAGCCAATCCTGAGCCCAGACCACTCAGACCGGCCGTTCCCAGTAGGGCGCTGGTATCCAAACCTATTGAGGGATGCGTTAGCGATGTACCCAAAGGTGGCACACCAGCGGCGGCGCCGGCACCACTTAGGCCGAGGGCCGAATAGCTACTGGTGCCCGTGGGTATATTATGCGAGTTCAGCGAGAGTATAGGCATAGTTGTGCTCTGTAAATTGTATAGTTGTATTGTGCCACGCTATTATTTCAAGTTGTCATAGGATTCAGATGTGTGATTGAATTATATATTGTGGATATATATATGTAGCAGATATTTACGATGCAATTACAAATTGCAGCCATGGAATTTTTTCAGATTTTAATTCAAAGTTGCGGATATGTGTATATATAGTTTGTAATTAGTAGGTTGTTTTTTTGTTGTTGTAGTGATTTGTAATAGTTTTTTTACAGTTAGGTGTTTTTTTTTTTGTATTTACACACACATACACACAAACATTTATATAGAGAGATAGACGACACACATATGTATACACATCAATATTTAAGATATTTCATTGTAGATGTATGGTGTAGTATGGTTCGAAAAACCGTAACTCCCATTGGAGAAGAACGTTTGCGGAAACGGATATGGAATTCAGAATCATCCCACAATAAGTTATTCAATGTGTTCGCCGATACCGCAAAGAAGAGACGAAGAAACAGTAAGAGAAATAGAGAATTGGAGATATGCAGCAGTTAGAAAAGAAAGCAAAAAACGACAGCACATATATATAATAGAAGAAGGGAAAAAGAGTAGAAAAGAGAGAAATCAAATTGAAAATCTTGTTTTTCTATTGTCAATGTTATTTCATTCTTCTGTTCAGTTTGCTTAAAGTGAATGAACAAAAATGGTTTGGCTGACTGACTGGCTGACTGACTGACTGACTGATTGACTGGTAGATGAAGTGGCGAGTAGTTGAATTAAATTCAACTGACTCCACGATATTAAGCAATGACAAGCTTACAAACTGACGATTGGTTCCGCAAACCAATCACCAAAAAAGAAAACAATTGCAACAATTTTAAGCTTATCTCGTTTATAGAACAACAGTAATAATAACAAAAAAAAAAAA
>JAHXMU010026709.1:763013-866456 GCA_019455685.1 Philornis downsi
TTTTTTTTTTAGAAAGAGTTTTGCGATCGTCATCAGTTCGAATTTGCCATTTTTTAATACTGCTCTTGTATCCAGCATTCAAAACGAATTCAAAGAATCGTATCCAACAATGCAAAGGACTTATACCATATTTTAGAGTATCATTTTGTGGAAGAAACTTTTGGCTTTTGAAGTCTGTAATAGTCATAAAATCCTTTGGAGTTGCCTTGCAAATAGGACATGATTGACTAGATTTTGTATTTGTTAAAACGTTTAACACTTTACCATCAATCAACGTAAGAAATAGTTTAAAGTGGTTAATGGTTTTTCCAACATCGATAACTATTTTTAAACTATTTAAGCCATTTATCTGTTGTTTTAAATCATTGTCCTCAAGCAAAATTTTTTCTTTTGTTTCTTTATAAAACTCCAGTTTTATGGGACGACAAAACCTTATAGACTGAGGTCTGCGGTTATTCCAAAGTGGTCTACCGACCGAATCCACAAGTCTTAAAGGAGTCATTGTTGTTGCAAACAAGGAATAATCGGAATCATCGGATTTGGATGCTTCCTGAAATTTTTGCTTATAAGAGGAATGTCCAGTGCTGCCATCAAATCCATAGCTAACAATCAGATCAGCCTTTAGAAAATTAATATTTTCTGTCATTAATGACACTATGACTTCCTTCTGCATTGCAATAATTCTATTTGCAGTGTGCGTTAACAATGATTGAAGGGAAACATTTGCCTGCCTCTCATTGGCTTCAATACCAACTGGTCTGCAACTTTTCTTAGAATTGGCGACCTCGTTATAAAGTGGATATATGTCAGCATTTCGAATTTTATTTTCCTTTCTTGTATTCAAGTACTGTTCTTTTGTTAAATTGTTTTCTAACAAATATGCGAGTGCTTCATTTGCAGTGAAGCGAATTGGCTGATTATCAACAGTGTGCGCTAATTTTCTCATCTTGCAAGCTCTTGTTGGACTACCAATTGTCTGTCTGTTGAACTCGAGCCGCTATCGAAGCTGCACGAACTAGCAATTCCGTTTCGTTGTCTACTTTCTTTGATAGGTCCTTTGCTTCTCTATTCTTTGTGCGTTCGGATTTATCCACAAACTTTATTTTTGGACGCCCTACTAAGCATTTCGAAGGGGCAATCTTAGTTGGCAAAATAAAATCAATTGTAAGCCAGTGAGCGTTTTGTTTTTGGACGACCTCTATCTTTCTGTGGGACTTGTTCTATCTCTTAGCCAAATTTTTACAAAAAGTTCGGACTCTCTCTTTCAGAGATGATTCTTCCTCATTCAAAATATTTATATTTCCAACTTGGCCAATAACAAAAGTGAATACAGCATCGTTCTTCTCCTCTTTGCATTTTACATCAATCCAAACTTTCGCAAGGTTTTTATACTGCAAACGAAGGTCGCCTACGAAAAAACAACATAACTCAAAAAAACGCAAAAAATCGCAACGTGATATTAATGAAATAAACTCAAAATGGTCCACTTAACATGTTTTTGATAGTCAAAATACGGCCAAATACGGCCAACATTTATAAAGCCTATCCAAACCGCATTTTTAAGAAAAAAAATTTATTTGAGGTTAAGTCACAATAACTAGTTTTTCGCACTAAATCAAAAAGTAAACTCAAATCTGTCGACTAACCTGTAATGTGCATACCATCACTTTTATTTTCCATATTTAAGTTGTATTATTATATTTTGTTTAACGTTTTTAGAACAGATTACAAATTCACATTAAATACTACTGCATAGACTGCCTGTAACGCGTTGCTCGTAAACAATAACTTTGACGACGTAGAAATCATGTTATACTCGATTGTTATAAAAATATAGTATACAGTCATTTAGTTCAACGTTATGTTTTATCAAATTGTAATAAAAAATTATTTTTGCTTAAAATTACAACAAATGACTTTTCGTCACAAAAATGGATCAAATTACCTATAGTGCATTGTATTAACTTATATTGCTTAACAAATTCCGGTAAAAATCGACCAAGTAACCACGCCCCTCCTAAATAACCCACACAAATGGCCGATTTACGCCATACGTATATTCTAAGCTTTATAACTTTCAAGTGGTTGCATTGAATTCAGCCCAACTTGGCATATACTCGTATCATACCTTTAATAATTTTAGGAAATAAGAAGGATTGCGCATTCACTGTCATGCTGATACCTCCCATACAAATTGACTGACTTTTAGTAATTATATTAAAAATTCGTGGACTGCGGTAATGCAGATTTTTCTCCATTACATTACAAACTTGGTGACATGTGGAAAGAATGACAGCATAACCACGCCGTGTCTGGTATCTTCCTCGCAGAATTACTTAATATACCTCAATTTGGCCCTGCTTAAATTAAACTAAATTCAAAAGTGTCAGACTTTTGTTGAACTTAGTTTTGCAAATGGAAATTATCTGAATGGTCTGGCCCCTTAGAATATTGCAGACACAATTGATTCGGCGAAAATCAGTAGTTTGTTTGAATTTGATTGAGCGGTAGACAGTTGATCATAAAAATATATTTCAGTGACTTACAACAAAACTGACTCCGACCTGACGCATAGATGGTGTCGGTTGTTTGAAAAAAATTATTTTGGTGAGCAGTTGCAGCTTTGTAAAACATATATTTTAAGTTCCAAGGCATCACGTTGTTTAGTATTTCCATTTGAGCCATCAACAATAAACGATATCAGTGAATTTTCTTAGTAAACATAGGAAAAATTGGTCACCGTCATGTAATTTAATATTTCTGCTTGTTCGTTGACGTCTGTAAAATATTGGGTAGCAGAATTTAAACAAGGCCGAACGAGCTGCCAAGACGAACACCGACCAATTGAGATGTCCACGCCAGACACGCCAGACATGTTTGGCGATGTTTCGCCGCAATAAAGCCGAATTTTTGCGTAAATTTATAACCATGGATGAGATATAAGTCCACCGCTTCACATCTTAGGCAAAGGAACTGTCAAAGCAGTGGACTGGAATGGGAGAATCGTGTTCAAAGAAGGCAAAGACGGTTCCATCTGCATGCAAGGTCATGACGTTTGTATTTTGAGATGCGCATGGAATTATTTTTATCGATTATCTTTAGAAAAGAAAAATCATAAAACGAATATTATGCTAATTTATTGCAGCATTTAGGTGATGACAAAAAGAATGTGTTGTTTCATCAAGACAAAGCTCCAATTCACACATCTACTATGACGATGGGCAAAACTAATGAATTAGGTTTAGAATTACTTCATCACGCACGTTATTTGCCAGATTTAGCTTTTTTGGACTATTTTCTATTTTCAAACTTAAAAAAATGGCTCGGTGGTAAAATATTTCTCAATAAAGAGATGAAGTCCGCGGTTGATGGCTATTTTAAGGTGTTTGACAGTTCTTACTGTAAACAGGATACAAAAGCTATTGAATATCGCTGAAAAAAGTGTATCAAGCTAAAAGGAGATTATGTTGAAAAACAAAGAAAATTTTTCCCACCTTTTTTGTGTCTTCTTTGTTAGGTCGGCTACTTTTGGGACCGCTTTCGCAACTCAACGCATTTGCTGATAGGAATCTATTCTTCTGGCATTCCGCACAGTTTTCAATAATGCAAAATCGCGACTACTAAACTGACTGTATGAGAAATCAATTGCAAAATTTTTCGATATCCAACTCAATGCTGAGACAAAACACTCTTCGTCCATCAGGCGTTATTTGCAAAAAAGGGAAAGGACATTACGGCTAATAGAGCTGATGCAAACAAACTTACACAAACTCAAGAAAAATTTGATTGAATTCCAAGTAAAACTAAGTATATTCTATTCTAGATATCGTGTATGAGTATAAAAATATAAAAAAATTATAAAAATTATTGCAAAACAATAAAATTCTATTGCACTAAAGTTCACCATATTTTGCAACAGATGGCATTATATATAACTATATTACGTATTATCCTACATATAAAAATGTAAGTTTTTATTGAACCATTAAAAAACAAAGCACTATTAAACCAAGAATATGAATACACTTTAAAGCGCCCAAACACCACTAAAAAAAAATCTATAAGTATGTAAAAATTAAATAAATATTAAAACTAGTTCAAAATCTTAATGTAAATCAAACAGTGATTCTCAATACGAAATTCGTTATGAATTTACTACTTATTTGCCCCTTTCCTCATACAAATGATGCAAAATCCAAAGAGCATAGAAAGACAAGTTTCTGCAAAGGCTTTGAATAAACAGATCATACCTACAATTACTGCTCATTTAGAATTTTGTCTGACTACGAAAGAATAAATCTAATTCCAAGTGGGTGGTTCCTAATTTGAAGTGGCCTTAACAAAAAGTTTGCAGTCTCTGGTCTTTCATATGCTCTTGTTTTGCCAGACATAAAGGAAGCCACATACATTAGCTAGTGATAAACGTGCCTGTTCTATTTTCGCCATGA
Organism: Philornis downsi; assembly: GCA_019455685.1. NCBI lineage: Eukaryota > Metazoa > Arthropoda > Insecta > Diptera > Muscidae > Philornis > Philornis downsi. The sequence continues at coordinate 767,462 of JAHXMU010026709.1, forward strand.
TGATGTCAATCTCTGAACCCTGGTCCTCATGATGACTGATAGTCGGAGCCCATGTCACCGATGTATTTGTGCCCGATGCCACTGCAGAGCTGGAACTTGCCACACCGACTGTACGCATATCTGGAACTGTGCCACCACCGGAACGTGCCGTTTTCGTTTTCATGGCAGCAGATAATTCAATTTGTAATTCCTCACAGCGTACATTTTCCAGGGCAGCCTAGTAATTGAAAAGATGAAAAAAAGAGGATTGGAAAAAATGAAAAAGTCAGTGACGGTAATGAAAAAATTCAGTTTCAAGTTGCTTCAAGTTAACTTATCAATTAATGGTGGGGATGGTAAGAATTGCCTTAAGCAATTTGGTACGTTTTCGCATCAATTTGTTTTAAATAAATGAATAAACAATTTTTCACAATCAAAAAAATCAATAAACAATTTCGTTTCAAAGTTTTGTTCTATTACTTAAGAAGCATTTTGTCATTGCAATGAAACACTTTGCCCATAATGAAATAAATATTTCCGGGAAGAAAGGGAATGTGAATTGCAGTTTTGTGATTATTAATCTATGCTTTTCTCCCTGTCCAATCTCTTCTTTGCTTCTGTTGCGAACAGGAGGTAATCTGACTCCATATTAATACTTAGCAGCAAACCTTCTATCTATCATCAGCTACTCAATCTAATTTCTGGTGATCAGATGAGGGGATGGACAAGTGCGCCTTCCGATATTTTTGTGTTAAAATCTAGATCCACTTAACGTTTCCCGTCACGACTAAAACAAAAAAATTGTAAATTCGCTTTCAGAAGTGGGACTGTATTGGTTTTAGAATGACTTTCCTTTCTCTTTTGCTATTAAAATCTTCAAGTAAAATTTTAATGATGTAGCCTTAATTATTTATTTACTTAACAGACAATTAAAATAGAAATTTTTATGTGCAATGCGTCGGTTATTTCATCCGCTTCGGATTACTGCGCTCTTTCTTAGTGGAGCGTCTTGGTTCATCCGCACAACATAACATACGCAGCTCATGATTCACATGAAGTCCATAATATATGTTAACAATGACTCCTAATACTGATACATCCGGACTGCATCATAACCCAGAGTTCTGTATCACAAGGCACTACTTGCATCTAGATTAGCTGTGATTCTGTTTGTCGATAGAGGGCTTTGTCATTGGATTGAGGCTGATGTCATCGGCTTTATTGACGCTAGAGCTACGGTAGATGAAATCATTCATCACTCAACAAATTACAATTTCCAATGTTCACAATCTAGAGTCTATTACTTGGTCTTCGAAACAAATAACTTTGTTTGATCCTCATTCAATGAAGATCCATTTTTGCTGACTCCTTCTCAAAGCTCGAGAAGGCTGCAGTAACAAGGCGCAGCTATCCTTCAATATGTCTATATCAACAGCATTAAGGTTTGATGGTATGGCTTCTATTTAAAATGGTGCTAGTAAAGCAGCTCATCATAATCATCTCCAAATTGTTTTGAAGAAGTCAAACGACAAACTGTCGTCCTCTATGCCACTTGAGGACGACAGTTTGTCGTTTGACTTCTGGCATAATAAGTTCTTTGCCTTTGTTGACCGAAGATTTCCTGTCGGTTAGTGCTGTTATAAACCTTATACGTCTTGGCTTCACTGGAATACTAAAATCGCTTATGGATTTATGAAGTTTTTGTTCTGTCGAAACTCGAATGTACATTGCAGTAAACGAAAAGATAGTATTTGTCTATCGGGTTTTCTTTAGATTTATCGCAGTATCTGCTCCGTTGTGGACTTTTTAATCAATCAGGCCAGTTAGAACAGCGTTTAGCTTATCACATCTCGGAATGGACAGAATCATATAATCGATAAAAGACTGATACGGTGATAGTTGGTACGCATTTTGATACCCTCTCTACATTCTGGTGTAGAGTATATTGAGTTGTGCTGATGTTTGTATTATCCATGGGCTAAGCTATCTAAATATTAATTGATCCATTCCGCGACGATATCTATTATTTGGTCAAAAAAGTAGGTCGTAAGTATAAACGCATTCCAATAAAAATTCATATATTTATATTTAGTTTTGGGGCCAACAAAAAAAAACTGAGGAAAATGTGTTATTTGCATTTGCTAGCTAATATTTACTTAAATGAAAGATGACCCCTTGCGAAAATGAACCATATCGATCCACATATTGATGTAGCACCTATACAAAGAAGCTGCTTCGAACACATTTTTTCGTCACGCCTATTCACGTCCTGACATCCATCCACCGCCTCGCTTAAATCGAAGCGGCATAATTTTCTTCCCAGGAGGAGAATCAATTCTCTCTGATTAATAAACGACTATTTTCAAATCGTAGTAGAATTAGCTACGAAACAAATTGACTTTAGTAGTTATCCATGAGAAATAAAGGCAATATTTGACATAAAATAAAAATTTATCTTCAGTATAATAAAAGTTTTTTCCATTTTACAGAAATACAATTTCATTCATTGTAAGAAACGAGACATTCTTCTATAAAGGGAAATAATCATATCATGAAATAAACATTTTATATGTTATTTATTTATCTTTCAGACAACTATAGAGTGATTTAAACGATTTCTTAGTTGTATTACAATTCCATTTGTAGGAAATGTATTACAATTCCATTGAAATGAGTGTGGATCTTCGTTTGAAGGATTTATTCCTTTTATTGGAATAGACTTTGTTCTCATAGTAGACTGACTTAGTTTTTTTATTAAACAACCTCTTTTTCACAGATATTTGGATTATTTTCGCTGTGAAAGATGTCCTTTTCTTTATTCATTTCACTTATTTTGTAACAAAAATGTACCAATGTGGCCTTATCATCCCTGCTTAGGAAATAACATAAACGTTACCTTCTTCTCTAATTCTCTGGCGCGAGATTGCAAGTTTTCTATTGCTTCTATGTCCGACCGACTACCAGAGGTGCTAAGAGTACGAATTTGTGCCAAGGTTTCCTGCAGCAATAAATAGATGCAAATGAAAGTTAACTTTTTAATTTCATTACAATTCATTTTATTTTGGTTAATTTATTTGCTGCGTACGAGTCAAATAATAACATTTTCTTTTTTGTGAATGGCGCAACAACTTACTTGATGTGCTCTCTCGATTTCTGCCCGACGCGTTTCTGCATCCCGTAACTGTAGGCTTAGCGAATCCAACATGCCGTTAGCTGTTGCTGTCGCCTGATGATACTGTGTGTGGTGGTGCATTGTTTCATATGGCATACTCCTCGTTACAGACTCCTCTCTCTCTCTCTCTCTCACTCACTCTCTGCGAGTATGTATGTGTGAGTGTGTACGTTTGTGTGGTCTATGTACTGTGTGTATGTATTTTGTGATTCAAAGGCTGGAATGATACAGAAGGAAGAAAACACAGGATTAAAATTAAATTTTTCTGACAGGATTTTGCATTGCTCGGTAATTATTGAAGGGCTAACGTTTAAACTGAAGAATAGTGCTTCTCATAGTGTGACGCATTTAATAAACTATATCAATAAATTTGTGTGATCTAGTAAAGCATGTAGTTGTAGCGAAAAAATGTAGTTATTAGATATAGTGTAAAGATGGGTGCCGCGTTTGCCGGCATTAAGGAAATTTTTATAGCTTCACCCAAAGGTATGATTATTATACGATACGGGAAAAATGTCATACCCAGAACGATAGACACGTAAATCTTTATGAAACTTCTTACAAATTGATACGATGTATAATTTGCCAGAGAAACAGAGGATTGCTAGTATCCCCCGTACAAATTTACTTATTTGTGTGAAAGGTACAAGAACGGAGGTGGTTAGTCGGAATAGTTTTAGTCTTAAGTTAGAGTATTGGAATAAAACAGAAGTTAGACTATAGAATATGATCACACGTTTTAGAAGTTATTATAAAAAAGGATTTTTTTTTTTAATTTGCAGTCATTTTTTTTAGAAGTTACTAGAAATCCGATTCTATTAAATCCGTCATGTTGTGAGGAACGTATCACAAGGGACTCGGTGAGTTTGCCCAATTTGAATGCGAACGATGACTTGAGAAATTACGGCAAATAGCTTGTTTTCATTAGGATCAGTACAAATTTCCTTGAATTGTCATGTCCACCTGCCCTCCAAGTAAACGACCATACAGATGGACATATTCCGATAGTGCTTATCCTTAAAATGAAAGTTATTCATTTAAAAAAAATAAAAAACTTGGGCATATATTTCACAGATCAGACACATGTCAGGCTCTTTTCTCATTTCTTTTTTAATTTCATTGTTCGCATATAAAAACAAAAAAAAAATTGGAACTCGAGAGAAATCCATATTCAGCAACACAGAAGTACAATGCAGGAAATAATTCGCTAAAAAGTCTGTAAAAATGAGCAAAGATGTTCTGATTTTGTGCAGAAATTGCGTCGAATTCTGTCTTCCGCTCGACCAAAAATACAAAAACCGCTATCTTATGTATTAAAGAAACCAGGTTCTTTATTTTTAATTTGTGGACGGTAGGGGAGTGGCAAATGGGGTTTCAACATCCCAGAGCACTGCGCCTTTATGTGGCGACCTTGGCAGTGTACGTTGTATAATGTAAGAACACAAAATACCGTCCAGAGCAATGAGAACTTGTTTTTCTCCTTTTCAGCATATACGGGAAGGATCGTGACTTCGGGAAATTTAAGTTTCTCATTCATTCGTCAAATGTGTGAATATCTGAAATTTGAAATGTGGGTGGAAAAAAGAACAGAGATTGCGATTGGATGTCTATTCCGGTACATGGGCAGATATTGATTGCTTCGTTTTGCTTCAATTGTTCGTCTATCAGAAGCTCTTCGCATACTTTCCGATTTTTAAGTTAGCCGATACCAATGCAATTCAAGTAAGAGTTTAATTTATGCTTTTAAACGAAAAACCCATGATTTTCTGTTCTTGGCTTCTTATTCTCTTATGTATGCAATAATCACACTGTGTGAGACTATAATTATTGCAATATTTGACATTTATTTGCAATATTTATAATATTCGAAGCTGTGCTCGAAGTTTACAATTTTACGTTTTATAATGAACATGCCAACTGTGGGCGTGTCATATGGATTTGATATTTGAAGATCAGTAACAGAAATTTAACCTCGAATTTAGAGAAGATATCATTCAGATTCCAAATAAAATACTTAATCAAGAAGCCCATGTGAGTAGCATATCGTAAGATCGATTGAAAAACTATATGAAAAGTATAAAACTATTCAAAATACATAAAAAAAATTATAAAGTTTACAAGTTATTGCAGCATGAAATGTGATCAAAAAAATTAATTAAAATATCAATTGCACTAACAGGAATTGTGGAATTCCAACTTGTAGGCACCAGAGTTGTACTGACTCCCATAAATCCAGGTATTCATCTTATTATACTATAACCGTTGCAATTTCTTGTCTACAAATGAAGCATAAATACAAATATTATGAAAATGTGGATATAGTTGCAAAAAGTTGTTTTCAGTCACGGGTAATTGTATAATATATTTCCCAGTGTAAAGTAAATGGAAGGCGTAAAAATAAAAATTAATTATGTTGATGGGAAACATGCAATTTTTCGCTAAGTAAACTTCATTGTGTTTATCAAAAATATTGTATAGAAGAAGTTAAATTGTTTTAATATTTCTCTACAGTTTTTCATATTTCAAATAAGTAGTTAATACATTAGTAAACCAACCGCGGCGCGATGGTTAGTAAACGCCATCTCGTTCATAGGGTTGTGAGTTCAATACAGTCACCTAACATTATTTGAGTGGCGGTCACCTCGGTATGTCTGATGAACACTTCGAGCAGTCAAGTAATCGACAAGTTTGGTAAATGTTTCTAAAAATATGATGTTTTGAATCGTCGTTTAATTTTAGGTCCATTTAAGTGAGTCTAACAATACAACGTGTGTTCGTTCACAGAATGTGAGATGCTCTCCCACGGGATGATAATATGATTTTCTTAAAATATTTTAAGAATTTTTATCCGCTTAGCAAAGATAAGCTCATATGCTAGTGAAATTATACCGTTGAGGCTAATATTTAATTATTATACCCTCCTCCGTAAAAATTGAGGTATATATTATTTGATACGGCAAAAAATAACACCCAAAAAAGAAGCGCCTAAAGTACCAACTAAAGTATACCAAGTATGACAAAACGTGTTTTATGACCTTTTCATTCGATTGAGCGATAATTATTTGGCTGGCTTGGTTGACATGAAAACTGTTATCAATATTTTTTAAACTTCTCAAAACTTATCACAACCAATATATCACCCCGAACTTTCTGGTACCTCAATACAAGTCTACAAATTTTCCGAAATTCAGTTGTATGCTCTGTAACGCCTAACCGGTAGACATCACCAACTCGAAATGTTTGCCTAGAGTATTGGTAAATTTTGAAAAAATCCACTGATTAACCACACCTCATCTGGTGTCGCCCATAAAAATTAAATAAAAAAATTTCCTTTGTTCATAACTTTTCTCCAGTTACACGAAATTCAGCAAAATTTGGTATACCTTAAAGGCTTGCTAAACTATGGTCTGAAATCGAAAATGAATGGCATTTTCATATCCTTTCTGGTACCATCAACAGCACTTGAACGATTTTTCCAAATGCAGTATTTTCTCTGTTACTCCTAATTGGTAGAGAGCAGCAACCTATATTTTTGCTATTGTAATGCTTGATAAAATTTGAAAAAGTTGATTGATTAATCACATTTCATCCACTATCTCCCATACAAAGCAACCATTTATCCCATGTAATCTTTGTTTCATATCTTTTATCCAGTTGTGCATTAACAGTCTACTAAAATATGGTCTGGCAATGAAAATAGGCCTTATAGCCACACCCCTTCTGGTAACTCCAAGTTAATTTTTCCCCCTTGCAACTCCTAATTTGAATATTGTAGCGAACTAAATTTGTAATCTTTGTATTGGTTTGCATAACTTCCAAATTTGGCGAACCTAATATGTTTGATAAACTTGTCTTGGGTACGAAAATGGATTGAATTGTCACTGCTTTTCGGAAATCTGACGTGCAAATTAAATTAACTAATTCGTAGACTGTCAATTATTATACTGTTTCCGATTGTGTTAAATTATAAACTGCAAAGAGACATTTAGATAAAGACATATGAAAGTCAAATCAGCTGGCAGAAATGCCCGCATTTCATTTAATTTAATATATATAATTTAATTCATTGTATGCTAAAGAAACTATTTGCGTCCGTAGTGTCTTTCCTCTTTTGAGTAATTCCAACAAGCATTTTCTTAGGCACTTCGTTCACTTCATCTTAAGATTAAAACAATGAATTCCCCCACTCTCCTTTTTACGTTTTAATTTCCGGACTTGATTCTACTCCAGTATGATACATGTGATATACTGGCACCCGCATAGAATTCTTAGGCCATGTCAAAATTTGGTCAAATCATGCGGTTAATTTTACCACTTTCATATTTCGCTTCACATTCACCATGACAGCATCACGTTCCATGTCGTTTGGCGTGACAGACATCCTGGTAGCTGTGGTGGCTATGACTATGGCGATGCTGATGGCCCTGGCACTACTGATGATGTAGTTCACGACGGTGGCGAAAAGAGTGACTATAGAAAGTACGGCATGGAGGAATTTGTGGAACTGCTACCAGGTTTTACTTAGCACCGGAGAAGTGTAACGACGATGTTTGCATATAAAATTATGAAACATTTTATTTTCTCTATTTCATGCTTGTGTTTATCGTTATCGCTTTGTGATGCGTATGTGCGTGTGTGTCGTCCTTCGGCTATGTTTGTGCTATTGTGCACGTTTGACCTTTGAACTTTAGGTTAATTACATCGTTAACCCTTAGCCGTTCAAGAAATTCCTATACCAAACAACCATTATGTACCGAAAGAAATCTCTGGCCAAAAATATGATTGCGAACGTGACGTCTTTCTCTCGTCTGCGTCTTGTGTCTCTTTAATAGTTGCGAATTTTGAGATTGCCAACATTACATGGTTCACACTTATTTTAGGGTTTCTAATTAAAATAAATTGTGAATCATTTGGAAATTTGTGTTTGTCCTTTACAAATGCTATTATACCGTTTACTTTTATTCCACAGAATTCATGCTCGGTTTAATCGCTTGTTTCAAAGGCCATTTTTGATTATATTCAGCAACGTGTCTCAATTATCCTTTTGTGTTAGAATGAACGTTTTTTTGTTTCTTTTGCAATCTAATCCCAATATGACATAGAAATTTAATTTAAATGGAAAATAATCTTCCATTGTTCTATGGTTGCAGATAATAAAAACAGCTTCTGTCTGTTTCCTTTTAGGCACAGGAACAGAACAAAGGGATTTGGATGCGACGCAGATTATGCTGATTTTTTATTGATGAAAAGTAGTTATGAAGCAAGAATTCAAGCATACATTAGAACAATCAATTACTGAGCTTCATTTTTGAAAGGGGATACATCAAGTCAGACATTCAAGCTTCCGTGGTGGACAATAACAACGAGGATTCGAGAAGAAAACTATACCTACACTTTACGCTATACGTAACGTTTATTTCAAAAGTGGTGCCAGATCTTTTGATTTGTTTAATTTCTTGTTTGTTAATTTAATTCGCGTGAAACAAACAAATTAATTTCCTTGCATCCATCATTCTATGTTTATACTCACTATTATAACCAGACTTTGTCAGACACATCGAGGTAAGCACCACTCAAATAATGTTAAGCAGCTGTATGCGAGATTGAGCCAATGATCATGCGAACGATAGTCGTACGTACTAACCGTCGCGCCACGGTCACAATTCGCTTGGACGTGGTATACGAGTATCTTTCAAATAAGAATAATAAAAGCAGACGATATTTTCGACCACAAATTATTGAATATACGAGTATTCCGCTGTATTGTTGCCCCTTTTCCAAAAATATGTAATGTATAAGTTGTAGTAGAAAGAAATCCCTTATTTTCTCTAATAGATGGCTGTAGTGACCTACACCTCGTGTTGTAGATGGCGTTAGAAAAATAAGATTTCGTACTCAAAAGTACTCTGACAGTTTCGTGATTGTTTGACTCAATATTATTGAGTGCGCTTCTAAGATGGACACCAACAAAAAGGAAATATGATGTATTTTACAGCTTTTATTCGATAAAGGCGAAGACGCAAGCTAAGTGGCTGAAAGTGAGGATAGTGTTTATGGTTCTGTTACTAAAACAGACAATCACGCGGAATTTTAACCTTGAGGTCAAAGATGTAGCACGCTTTGGAATGCCATTTGTTGAAAATAGCAACCAAATAATGGAAACATTTAATTAACTCCGACCATCATGTGAGCACTACCCAGGAATCTATTTCAAACCACTCAAATAAGACTAGACAAGGTTGAAAGCGGTTCGATGCATGGGTGCCATACGAATTAACGCAAAAAAAATCATTTGAACCGAATTTCCATTTGCGAATCACTATTGGATCGGAACAATATCGACCTATTTCTGGAGCATTAGGTGACTGTAGCATGTTTTGGAAAGCCCATTGTCGAAAATTGTGATTCAATAATGAAAACTTCTAAGTCCGACCATTATGTAAGCATTGGTTCGATTACCCAAGAGCCAAACATTACACCAAATCTGTTTGGAACCACTCGATTAGAACTGAAAGAAGCTTGGTGCATGAGTGCTACACGAGGTAACGAGAAAAAACCTCGTAAGCCGAATTTCCATCTGCGAATCGCTGTTGCATCGGAACAACATCCAAACTTTCCGAAGCGAATGGTGGCCGATAATCAAAATTGAGTCGCGGTGAGTCTGCGCAAGCGGTAGCCAAGTCAAAAAGGTTTTTGGGAAGATTGATAGAAAATGGGCTGTTCTACTACTGCCAAACACTTAATTTAGACCTGCACTGCCAACAATTGGACCGTCTGAAGGAAGCAGTCGCCTAGAAGCGGCCATGTTTGGCCAATTGGAGTGGAATTGGTTTCCATCTGGATAATGTCAGGCCGCACATGTTGAGAGCTTGGTTAGGAAGTTTTTATGCATCTATCGTGATTAGTGATTACTATCTGTTTCTGTCTAAGGAGAACGGTTGTGTTGGTGTAGAATTCGCCTCAAAAGAAGCTTGAGAAAGTCACAGTCCCAATTTTTTGTCACAGTCACAGTCCCAAGGGTTTCTATGTAAGAGACATAATGATCGGTGCATATTTTATCTAAATCAGATCTTTCAAGCTATGCTAAATAAACCCTTTAACATCATGCACGAATATTGTTTACTACACTCTACATACCTGTATATATAGGTATATGTATATTATTTTGGCAGCTAACTGAAGGGATAGATATTCCGACCTTTGCTATAGTACAGCGTCATTGTTTGAGTCTTTCAAAGATCGTTGCCAACATTAAAAGAACATAACATTCTATGCGTTACAATACATTAGGCTCCGTGGTGCACGAGAACATCGCACATATAATCTTTGATTTGATTTTCTGTCACCAACAAAAACGTATGCCGATGATACATGTATTAATAGCAGATATCTGAGAGATGTTACTGCAGTCTTCTCCAGCATTCCATTTGAAGTGGTGGATGAATTCAGAAGAAGAAGATAGAAGGAATGTATCGCAAATTAACATATGTTGCTAGGTTAAGAAAACAAAAATTCGACTGTACTAAACGTACCTGTCTTGCTGTATGACGCAGAATTCTGTGTTATGACAAAAATGGATAGATCAGTGTTGGCAGTCTGAGAGAGAAAAATATTAGAGGTATTTATGCTTGAAGGAAAAACGACTTAACTACCAATTTATTGTTTTGAGATATTAAGGACATCACTATTAAGGGCATAAACAATAAAACCCGAAATCATATTCGCATTTATATTAATTTTTAGAGTTATTATGTAATTTTTCAAAAAAAATGGAGATTAAATGCAAACGTGTGCTTAAATAAGGACAACAATATTAACGAATAAACTAACTCCTAACTTCACTTCAGTCATTTTTCATTGTGCACTTAACTTAAGTCATTTTTCATGGTGGATTATGTTGTACGGATTCTCTAGAACGAAAATTTCGAAATTCCGATACGAACTCGATGGATTGCGAGCAAAAACTTAAGTTAATTTAGCTGTTAAGGACCATTCTTTTGAAATACTATCAAAACCTAGTGTGACAAATTAGAAAAGGAGCGCAGAAAATTAAAACGTTTGTAGCTATTTTCTGCGTGCTACATATAACTGATGCACCACCAGTTGTGCTACAATAAGAAATTCAAATGGTTTTTTTGTAATCAAAGTATTCATTTAATCCTCATTTATTGTATAGAAAATTCAATTTTATTTTATATAAATAATTGGTTTTGAAAATGATAAATCGTAGATGATCTCCATGCTCATTCACGCACATGCGACACCTGATCAGAAAATTATTCTTTGAGGCCTGAAAAGCTGAATTCGGGATCGCCTCAATTATTATTTTAATGGACTGCTTCAGTTCAGTCAAATTCCTTGGTTTCATGTAGCACACCTCTTGCTTGATGTAACCCCATAAAAAAAGGCTGGTTCGGTCAGGTCAGGTGACCATGGGGGCCAGCGGAAGTAAAGTTTCTGGATATTAATTTGTTTGGGAATTTTCATTGAAGCTCCGCCACAACCAGTCTGGCTATGTGTGCAGTTGCTCCGTCTTGCTGGAACCAAATACTGTTGAAACGAATACACCTTCGGCGCAGTTCTGGGTAATAACAACTCTTTCAACATATTTATAAAACGGTTCCCATTGGTCGCCGTTTTGTATTTGCAGCACAATTCGTGCGCCACCCAGTAGAAACAGATGTCTTTCTCTATCTATCGTCATCGTTTTCGTTCTATCGTCATCTAAGTAAGTACATACTTAGATGTAGCTTGGAATCGTATCGATCACTTTTTATGAGTCGAACAAAATATACTGCCAAGCAAACATTCACTAATTCTCCAATTTATACTTGTATGCCTTCGCAATCACAATGCATTCTAGATGATTATCAACTAAAGCAATTTTATCAACTCGCTCAATATCATCTAGCCAATGAAATTGCAATATTTTGAGGCGTTGGATTGTTCTTCTCATGACGTAGATTTCCTTCAAACACTATCATAACTTGTTTCCACCCATTCCCTAAACTGTTTACTATTGTTTACTTCTGTTCTTGTTCTAGTCGTGAGTGGTCTCCGTAACGGACGCTCCCAGATCAGGACGACCAAAAGAAATGGTTTCCGAGGAGATGAGAGATTTAATTATTGTTAATCCTCATGCAACAGTTAGATAAATAGCTGAAATAATCAAAAAATCAATCTGAACTGCTCACGGGGTCATAAAAGAGCTCGGATTTGAGAGCAACCTCGATGTGTGGATACCGCACTCTCTCACCGAGGCCCCACACTACCTTACGGACCTGTCTGAGTTCCTAGAGGTTGGGTGGGAAATTTTACCTCACCCACCGTACTTCTCAGACGCCGCCCGTGCGATTATCACCTATTTAGCAGTCTGAGCAACCACTTGAAGGATTTGAATTTCCGTAACGACAAGGGAGTGAAAAACCGAACTGAACGTTTTTTTTTTTTCAGAAGAACCACGAGATTTTTATGAGAGAGAAATTAAAAAGCGCTCAGAGAGGTGGAAAGAAGTTATTAAAAAAGGGGGCGATTATGTAATAGATTAAAATAATTGTTTTCTTGTATGTACATTTTGTAAATAAATTTTACAATTTACTAACTTTCCGAAACACCCGATACTTTGCTGCTTCAGTGCAACCATAGCGGAAGGACCATTCAGCAGCTTCATTTTATACGTTCACTCGCAAGAATAAAAGTATAAATATTTCATATGGCCTAAATGTAACATCTAGAGAGAATCATTTAAAATATCACGATAACTGCCGTAAATCTTACTAAAACATCTCACAAATTGGAATTTTTTTACATTTTGACATATAGTAGGGGCTTGTAAAAGGCCTATATAGTCCGGTTCTTTCTAGTATCTCTGACAAAAATTGACCGATGCCCCGAAATTAAACTTTTTCCCTGTGACTCCCAATTCATAGACTGCAGTAATCAAACTTTTGTCTATCATATTGCTTCCAGATAGCTGACAAAAGTTGGTCTATTAACCATGCCTTTCGGTTCCATACAAATGAATAACTTAAACTATTTATACGTAATTTCGAAAATTTCATTCAGTTGCATCGATCCCAGTCAAATTTTGTACACCCTAACACACATTTAATAAATGACAATGATATTTTCACGCCTCTTCTGGTACTTCCCATACAAATTGACGGATTTATCGAAGTTCAATATTTTCCCCTTCGCAGACCACAGCAACATACATTTTTATTTATTGAATTGCTTTATAATGCCGAGTAATATTTTAAAGAATCTTCCAAGTATCCCCGCCCCTTCTGCTACGTCCCATACAAATGACCGACTTAACCCACACATTTTTGGCTTCATATCTTCTATGAACGAGCAGTTGCACTAAGATTTAGTTAAATTTAGTATATGTATATGTTCAGCGTTCGGTATGGTAATGTCTCAGAATGAAAAGGGAGCACACTGCAACATCTATTTTAGGTATTAAGTGCACAACTAGACTCCCGCTTTTTGCCAATAGATGGCGACAGCTGTAAGTGCTAGTCGATTCTGCCAAAACCTAAACGCCATTAGCTAAGCTTAGAGATATGGTACACGTATTGCCTCGACACAATAGTGATTTTCTTTTGACGTCATATTCATTTGGTTGGCGACAAAACAAAACGTTTATGGAGATGCCGCTTTAAGTGAAACACCGACGGACGGTGATTTTGATGTTGACAACCGCTAGCGTGAAGGAAGAGGAAAACCCACTGAATTGACGGCATTGCTTGATGGAGATCCTTGCCAAACGCGGGTAAAGCTTGCTTCAGTATTTGGAGTTACCCGCCAAGCCATTTCCAAGCAATTGCATGGATTGGGAATGGTTCTAAAGCAAGAAACTTGTGGTCCTTATGAGTTGAAACCAAGGGGCCTTGAGTGTCGTTTTTTCGCCTGTGACAAAAAAGGAAGGATTTTCTAGATCATATTGTAACGGGTGATAAAAATGGATTCATTACATCCATACAAAGAAAAAAAGGTTACAGGGGCTGACCGGTCTACGCCGTCGTCTCGGCCGAATATTCACGCTGCGAAGGTTATGCTCTATATTTGGTGGGACTAGGTCGGTGTGTTCTATTACGAGCTGTTGAAACCAAGCAAAGCCAATACTGGGAATCGGTATCAACTTCAATTAATGGGATTGAGCCGAGCTCTCGGCGAGAAACGCCCACAATACATGGAGAGGTAGGAAAAAGGGATTCTTCAGCATGACAACGGGCGGCTTCACGTAGCCAAGACCATTAAAATCTACCTGCAAACGCTGAAACGGGAAGTCTTACCCCATCCGTCATATTCTGCAGATACTGCACCATTCGATTATCATTTGTTCCGTTCGATGGCACACGGTCTGGCTGACCAGCAGTTGCACTCATATGCCGACATCAAGAAATGTCTAGAATCGTGGATAGTCTCAAAAGGTGAACAGTTTTACCGTGAAGAAATTCAAGCATTTCCAGAAAGATGGGAAAAAGTAGTAGCAAGCGATGAGCAATACTTTCAATGAATCATTAGTAAACATGTTTTCATAATAAAGTTGCATTTTTATTAAAAAGAAACGACGAAAACTTAATTGCGCACCTAATATACATATAGATAGATACATTGTTCGAAACTCATTTATAACTCTATAATTTCCAATTAGCAGGTTGTAGTAGTCCAGATGAAGTAACCAACTCCTCTATGGTACCTTCCATATAAATGACCGATTTAACCAACATATTCTTGCTTCTTGCTGCATATATTTCATTTAGTTGTACCAAACTCGGCTAAATTTGACACATATCTTGCGTTTAGTAAAACAATTTCCAAAAACGAACATTTAATATTCCGCTGTAATCCATAATTCGTAAACTGAAGTTAGTTAAATTCTTGGCAGTTATATTTCGTTGTATTGTTGAAATAATCACGGCCTCCCTGGTACCTATAACACAAATTACTAGTACTTTATTTAACTTATATATTCCCACATTCATACCCTTTATTCTGATAAGCATCAAGCATTTAGTACCGCGAATGAAAATAGACCTAAGCCCAAGCCCTTTGGGGTATCACGCGTACAAATTAGACGACTTAACAAAAATCGGCGGTCCCTCCACATTTTCCAAATGGAAGACTTCAGAAAGTTACAACTTTGACTTCTTTTATTATGCTCCAATTGAAAGTATGTTATAAAAGGTTGTCCATTTAGTAGTTTCAAAACCACCGGTCTGGCAAGGCTGTCAGCTGTTAAATGTGTCATCTGAAGAGTTATTTATTTAGTGAAAGATTTGCCATTTGCGAATATGGATCGTTTAACAATACACGAAGAACGTGTAAAAATAGTTAAAACTTACTAAAAAAATTGATTTCAACGTGAGCTCTCAATCGAATAACATGTTCTTCAGCAATGAAGCTCATTTCACACTCGGTGGTTACGTCCACAAACAAAATTGTCGCCTATAGGACTCGGAGAACCCAAAAGTGATTGTGGAGAAGCTATTACATCCGGAAAGAGTGGCTGTTTGGTGCGCATTATGGTCTGGAGGTGTCATTGGGCTGCATTTTTTCGTAAATAACCTCAAAAGGATCCACTGCTGCAACCAATCCAGAGGCGTTCATTTAAATAATATTGTATTTCGTACATAATAGCAAGATTTAAGCATTACAATGAAATAATCAAAATCATAGCTTTATGTGTGTTTCATTTAACTTTAATTGGCAACGAAAAATGGATTATCCTATATATACCTTCAACCGAAGGAAACCATGAATGAATTTAAGAATGGAGAAATTTTACACGCCCCTTCTGCTAACGTTCACCCTACTGCAGTAATAAAAAAGAAAATTTCTGTGATGTGATTAAAACTTCAATGAAGGTAAATACTATCTGATACGGCAAAAATGTAGCACCTAAAAGGAAGCGTTTGAAATATCCAGCATCCCTTGACCAAACGCGTTTCGTAACTTTCTAAATCAATTGAACTTAGCAGGTAGCTAAAACAAAAAGTGATTCAAATTCAATAGTATCACAAACATCAACACAAACTCAATGTATCCTTAATCACGGTATAAAAATCACAAACACTAGCGAAACCATAGTTTTGGGTAACTTTTTTACAAGTTACGATTTTCAACGAAATCGCCATATTTCAATGAAATTAAACATGTGTGCTTATATTACAATGGATCATTGAAAATAATAACACATCAAACGAATAATTGAATATTGCAGACTATATTTTACTTAATAATTCCAAACTTTATGTTCAACGCAGCCCTTTAATATTTTACTCTGTAATTAATTCTGATTACCTTACATTCCTCCTATTGTCCCCACAACTTACTAATATAAATACAATAATTTATCGACCTGAACCTTATAAACTTAAGCCGAGTGACGCCATGTTCGTGATGATATCAAAGTCAACGCTTGGATATGGCCCTTAATATAATTGATAATAAAAAATAATAATAATATTGGAATTTATTTTTGCCCCTCAACCATTCACAGCCTAAGGAAACTATTTCTATTAGTTCAAATGTTAAATTTACTTCCATAACTAAAGTTTATTTAAATTTTACATTTTCGAAGCACCCATCGTTCTATTTGCCAGTTTTGTTTTATTTTATTTCGCAATTGACATCGAAATATTTGCAAATATTTGCACAATAATTCAATGGAGCACCCCATGAAACACCATTAAGAAGTCAAACACTTTTGCTGCCTCCTATGGCGCAACTTCTTTATAGTTTCTTTATGGGTTCTTTTTTTTGGCAAATCGTTGAATGAATATGGGAATGGACTAACACTTGACAACAAAGTTTATTGAACTCAAAATAACCTCAACTTGGGAACCTTTGCCTCATTGAATGGCTGGTCAGACGGCAGAGAAAATGACGACAATTAGACACTCTGGCATTCGGGAGACGCCAACTCTAACCCGAAATATACACTGACGTAACTTATATTTGCCAACTGTACGAATGTGAAATATACTATAATATAATATAATACGTTTAACGCAAGGATTACTCATACGTCACTCATGCCAGAGAGTTTGCAAATATTTCCGCATAGCATCATAATTCGCAATGGCGTGATAGAAACGCCGCGGTAGTAGAAAACGTAGGATAGTTTGAGTGAATTTATAGAAAAGTATTCAATTATTCGTAATCTTTAATGTTTGTATTTACTAACATTTTACATAACAGACTTTGAATATGCTGAATTGGGTAGATGATTTTTAAGATTGCTTTTAAGAATTTTTTTGTAGACAAAATCATATTCTCATGGCATTAGTCATACAAAGTCATTCATTCCAAATGTGTTTAGAATGCTCATATATCCACATGACTCTCAAGCTACCAGCAACATTAACCATTTTAAAAACCAAATTTGCAACTTTTATAAAAGCTAAGAATCTAATGCAATTCCTTAATTATGTGGAAGATTATTTTGTAATAATTCTGAACTTTTATCATTTTCTGTTCAATATTTATTTGTGCAAAAATGTTCTAAAATTTGTAATTCCTATACTGTAACCACAAAAGTTTTTGTTGTTGTACGGGATATCCAACCATAAACAAATCACAAATTAAAACTGTAAGCAAAATCGCTACACGACAATTCTATAAATTTATTTTTTTTTTATCATTAATTTTGTATCTACCTCCACTTTCTCGTTGGAAGCAATTTTGATTTTGCCACTTTCAACCTGTCATACATTCATTGCATTATTGCTCAAACTATACCAGAAACTTTCTGAATATATTTCCAAAGTTTCATCGCAACGACTTTAAAGAGAGTTCCCGGAGAGATCTTTTTAGTTTAGAAAATACCGGTTTATCTAGTTTTCGGTTTTAAAAGTAAAGTATTTATAAATAAAATACAGATAAAGCTATGATTTCGATGAAACTTTTATTTCATTATAATACTTGGACTTTGCATTTATGTACGAAATATAATGGATTGATTGCAGCAGTGGATCGTTTTGGGGTAGTTTCCGACTACTTTTTCGCAGACTTCAAGCGGTACCTCGGCGAGAACTTGACGAATGTTGCTTTTCAAACGCTTCAACGTTTGGTGAAATGTCCCAACACGATCTTTGCTGTAACCCCACAAAAAAAGCCTAACGGCATCAAATCGCATGATATTGGTGGCCAATTGACGTCGCAAAAACGTGAAATTATACTTTCAAGAAACATTTCATGTAATAAAGCCAAATGTTCCACCTTATTGGAACCATATATCGTCCAGTTCATAATCTTCCATTGCGGGCTAAAAAAAAGTCGGTTATCACGCAGCCATAGCCGCCACACATTCACTATCAGAAGCGGTATTTTCAGCAGTGCATACATTGCAATGATGCACAAGCCTAACCACGTCTCTAATGCTTAAAGTCTCTTCAAATTTCTTTAAAATCTTGCCTATTCCCTGCACAGCAAATCGACTATCATAATCACCTCGTAATTCACTAAAAGTCCCGGTGTTTGGATCACCACTTTTGTAGTAAGTTTTAGTTAGGCGAACCACAATCGTAAATGGCAAACTTTTGACTATAGGTAAATAAATAACACTTCAGATGACAGGTATCTAACAGCTGACAGTATTGCCAGACCGGCGGTTACGAAATCACTAAATGGATAACGCTATATTTAGACAAGTTCATTTCCGCCTACGAATTCTCATGCAATGGAAGATTTCTGTTTATTCTTATTTAGCGCTGCCCGAAAATATTTGATATAAGCACATATTTTATTATCTGATACGAATCAGAATATATTACTTCACAAATGTTGAAATATTATTCAGATTTTGAAATATAATGGGATATGCATGAGTTTTTCTCATTCAGCCATCCTAGACGCTCACTAACCGAAATATGCAACATGTTAATTAACAATCACGTTTTAGCAAATAAGTCATAAGTTTTTTTTCCCCCCATAAAACTTGTTTTATTGATATACACTTCTCTTTTACAATTGTTATGAATTCGTGAACCGAATTATAAATATATATCTTATTCAGCAAGACATTTGAACATGAATAAAGATCTCATCTGTCAGGTTACGACGAATAAACGCAACGTATAAAATGCAATAAATATTAATTAACCCACAACAATTTTGTTTAAAAATGTAGACTTTTTGAATTTTTTTTTTAGATTTTTTTACCTTTTTTCGCGAATGTTTTGACTTTTTTATTATAAAAAGCTTCTGGCAACACTGCGTATGTTGTCTGAAACATAACTTAATTAACACGAAAATACGACATGTTCACTGCTGTGAACCCAGATATTTCGCAAATCAAATTTGAATTTCACCTGGGGAATAAATATTTACACTACTACAGTCCGGTTTAAAATAGGTTTTGTATTTAGATTCCATTCAATAACAAATTGTTAATTATTAGATTTTCACAAATTGTATGATGAATCGAGTATATATGAAACCAAATATCGATTTAAAATCCAAAACCATCATTGCTCAATTACACCACAATACAGCATATTTTTTCTTCGAGTAAAGCACCAGCCATGTACACGAACAAAATTATAACACGGAATATTAACAATAGATGAAAAAATGACATTGTTTAAAGTGAAAAAATATATGTTACTCTATATTCTAAAATATACATACATATATAGGTATATACATGCCCACATTCCCACTCGTGTAGAGTACTCATTATATATTTAGCACTTGTGACATTTTCATAATTATAACAATATCCCATCCATGGTTTTATTAATAAACTTGCTTCAAAGAGTAATAATAGTTTTCATAGGAAATGTAGTTATTATCGGCCAAGTTGTGGGTTCCTTTTCTCAATAAATTATTCTACAGCAGTTATTGTCACGATAATTTCTATACGTAGTTTTTTATAGCAAAAGGCGAATAAATATTCCATTAATGTCTTTAGTGCATATCCTTCAGATAGTGAAATTTTTAGATATGAATATTTGTTTGATAAAATATAAATTTAAAATGGCATCGGAAGTTTCCAATGCCAACGATCTCTGTGACGATAAGAAGTGAAAGCTCCTATATTATCGTCGAATCTGGAAAAAACCAAAATTTAGAAAAAAAAGTCTAATTTTTTAAGAGAATTGATGCGGTTTGAACAGAGGTATACCAACTTTTAGTGCGCTTTACAGGTTGAAAATTAGCACATGATATCCTTATTCATACCGAAAGTTCTTGAGAGATATGACATATAATTAGAATTCAATTCAATTCGCAAATCATAATTTACAAAAAGTATAACCTGCATCCAGTCAGCATCAGTTCCCCCTCTTTTTTGCCATTAGGTTCAATTAATTTAAGATAGAATAGGATGAAAACGGATGAAAACAATTTTCATAGCCAAGGCCGTATGAAACTTTTCTAAAACGTAATTTTTGATTAATAGGTGGATAATTCCTATAATGGTATTATATCGAAAATAGTAATTGAATGCAGTAACTATTTGTCTCCAGTATTAATTGATATTTTTAATAAAAGAATTGCAAGCGTAAAATATCCTGAGTCTCAAAATTGGTAAAATTATTCCTATTCCGAAAATGTCGAAAGCTATGTCCGTGGAAGAGTTTCGTCATATTACAATTTTGTCTGTAACAGACAAAATTTTTTAAAAATTATTGAATAAGAAGTTGTTGGGTTAACTAAATCAAAATAAAGGATGTGGAACTGTAGGGGCTGTGATCAATGTGGTAAACTTTATTTGTGATGGTTTGGATAGTGGTTTTCATGGCGTTGCAGGCTTGTTTTTAGACTTTTCTAAGGCATTCGATCTTGTAGATTATGATATACTGCTAGAAAAACTATCATATTATGGAATTGTCGACAAGGAATTACAACTCTTGAAAAACTATTTATCTGACAGAAAACAAAATGTACAAATTTGTAAGGTAAAGAGTGAAATAGTTCATGTAAAATCCGAAAGAGACCACTTCTGTCTTCTATTTATTTAAATGATTTAATTAATTTGAAGTTGAATGGCCGGTTGTATATGTTTGCAGATGATATGTGTTTATTTTCTCCATATAAATATGATCTGGCTTTGAAAACCATGATGGAGAGAGACATATCATTAATTTTTGAGTTTGTGAGAATAAACAAATTAGTTCTTAACGCAGCCAAAACTAAACTAGTTCGATTTAGACCACGCTCTGAAGTGAAATACCTGGGTGTGACATTACAAAGTAATTTAACATGGGAAAGTCATATCACCAATGTTAAGAATAAATTTACTCCTGCCATTGGCATTTTATATACATTAAACTACATTTGGAATAGAAAAACTAAGCTACTTGTTTTCAACTCACTCGTTCAAAGTCATTTAAATTATTTCGCAATCGTATATGGTCACAAAAATACTGTTGCTTTAAGAAGTTTACAGCGCATGCAGAATATGGCACTTAAAAATATTTTTGATTTATGAGGATATAAACATTCCTGTCTTGCTTATTCGTGGAATACATCTGCATCAGCTTGTTATGAATGTATACAAATCTTTAAATAAAATCGGATGCAGAATTATTGAATTTACACAAAATCAAACTATTTTTTGCACAAGAAATTTTAATAATTTGAAAGTTGTGAGGTACAGATTAGAGACCACTAAACAGGGTAGTTTTGGTAGAATACAATAATTTGCCAATGACCACTAAAAATGTAAATAATATATCCACATTTAAAAAGAATATGAAGGATTACCTAAAACGAAATTTGCAGATTGTTCTCATGTAATTCCAATGTTTTCAAAAAAATATGAACTCTTAACTAATTAATGAACAGAACTCATTTGTTAATATATTTTACTTGAAATTGTGTATTGTTGTTAGCGTACACGTGAAACTTGTTGCCAGCATGCCTCAATAATGCCCTCTGGCGCTGAGGCTAAATATTATATTGTTATATATTGTACTCAATTTTAAATATATTTTTTATTTATTTCGGTTAATACAGGGTTATACGTTTAGTGTTTTCAAAACCGTCGCTCTGCAGGGCTGTCAGCTGTTAAATACCTGTCATCGGAAGTGTTACGTATTTAATGAAAGATTTGACATTTACAAATAGCAACGTTTAACAACCAAAGAACGAGTACAAATTGTTGAAACTTAACGTGGGCTTTCAATAGAACAAAATGTTCTTTCAGTATTTGTTCTGCAGTATTTAGAATATTTTATGGAAACAAGCTATCAGTGACCCCCACTTATTGATTGATTTAGTTTTACTTCCTCACACAGCCACCATTTTTCATATGTTTTATTTTCATTTATTATTTTATGCGCTTAGTAATTTGCTTCATACGAGTACGTGCCAAAAGGCTTTAAATTACATGATTATTAAATATGCGAAACAAAACAATACTTTAAAATGTCTCTATGCAATCGATCAATTACTATATGGAACAGTTGCAGAGAACTACACTTAGTAAATATACCTAATGGGGAAACAACTTTCAGCAAAAGAAGTTGAATTTCACCGTTACTGCCGGAAAACTTGCCTATCCGTGTATTGATTTCATCGAAAGACACTTTATTCTTTTCCAAATAATGACACATTTCGTTTAAAAGTTATATCACATGCATTCCAAATAAAAGGGAAAACAACTACCTTTTGAGCCGTCTTTACTGTTTCCGTCTTCCCCGGCTCATTAGCTAAAGTTCATTGTTTTTATTGTAAGTAATGGATAATGAATCGGTGCAGAAATTTAGCAAAACTATTATGAAGCATAGCTAAAAATTAATTTGAAAACATCCCCCAATCGATGTTGAGTAAATTGGCTCCAGACTTGCCGATAGTACTCGCAAATATAATTGTATGCGCTAAATTAAAATTATCATGCCATGTGATTTGTTCATGGCCGCAACAAGCTGACACACTTTCACTCCTTATCGATCAAAACCATATCTTTCGTGGTTTTTATCAATGATTTATGAAAGTCCCCTAACTGTAGTCGTCACAAGAGAACAAAAGGCAACGAAGTTATTTCACCCCTTCCTATACAATCGCTATCTCTGACACAATCAAATACTGAAACTATCATATGAAAATGTTTGTAACTTAATCAAATTAGTTTTTTGTTTCCATTTCGGAAATATCATGAAAATGTTTCATTTCTGTAACTTCTGTATTGTTTCCTGTTTTGTTAAAAGATTCTATTTTTTATTGGATATAAATATGTTGATTACTTCGAATTCCAGATCAACAAACAATCAAAGATAAGTCAGTGAAGAATGGGTCTAATTACTGCACAATTTAATATGAACAAATGTTCGATGTATGAGTCCGATATAAATAAAGCTATATTTATTTGGCATAATTTCCGAATCAAGCTTAGACCCAAAAATAGAAATTGGAGTCAAACAAGGTTAATATTTTAAATCTCTTTAAAATATTAAATACCAAATCAATACAGAAAATTGAGTCAGTTGATCTAACTTACAGATATCCGTGTCAAAAATCCTGCCGCAGAAGTTTCAGTGGCTTTTTTTGACATTTATGTATACTAACTGAGGTGGCTTTTTCCAAATATATTACATATATAATTATTATACATTTATATTCTTAAGCGAAATATTGAAGACTTTCTGCAACTGTCCGGTCATTTTTTAGAAGGAAATCGATCAAACCCAGAGCAGATATGACAACAAAAATTATCTATGATTTAATATCACAGCTAAAATAAATTGGATTTACCCCGAAAGGGCGAAAAGGTAGCAACGTGTGCCGTGTCTCCATTTCCAGCAGTAGTGCTTCTAGATTGCTTCCAATAATATGATTATATACTACTTCAAAGTAGTAATAATAATGCTTTTTTAGAAAAATAATAGTTTAAAGTAATGAAATATTTTCTTCTCCTTCGTTCACTTTGAAAATTATTAGTAGTACATAAATTTTGGGGCATGAATTTTTAAATTTACTTTGGCGTAGTATACGATATATTTTAATTTATGCATATTGTGATTTACTTAATAGTTTCGAACTGTAAGATTGTTAACTTAGTTAATTGAAATGTCTTAACTACAAAAAAAATTTTCCAATTAATTAATTTTTTCTCATTATTTTTATTTTCCTTCACTTCATCTAGTTTTAGTGCACTTTAATTTCAGCATTATAAGTTAATAGTTACTAGTTAATTTTATGTTATATTCTAACTTATATTTTGTTTTTGTTTTTTTTTTTTTTTTTTTTAATTGGAGCAGTATTTATTCAATGTATTTTTTAGTTTACCTGATATTGGCCAAAAGCTTTAAATTGCAAGAATATTAAATAAATGAAAAGAATATAAAAATTACGTTCAAAAAAAAACCTGATGTTGATACCCAATATATGCGAGGTGTGATCAAAAAATAATCGATATTTTCAAATTTCGTGAGTTACGTATGTTCGACTTTCGCATTTTTTTTTCTGTTCTGTAGGTACACGTGTCTGTTATATACATATGTTGACAATATCAACCATTTTGGATTGTCAGTTTGTTCGATTTTCGAACTTCGATTCTTTACTATTCGAAAAAATGGCTCAAAGAAACTGTATTAAGTTTTGTGTAAAAAATGAAATTAAATGTGCAAGGACATTTGAAATGTTGCCTGTGGCGTTTGGCAAGTCTACTATGAGCAAAACACGAGTTCAATTGTGGTATAAGGAAGGCCGAGAAGATGTCAATGACGATGCTCGTCCTGGTCACCCGAGCACGTCAACAACCGACGAAAACATTGAAGCAGTGAAGAAAATGATTTTGGATTATAGTCGAATCACTATTTGAGAGATTGCTGATGGTGTTGACATATCGTTCGGTTCATGCCAAGCAATTTTTATGGATGTTTTAGGCATGAAACGTGCGGCAGCGAAGATTGTTCCAAAATTGCAAAATTTTGACCAAAAACAACATCGCATGGACATCGTTTAGGAGCTGTTGAACGTTGCCAACGACGACTCAGATTTCCTCAAAAAGGTCATAACTGGTCACGAATCTTGGGTGTATGGCTTTGACATTGAAACCAAAACCCTATCATCCCAATGGAAGCGTCCAGAAGAGCCAAGACCGAAAAAAGCACGTCAAGTTCGGTCAAACGTGAAGGTTTTGCTCACTGTTTTCTTCGATTGCAATGGCGTGGTGCATCATGAATTCTTGCCACAAGGTCGTACGGTCAATAAGGAATACTACCTTGAAGCTATACGCCATTTGCGCGATGCAATTCTTCAGAAACGCACAGAATTGCAGAAAAACCAATCATGGATTTTGCACCTTAATAGCGCATCAGCTCACACATCTATGCTTGTGCGTGAGTTTTTGGCCAAAAATAAAATCGCAATCATGGCTCAACCACCGTCTTCACCGGACTTGGCGGACTGGAGCTGTTGGCAATACCAAAAAGCGCGTTTCAGAAGTGTTTGGAGGATTGCTGGCTTAAATGTATTATATCTCAGGGGCATTACTTTGAAGGGCACAAGATGGTTATTGATGAATAAATTAATATTTTTTGAAAAAATTGAAAATAACAGTTATTTTTTTATCATACTCGTAAATATCCAAATTCTCTACATTTATTATGATTTAATGTATTACATTATCCAGTTGGACATGTACACTGTTAGCGTAATTTTTATTATAATATATAATCCCATAAATTTAAAAAGTTAACTATTTTTGAGAAATGTTTCAGAAAATATTGTTGTAAAACTACATAACCGTATGACATAAATAGCATTGAATAGTTGTTAAGTTGCAAATTCTTGCCCCCTATGACATGCCAATATTATAATCATAGGTTTTAGTCAAATAGGAACTACGACTGTACCAGTAGTTGTGACGATTATAGTGCCAATTGGTATGAAACATTTTTACTGGGAATGGAGGACACTTTAAAAGATATTATAGGCGATACAAAACTTACATTGTAATCCACAAAATATTAACCATGATTTAATTTTAGTTAATGAATTCTTAATTAAAGATTGAAAGACATGATAAGCTATTCCAGTTACTGTATTAAACCGCAGTACAGCAAATAATTGCATTGTTTAAAGTTTTAATAAATAAGTTTATCTATGTTAAAACAAACAAATCTATTGAAACCTGTTACCACAATGTAAACACCATAAAACATTTAAAGACAAAATATTTAATACGAATGGCATATTTGATTTGCCCTTTGGTATTCTAATGGAATTACAGAGTATTTTTCGGAAAGGTTTTTTTAGAAAAATTTCTGAAATGATTAAAGCATATGTGGAGACATTACAGAATATCTAGAATCGCAATCCAGTGATACAGGAGGAAAATGAAAAAATGCTCTAATGTGAAAAATTAACAATTTATGAAATTCTGACAAATTTATTCTCATTCCGTGAAATCCATTAGAATTGTTTCAAATAATAATAATTGAACAAAATTACCATTAACAAATTTTCAACTACAATTATTTGAACCAATTATATTGAAATCGAACCAATTGTTTAGTCAATTTATCTACCTATAGTTAGTTTTTGAAACATATCAAATAGCGAAATCTTTTTCTTCAAGCAACGGGAGATGTCGGTGGCATCTGTTGTGAAAGTAAGCAGTTTGAGCAATATCAAGTTCTTCCACTCGAAAGGAATGACACAGTAAGAGTTACGATTATTTGTAATTGAACAATTGGTGCGATTTCAATTCAATTGATAATTGTAATGGCGCAGATCTATAACTAGAGTAATAGTAGTTGAAAAAAAAATTGGCTTGATGAATGAAATGGCATAGGCAAAAAACATATCGTATGTTCGAATATTGTAATGCGAAATTACGAACAGCTAAAGGTTTACTATTATATGATTGTCAATTGAAATCTTTTTAGGGCAATACAAAAAATTGCGTCACTTGGGATCGAAACCGGCTGGAGATCTTGAGATAACATGTGGTGGCTATATGGTGTGAAAGAAATTTTGTTTGGTTGACGCCCTAAACAAAACACCACAATTTGCTGCATAGTGTAATCAGCAACATGTTTTCATTTGTTCATATTCGTACAACATGCTTTCAACTGTTCATAATCATTTGAATATTTTTATTTTATTCTTAATTTTTTTATTTTATTTACTTTAAATGCTAAATAGCATCTGGTATTGATTTCCATTGTAGTTAAATTAAATGTACAACTTGTACCTGATGCTACGAAGCGTCATCAAGCTTGTGACAATTTTTCAAAAATTGTCCCACAATAAGTTTCATATGCAGCAGCAAAAAAAAGTCTCTTAAGTTATCTTAAACAGATTAGCACTTTTTTAATTGCAATAATTTTAAGTAGTGATACTAATAAATGAGTAAAACTTAATTAATCATATCATTTCATGAACTTTAAGCATCTTAAATCAGTCCATATCACCAACGCAAATTTTTAAGAGTCATCACAAGATATTTTGGCATTTCAAATTGAAAATGTCGGTTTGTACAGCTCGTCCCACTAATCAGCCAACACACACACACACAAAACAATTGAGTGTAGGATGAATGGAACCAATGGCGAGGTTGCAGGACGCAAGGAGTGGAATATATTGAAATGGTTGTATGCTGTGCCGCAACTCAAATTACAATCATGGCATACTAAAATGTCAGGACAGAGTGAGTTGAGGTGCGGGTGGAAACGGATGTAGAAACGTGTCGACAAAAACAGAGATAGATAGTAAACATACTATGACATTTAAACGCCAGTGTGTGGGAACACCAACCAACATACATACATATGTATATTGTAAACGATTTATTTTACTATTAGATAAAAAAGCAAACCAAATTCAGCATATATAAATACATGTAGCTGTTGTATGTATGTATGCTAAGAGCTGATGATATTTTACACTATCTGTTGATGGTATTTATCTATATACAGACATGACACGATAGGTATCTGGTACAATTTTTGTTAAACGTATTTTGCGTAATGTTTAGAAATTAAAGCTATCACAGTCCACATCCGATTATTTGATAAACGGTTTTCGGTTTTTTCATATGTTCTAAATGTGAGATGCTGGGGATTTTCTTTGGCAGGAAGAAAGTATTCGCTATCTGAAATGTTTTCTGACCAAAATATAAACCAAACCTCCGTCTCAAAAAACAAAGCAAAGCGAGCAACAACCACTCTACGTTTGACACAAAAAAAAAAACAACTCTTAATATGGCACATAGTTCTTATAGAAAGTTGCCTTTCACTGTATTTACGTTACCATTCAGCTAAAGGCAGCTAAAGAATGGGTTTCGTTTGCATGACCTCAGTTTATATCGATATCTCATTTGTAAATCATTTCCAAACAGTTGAAAAGCTCAGCATGCAAGAATTTGAGATGAGATTTTGAATAATGGTTAGTGATTTTTCAATGGCAAGCAGTTTTCTTAAGTTGATTCTATTGTTCGATACCAATTATCGTTTCATATAATAGTTATTTAATTTGTAGCCCTTTCTATGAACTGTAAGAAAACCAACTCAGAAAAACTAAATCTAGAGATCATCATAATTGAGTTATTAAAAACATGACCTGAGAAAGGCTACAAAAAACCTGTTGAGCTGTGGAATAAAAAAACAATAAAAAAAAAAATTCTACACAGTTTATTTTCAAAAATTTGTCAAATTCGTGTACTATATAATGGCAACTACCACAAAACCTGTACCTGGGTATGAAAAACAATGCTCAAGCAACCCCTGGTATGGTGAATAATGTCGCATTTTGTCCAAGCAAAAGGAAGCTGCATATATGGCAACACTACAGCCACTTGTAACGCCTGCTGTGAGGGACTGCCATAAAACGAGAAAAGGGGGAGGTGAAAAGAGGTAAAGCAAACGGTACGGAACAGGTCTTCAACCCCCATAGATAGTGATACCAGAGTGAGCTATTAGCTCTGGATGGCACCACAATTAAAAAAATTACGTCAACTGCCGACAGCCAGAACGGGATCAGAATAGCAGTATCACGGCATAAAAATAATAAAGCTGCGGGTGATGATGTCCTACCAGCAAAACTGTTTAAAAATGGTGGTGACGAGCAGACAATCAGCATGCATCAGCTCCTAGCCACGATTTCGCATTTTCTTGAGTGAAAACCCAGAAAAACACCACATACCTTTTCGTCGACTTTAAAGCTGTTCTCAAGAGTCCGTTACAGCAGAAATTGTATGAAACCATGATTGAGTTTGGTATTACTGCGAAGCTTGCGGAAAACTGTAGCTGCTACCAACTTCAACAAAAGAAATGTGTTGTTTGCGTACACTGATGTCATAGACATTGTAGGCAGAAAACTGAGAAATGTTACTGCAGCCTTCTCAAGCATTGAGGAACATTTAGCATAAATACGCCTGAAAGTAAAAGCGAACACTACCAAGAGTCTACACACTTGGGAAGCTGTGTGAGCTTGAAAACTACAATTCTCAAACGGTGATTTAATTTATATATCGGCTCCGCTGTGTATAAAACAAATGATGTCACCATAAATATTAAGAGAAGGATTTTGCTAGAGAATTGCTGTTATTGACAGCTAAGCAACTACAGAATTCAATGAATGAGGATGGTTCAAATTATTTTTGGATACCCAATACAAACCTCAATCCAGTCGAAACCTGGATTGTAGTCATCCACATATTAATTAAAGCTTACTTTTTTTTATATCATCCGATTTCATCAATTCAGTTAAGAATTCACAAAACCTCAAATGAAAATATATAAAAACTTCGTTTATACCTCTGTGGAGCATAAATCGGTTTCTAAATGATAAATATTTATAGAATCATTTTAAGATTATTTTGAAAAAAACTTAAAAAGAGAATATGAAAATATGTACTCCTAAAAGTATACTCTAAAATCGTAATTATTTTAAAACCTCAAGCGATAAAATTGTAGTCAAACTGATGTGTTTTATTTAATTTTGTCTTTAATTTCACCAATATTCTTGCTTTTAGATTATATTATTATTTTTTAGATTATATCCGATTCGAATTCATTAGTTATATTCTACTACACTTAAGGCACTCACATTTTACGACGACTTGTAAATGAAATTCCATTTTAAAGATAAACAGAAAATCACATATCTTGTTGTAACTGAAAAATCTTAATGTTACAGGAAAGAAAAATGGAATTCCTTAATTTTTCATCGCTATGGGAGATATTTTCCTCTACAAGTTCCATTTATTTTCATAATGACTCACAGGGCTTTTATATTAACGTTTTTTAAACGTCCTACTGCAATAAATATGCAGAATATTAGCAAAATATTCCTGAGTCATTTTATTTTCCCTACCGCTTTATGATATCTGGTCAAAAAGTCAATGACTGAAGCACATGAAAATGGCGATTTTATGCCGCTCTTAACAAGTTTAATACACTTTTTCATTGTTTGTAAAGAAATTTTGACTCTAAAATAGATCTTTTAAATGTGAATATTTTTCAACTGCATAGAACTTGTCGATGCTAATAATCAGTTAATTTTTCAAACATCTAATTTATCACATGTTAATTTTATTATCACTTTATAAGCACTGCATAACAAGCAAAAAAATGACACCCTACACAGTTTCCATGTTGAATTCCACACATTCGATCCAATTTGTAGTTTATTCAGAATCCCAGCAAGCGCCTCCACCTCAGATCGGAAACAATGAATACATTTAATATATATTTATTACAAGAAGTGGTTTACATTTTTGTGCCGTCTTTTCTGTTTACGAAATAATAAACATGTGATTTTAAAATGGCCATGTTACAAATTTGATCTAATTCACTAGATTAAACTTTGAGTTTAAAATTTGTAGAACTATTTCAACTTCTGTCGACTTTCTTTAAAGTAATTTTAAGAATTTAAAAAGGTTCATGCAGAATCGAATCATAACTTGTGTCAGTCTACTTATGGGAAGATTAAAAGATGAAAAATTTTTCATGGCAGCTTTCATTTGATTATTCAAAAGATTGTGCCAATTTCCCAAAATTGTCACACCTTTTTGAATTGCTGAACAAATTGGTTAACGAATTTAAAAAGAAGAATATGTTTTAAAAACACATGTTTTATCACAAATACAAAAGAAATATCGGTTTTGATGACTGAGAACTGACAAAGCATAAAGAAAGAAATTATATTGCTTCAAATAATGTGTGATTCGCAATTCCTATAAATTCGAAAGAGTCGGCTTGGAAATCGAAAATTGTCTTTGCGTTTTTACGCTATTTTGTATTAATTGGCCCCAATTTGACATTTAGATTACAGAGGATTGATAATGCATTAATACGAGTATCACAAACAATAACGAAAGATAGCTGAACTCGATAACTTATTCCATTTTGCAACACGCCGCTAGTTCAGACTAAACCTAAAATTACACTACATAACATTTGTCTTTTCGTGGTCCGAAACCAATCACTGGCGCAAACAGATTTTAAATTTACCAAAACCCACATCATTCACCCACTGTTAGTAGTTTAATCCACTTCATTTTTACTGCTCAAGCGAAATCTTTTGTATAAAATTGGGCCACCAGGTAATGCGATAGGGAAGGAGAAAGCAATGACAGTGACACCTACAGTATCAGTTTATTAAAATTGCATTGGGGATTTACCTACTTTAATGGTAAGATTTGGCATTTCACTTTGACTTTTCAATTTACTCTTTTTCAGTCTCAATTAACTCTCCTGTCGTTGGTGTGTTTTACACAAAACGCCTTAAAATATACTATGATTTGTTGTTGAACTTCATTTTCAAAGGAACACACTGCACTCACACTTGGGGCCAGTGCACCACTGGCACGCACACATCACTAGCGCGCTCTCTTTCGGACTGACTCAATCATTTACACTCGCAACGATGAACGATGACTGCTGCCATTACCACAACGAGAAATGCAGGAAATTTCATTCAGCTTATAAAGTCAATCGCAGCCGTAAGTGAGCAGTTTCTTGGTTTTACTTTGACCACTAGTTGCTGATTCAAATGCTATTTTCAATATTCATTCAATGAGAGTGAGAAGTGCGCTCTTGGCAATACAATCCCCTGGTCTGTCCCGCTCCCCAAAAACGCTGACAGCAAGTTCGTTTCACATAGCCCTGCCTGGCTTCCCCTGGCCAAAAAACTTCCTCATATTTGTTGTTTTTGCATATGCATTTTCACTCATAATTAAATTGACAATTCATACGAAAATGTTTTAAAACGGAACATCAACCAGCCAACCACATATATAGCACTACATCCAAATGTATGGTTCATATGTATGCGTAACCATATAATATATTTGCATATACACAAACATATCTACATACATATGCAAATATAAAAGTGGTTATGTATTTCAAAGTTCAATATTTTCTATACATTAATTCCATGCTCATTCTAATGAAAGATTCGCATCTCCAAGTTCTCTTCTCTTACATAGTACCATCACTTTCGAATTATGTCAGTCATTTAAGAGAAAATATACCATTTTTGAATTTTGAGAGCCTTATTGATATTTAAATGTTTCTACTGCGCCTGTCCGCGACCATGTAGAGAGTCAAATGTATCGCTCATGTTAAGTTTATTTTAACAGTTTACTGTTATTTTCTAATCTCGGAAATCGGTCATACCACTATTGAAAAAAATTTAAGGTTATGTTGCCTCAGGCATTTGATTGTGAAATGATATGGAAATGAAACAGTGGAGAAAAAAGAGTTGCCATGATATGTGCACTCATAAGTAACCAAATCACGGGCAACAATGAAAACTACAGGGTGACGCTGCAATTACCACAGACTGTTAGAAAACAAAAAGGTAAGTATTAGAAAGTTTTCCATCCAACCAAATGTCCGAGTGTTTGCATAGTAATGGAGGAAGGTGTTCAAATGAATTTCTACAACTTAAGAACTTTTTTTGGTCCCCATTTCTAACACGGAAGTCATTAAAATTTAAATAACAAATGGGTAAAAACACAGTTTTAATATTAATATTTTTTATACTTCCTTACGATTTCTCATTATATTAAAGTAATAAATCATTGCACCATAAAATATTTTTGTATTAAGGGGTGAACGTATTTTTATTTATGAACTAGTCATGTTTTGAGTCAGGAAATGCCACATGTTTTGATCATGACCAAGTGAAATTTCTTGGTCAGACTAGACCAAGTGAAATTTCTTCTTTTTTTTTTGTGGCTTTGGAAATATCTTCTTCTATGAATTGTCTTCAGGACGCATCGAATTTTAATATTTACAATAGGTGCATTACAGTGGAGGGACTTACTGTAACCGTCTACTGTATTACATATGCAAGATATCAGTTAAATATTTCGAAATCATTATGGTCAGATAATACTTTAAAAAGTCAAAAAATTGATGATATGGGAAATAACAATTACTGAAATTTACAAAATTTTCCTAGCAAAAGAAAAGTTCATTGATTTGATTCAACGACGTCTAGATTTTTAAAAGATCGACAACATCCAGATGTTAAGTCGAATTCCCAAGAAAATTTGGGCAAATATGCAGTTCGATCTCATAATAATATGTTGTTAAATTTGGGGGAAATAAAAATATTCCACGTGCCTCACGAAGGCTTACAATCTCACGACGAAAAACAATGGCCTTTTCTCAATTAATATATTGGTGTTATATACAGGGTGGGCCATAAGGGTGTTGGCGGTTTAAATGTTCAATTAAAAAAAAACTACGAAACATAAAAAAAATATATTTGTATTTTTAAAAAGTAGAAGCATGGGAATTTTTATGACTTAAAAATAATGTTGTCCAAATGGCTTTCCTCGGCTGCTTGACACTCTTGGAACCGAAGTCGAATGCGATGACGGTTAGAGCGAACAATTATTGCAACATGCTAGCAGACTTTTTGGTGCCAGCTTTGCTAGAACTTCGAGGCAATACTTCAAGGATGTGGTTTCAACAGGATGGGGCCACATGTCATACGGCTAGGGTATCCATAGAGCTGCTGAAAAATGTTTTTCCTGGAAAACTCATTTCGAAAAGGGGAGATATTGAATGGCCCACACGTAGCCCCGATCTCTCTCCATGCGATTATTTTCTATGGGGCTACCTCAAATCGGTAGTCTACAAGAATAATCCGACCAATTTAGAGCAGTTGAAAAGGAACATTATTCAGGAAAGTAACAAAATACCGAGAACAAATTTTCAACGAGTTTTCCAAAATTTGCGACTTCGGTTCCAAGAGTGTCAAGCAGCCGAGGGAAGCCATTTGAACAACATTATTTTTAAGTCTTAAAAATTCCCATGCTTCTACTTTTTAAAAATACAAATATATTTTTTTTGTTTCGTAGATTTTTTTAAATTAAATATTTAAACCGCCAACACCCTTATGGCCCACCCTGTATAATGTATCTCAATATATGTTATAAGGAAAAAAAACGACTTAAGTGGTGTTACGACGCTAGTCCAATTATCGATGTAGTTCATAAGTTATGACCATTTTTCTAAACCGATTATTTGCAAATTGCGTAGTATCTCTAATTATTGATATTGGTAAGAACACATTTTTTGTTATTATTATTTATGTTATTATTTATTCATATTATTTATTTATATTATTTATTTATATTATTTATTTATATTATTGTCATTAAGACAAATTATTCCATATATTTCAAAAGTTGTAAAAGATTTTCATAATTGCGTTTTTTTTTAACGCTTAATACCTCAAAACGAAAATTTTGTAGTTAAGTCGTTCTTCCTTGTAAACACAGATACAATATAAAAATTGTTAATTTATAAAAATTTAATAACATTTATAATTTATTAATAAAAAATACTACTATTTACAAAGTAAAAACATAAATTATAAACATAAACTGGTTCTGTTCAACCAGTGTTTGACGCCTGCGTTTTGCAACGAATTCTTAAAAGCGGTGTTGGAAATCGGCTCCAAAAAAGTAAATTTTGTATAAAAAAATTAAATCTCCTCAGCTGATTTTTAAAACCAATTTCAAAGACAGATTTTATTTCGGTATTTACAGCGCCTCTATAATTAGCTTTTAGAATCAGTTCCCAAAATTGATTTTGTATTCTGAACGTGGATTCCCGAAAACTGTGTACTTTTTTCGAAACCAGTTTCCGAAACTAGTTTCAAGATACGATACTTAAAAGTTATGTCTTAAGCTTATCCGTAGCAGTTTTTATTTAATATGCAGAATAATACAACTTGTCTATTTTTAAGGTAGCATTACCTGATGTTCCTAATTATGATATAACTTATTTTAAACTTTCAAACATGTACTAAAAAGCATATTTGTTAGATTTGAATGTTATGTGAAGGAAAACAAACAAATGAAATTGCTCATTTCCCCCAAAATTGGCTCAAGTTCTTCTTCTTCTTCCGATTCAGCTCCCACACTTGTCTTAAAAAATGTCAAGTCCACGTAACCAAATAAAGTGATTAAGACATTTTCAGATGATGATGTTGATGTATTATATATTATATTTTGTTAACGTAATGACCGTTTTCACCATTTTCAGTCAAAGAAATTCAACGTGAATCGTAGCGCGCTCTGAAGTCTATAAGGGAGGTGACTGGCATGCTCCGAGAATTGGAAAAAATAGAAATCAGTCTTAATTTTTGAATACAATACAATATCACACATTATTTCCCAAGACAAAACAATTTACTGGTGGTTTTTAAATTTACATTTTGGATGGAGGGAAGTGGAATAGGCTTCAACAAGTTTAACTTACATATGGGCTAACAAATATCCTTAAATTGTGGAAAGTTAGGGAAAACTGATTAAATATAATATATCGAAAGTAACATACAACGAACATCGTTGCGAAAAATAAAGTTATTGCTGAATAGCTGTGTATAATCGATAGAGCTTGTAGTTTTTGAAAGAGCAGGTATCAGGTATCGATTCCAACAAAATATATGAAAAGCGAAACCATGTTATACAATTATGGATATTTCATTTGTTCTACTTTGCCAATGAAGCTAACTTCTATTAAACTTTAGATTTCTTGGCAAGTGGTTTAGTAAAACAAGATTGACTTTCAACCGATGCTTTCTATGGGCAATAACTTAAATACTACCATAGTTCAAAATCTAATTATATTTAATACTGATTACAGTGAAACTTAATTAAGGTAATTATATATTCACATATTTGTAATTTTATTGTCAATTTAGGCATTGTAGCATTATATTTGGTTTATCCCACAAAGCCAGTTCTGCTAACCAAAAGTGGCCTACGTCGCATGTAAAGTTGGAGAATAGTTTAAAATCGTTTGTTTCTTGTGTCAACGTTAGTTCAAGAGAGGACAACTTTTTATTCAAAAGTTACCTGCTGTTACAATTCAAACAAATTCCCTTGCATCCCATGAATGAGATATGGGAGTCCTCCCCATATCCAATCAGTTTATACGCTTTTTACTCACTCACTCGAAGGAAGCTTCAGTTTAGGGACGATTGGCAACGTCACAGTTTGAGAATCATTTACTAGACTTGTCGATTACTTGACTACTCGAAATGTTCGTCACACACATCGATATGATCGCCGCTCAAATACTGATAGTTGGCTGTATGCAGGATTGAACCCGCGATTGTGTGGAAGATAGTCACATTTGGTAAAACAATTTTATAATCCCAGCATATCCCCAGTTTACCGATTAAATTAAAGCTATTTTTTACCGATCAAAGCAATCCTTACATCACAAATCTTCTGGTAGCCAACATTTCCTAAGATGTTCAATGGTGCCGCAAATTTCTAGGCGTTTGAGTGTGGGTTAAATGAGGTAAAAGTTCGCAAATATCTTTTTTGCCCACCACGCCCTGAATGACGGCCTGAGAAAAAAAAAGCCGACCGAATAATGTGACGCCGAATCTTTTTTATCGCTCATGCAGCCGCTACTTCGGTGCTAAGCACACAAAATGTCATTTGAAAGGATTTTGTTAAAGAAAATTCTATTTTTAAAGTTTCTCTTATAAACGTATTTAAAAAATAAACTTCCTTTTAAAAATAAAGAATTTTATGAGAGCAAACCCATTTGTAGGAGCATAAAAAAGTTGTTAGGCATAACTTTCTAGACAGAAGAGTTCATACAACTTAGACATTTCTTGGAATACTTTAGTCATTACACATTTATGCTAGTAATATTCATCTATTAATAGTAATATTTCATTTTAAGATATTTTCTTATACGAGCTATATGGAATCAGATGCAGTTTAAAACCTTAGCCAAGGAATTTATTTGTGGAAAAGTACAAAATATTCACATTATCTTTAAATATAATTTTCTTAAAATTAATTTTGTGTTTAACATATGAATTTAATATCTATCGTTTATATTTTTAAAAGAAAAGTTATTTGGGCAAAAACTTTGTACTAAAAATGGTTCAGTGATCTTACATTTTTCATAGAAAAAAAATTTGTAACTTTGCCCTGCATGAAAACGTGATTAGAGACATTTCATTATGGAAAGCTTTACCTCCTATCACTGCAGTCAGACAAAAATATAAGTGCCGCACATTTAGCTGCAATCTTTGACTTTTTAACCGGTTTTTTATAAAGAAATAAAGTAAAATGATTCGGAGATATTTCATCGTTATCTTGCATACTTATACATAGATTGCAGTAGAGGTGTGTAAGATATTTAAATGTTAAAACTCCCAGTATCTTTGACCAAATAAAAATTAATTGTAGAGAAGATATTTCTACAATGCCCATAAAACAGAGTTATTGTCAGTTATGGAACATTAAATATTATTTATGCATGTTCCCTTTAAATGAAATCTCATCCCCATGTCGATGAAAAATATGAATGAGTTGTAATATGTATAGTGGAATATAACTAATGAACTCCAACAGCCACTAAAATTAGACTTTCACAAGTTTTAATAATAATAATATAACATTTTAATATACTACTGAAATCAGAACAATTTTTGACTTTTTGTTGCGGATCTAAGGGAGGTGAGCCCACTCCCAACAAGTTCATTTCCTAACAGTTTTTTGTCAGATCTTGTAATATTAACAGCTTTTTATGGTATACTTTTAGGGAGACATCTTTGTATATTCATTGCCATGTTTACATGCTACCTTTCTTGTTTTTAAGTGAAATTAATTTCATAATTGAAGGCAATTTGCGGAATTGTCGGATAGTTGCGGCTTAATATATGTACTAAGATATTTTCACTTAATTTTTTCGAACTGCTAAATTGACTTGATATGTTTGGGCTATTAAGTAATGCTCTTTTATGAACAATGTCTGTGTTTTGTTGGTAAGTCGCATATATGTATTTACGCTAACAGGAATAAATATCGCATCTAAGCTAAACGAGGATAAGTTGTAAAACAAAAGTAGTGGAAAAGTAGGAAAAACAACAATGCGACCGAATCATTATATTTTTATTGCAAGTAAGAACAGCTTTATACGAAATTCATGAAAATATGTGCAGTAAACGTAATTGGAGAAAAATATTTACGGAAACACCATATAAACGAATAAAAAATGGCATCAACGAAAATACACATTTAAAATGCTGCCAAGTTCATTTTGCTTTTCTTGGTATCCTATACCGGTATTCCATGTAGCACATAAAAAAAACGGAACTGATTATATAAAAGTCATAAAATTGGTGATGATTTAAAAAATTATCCCAGAGAGTGTGACACATATCTCCTCGTTTGCCTTTGGCTCTTACAAATAAATAATTTGTAGCACTGTCATTCACTTATTCCTCATTTCAATGTATTTCAAACATGGTAGGCCTTGTTGCGGATGGAAAACGGCTATTTTTCCATGTGATTTTGTTGAATAACGCATATTATGCTTACAAAGTTCAAAGTCCTAACTTTAACACTTCTAATTAATATGTCAGCTAATATGAAAGTAATCCACGCAATCAACGTCATCGATTGATCAATTTTTCTTGTGTCATCGCAGCCAACAATTTGGCGCTACCGGCAAGTTTCTCCTTCCGAGAAAAATTTTCAAACATCCATCGCTTACATGCGACACATATTAATTTGTGCGGTAGGCCAAAGAACATTTATAGCCGTGCACATATGTAGGTATGCATGCATTGCCTGCGACAAGTGTAACTACGTACGTGTACTTTAAAATAAAACGCCGTCTGGTATGTAAATAATATTATTATTATGTTGTTTTTTAAAATGTAATTTGCATTCCATGAGAGTTCTTCACAATAATAATGTAAGACTTCATTGTAATTGCCATCATTACACGTACGCACACATCCGAACACAGTTCATTATTCTTACGGATACTCTGCAGGTTCGCAAATCTGGCAACTCTAAAGATATCCTCATTACGTTAGCTGATGCAATACATACACACATATATATATACAACTGGTACGCAAGTATTTGCACGCATATAGTACCACATTGATGAGTGTAAATCTACAACGTAACTGCTGTAAATTAACAACATTTGTTCACTCATATTTATGAGTGTTTCTATAATTTCCATGTTTCTTTCATCTCGCACTCACTCTCTTCCTTCCATCCTACTCACCACCAACTCCTGCCTACTGGGGAGAAGATAGTGCGACTTTTCCTTCCGTAACAAAATAGTTACTTTTCCATCATTTTTGCGTGTGTGTGTGTGTGCATGTTAAACTATTTTTAGCGTTTGTCAGACAAAAGTAGTACTTGGCACCGTTAACTATGTCAGAGTTCCAAAGACGCAAACAACAAACAGCA
Source organism: Philornis downsi (assembly GCA_019455685.1). NCBI lineage: Eukaryota > Metazoa > Arthropoda > Insecta > Diptera > Muscidae > Philornis > Philornis downsi. Next base: position 807,286 of record JAHXMU010026709.1, read on the forward strand.
CAAGAAACTGACGGGGACGAACCAGAACCACAGTCAAAGAATCTCCGACAATGGTGGCGACGACGTCATGGCACTACAAAGTGACAACTATAGACTTCCTCAGATATCCTCATTCCTCATCGGACACAGTTATTTTTGCTTCATAGCAAAACTATTCGGAAATAAAGGAGGAGAAGCCGAAAAAGTATTTCGCTGTCTTCAAATTCGTTTCAGCTTCTGAATGCCAGAGTTGTTTGCGTTTGTTTGAACCATTCATATAAATAAAAGAAACAAAATAAATGGAATCTTGAAGTACACTTGAAATATTTTTTTTCGCTCCTTCACATTTTCGCACACTGATCACAGTTTGTTCCTTTGATAAGTGACATTTGACACTTGCAATTATTTCTATTTTCAAATGAATGACAGACAATTGGGATGGGATGCTTTTTCTATTGCCTTCGTGGACCAGTTGTTCACCGTAATTAAGGAACAAGTGCTGCAACATGGAGGCACTTACTGCTGCATCTTCATTGACAAGTGCATGATGCCACGCTAAAAGAACCACCTCGTTGGATGAAAAGTGAATATTGAATCTCAGCATCAAATGCTGTCTTCAAGCGGTCAAGGGAAAGAGAGATGAGGAGGAAAACACTTCATAGCGACTTATTCAATTTGTTTTGTTTGCCATTCATGACTGACATGCAACAGGGAATTGGCATTTGACCTTTTGGCTAAGAGATGATAGAATAAATAGACCTTTCAATGGAATAGTACATACATTCTGCATATATCCAAATGTATTTAAATATACATACACCAACCTGTTAAGGCCATTATTTTAAAGGAATACTCGAAGGTTAAACGCTCACAAAGCAGCAAAAGTCAAAAACTGTTGAATTCTTCATCAGGTATGATTCTTCATAAATGATATATGCATATACATACTGTGAGCGTCAAAATAAAGTAAAAACTCCGTATTTTTGCGAATGATAGATTTATTATATTCAGATAACTAAATATATAAATAAAATAATAAACAACAACAATAATAAGCAATAGGCAAAAAACGAAAGCACTTTAAAATTTGATTCAAATTTTATCAAAGCTTATAATTTTTTCGCGTCAAAATAAAGTAAGCAGTGCCAGCATTCTTGTGTGAAAAATGATCTGTAGAATTGGGAACAACGCCTTGATAATTTTCTGTTTATATTTCGGGAAAGTACCAAATAACTATTAAAGCCTAAGTTTAAAAGCATACAATTTTGTCAGCGTATATTGTAAAATAGTTTAAAATATACAATAAAAGGAAGATAAGCTTCAATTCAGCATCGTGAATTCGTAACAGATCCAAATAGGTCTAAATTCGTTAAAAGAAGCAACCCTTGTGCAATGAAAAAAAATATGGACAAACACGCCAAAAACAATGCCATGAACAATTTGTGACGAGCTAGACGGATATAGCGTCAAACAGCCGCAGAAATAAGAGCTATATGTCGGGAAGACCTACCCTGGCTCGATGGTTGGTACACGCGACTATCGACCGCATGATCCCGAGTTAAAGCCAGAATACAGCCACCTATCATTATTTGAGCGGCGGTTATCTCAACGTGTCTGACGAACACTTCAAATAATCAAACAAGTCTTGTAAATGCTTTTGAAACAGTAGGTTCAGTTGAGTGAGTCTAAAAATAGAATGCGTGTAAGTTCACTGAATGTGAGAAGCTCTCCCATGTGTCATACTTGAGATTCAAAGGAATTTATTTAAGACGAGAAGTAAAAACAAATCTAACCTCTTGTGCTGTAAAATACGCTGAAACACCACAGATACTTTGATGGATTAATATAAAATGTTATCACCATTAGAAAATTATTGCATCAAAACGCCTAAAACAGCAGAGTAAAATCTTTATATAAAAGTCAACCAATCTAAGAGTATGAATTTCTCCAAAATTAATAGACTTTTCTCGCTAACAAAAGTATATTTGAAATATTTGGTGTTAAAAAAGCTCCCACAACATGGAAACAAAACAATAAAACATAATGGAGGCTCCGTAATGGTCTGAGGATGAATGGCGGCATTGGGGGTCGTAATCTGGAACTTATCGAATCCGCAGTGAAAAAGGAATATAATCTCTATATTCTTAAAAGTAATAGACTTCAAGTGAATATTTCAAAAAGATAGTGAGCCGAAACGACAGAGCGACTGCTCTATCGTACTGCTAAAATTCTTGATCATCCATCGCATTACCTAGACCCATTGCCGTAGCAATAAATTCTCTCTTGGGGGGGCTAAATTCACCCAATGTACCTAATAGGGGTGCACCTGTGGGAACACCTTGACAAAAAAGATTGGAAGAAGGAGCATTTCTTGCAAAGATGACCTAAATGCGGTATTGCCAGATAGATAAAATAAAATTTCATCTGGTTGCATAAAAAAAATTATTGACTCGATGCTTAGAGGGTTAGCAGCAGCGACAAAATCAAAAGAGTAACAAATAAAGTATTAAACATAAACTTTTTATTTAAAAATTTGTTTACTATATTTTTTTGTTTGAACTATTTTTCAATGTGCTTCCATTTTTGCTTAATGTTTTAATGAATACAATTCTAATTTAATTATCCATGAATTTTTCTGTATTTTATTACATATATATATATATCATTATTTATATTATATAGATTTCCGGTGAACTTTCAGTATCTCACAAACCAATTCGTTTACATTTAGGTTGCCGCTCGACTGGCTCCGAAAGACTTGACTGACTAAAAAGATGCTAAAATAGGTCAATTCTGATCTCACTTTAATATAATGCAGCACAGCTGATGTTAAGACATAGGTTTATGAATTTAACATGCGAATTAGCTGCAAAGCTTTAGAGACAAAACCGAAAAAAACACTTCAAAGCCGACCAAAAGTCTAGATAACGTTGACCGTCTTCTTTGATCATCGAGTTTTGTCGTGCACTCGGCACTCTTAGTAGAGTGTTAAATGGTAAGTAAAGAATATTATTTGGACGTCATGACACGTTTGAGAGAACAAATAAGTCGAAAAAGATCAGATTCGTAGATAGAAAACTTGTGGATTTCCCACCACGATAGCGTACAATCTTGCAAGTCTATTACTGTATACAAATTTTTGACCAAAACCTCAATAAATATCGTAGAACAACCACCGTAGTTACCTAATCACCTGGTCAGCTGGGGCCAGACGTTTTTCACTTTCCAAAATTCAAATTACCACTCCGATGTACTTGTTTTCAGTCAAGAGAAGATATGAATCAAAATTCGCGCCGATAATTCAAGTCTTTTCAAAAAAATACGTTTGCAAAATGTTTTGATAATTGGATTATTCGATAGCACAAGTGTTTTATTTCGGAAGAAGCCTTCTTTAAAGGCGATACAATAAATTTGAATGAATAACAAATATTTTTTGTGTTTATTAACCAATAATTTATTCGCAAAATATATGTACTCGTAGTTGTATGTCTGGACCGCTGGAAAGAACACAAATAGAAATCAACTGTAAAAACCCACGATAAATGAAACGAACTTTGAATGACTGACACTTATTTAGATTAGGAATTCTTTCATGTCATTACAGTGAAGCATCATTTTCGGGTTTACCATATTTAAATTCTCCTGCTCAGATGCTTCTTCAGAGTAAAAGGTTGGTATTGACTTCCAACAGAATTCTTTTTCCCATATAAAATGAATACCAATTTGCCAACAAAATTCCGATTGCACAAATATTCCGTCGACAGAAAATTTGGCATTTGACACTGATACAGTGTTGTTTGAAATGTTATGGTGACAAAAATTGTCCAAAATCGCTAAAACGCAAATATGTTTATAACTCAGAATCTGGACGCTTCTTTAATGTTTCACCAAAAACTAAAAAACACTCGTTAAAATAGAAAGTTATCACAACGAAAAGTTGACTAAAAATTATGTAATTTCCATGAACTGATACTTAATTTGCGACTTTTAATTTAGAAAATATTTGATGTCAAACTAGTAAATTTTATATGTAGCATTTTTAATTTAGAAATTAAACAAACCCGGTTTGTAAAACGAATGAAACATCTACCTAATAACGCAAATGGAGAACAAATAAAGACGAGTAAAACATAATATTACTAACACATTCGGAAATCATTTCTTTATAATAACCACTATCGTAAAGAGCTAATTAGAATAAAGATGAGATTTATATTAGGTATGTACACGGTGAATTTTCAAGATTTATGTTTTTCAGGTTGGCAGCAATGGTTGGTAATGGCGTCCAAACGTCATCTGTCAAAGTGAAAAGTGTACAGTATACTCTGCCGTTTTGCTGGTGATAATTGTTGGTGAATGGGCCTTATAAAAGCTCAATGAAAATCCGCTGTTATATTGAAAAATTGTGTTCAGCGATGAGGCTCATTAGTCCAGTTTTCTTCAAAGACCTTCGGAATGGACATTTTGAGACGGAGCCGCGGACAACATTTACATGAAATTATCTTTAAAAATTAAATGGCAAAGACCAATTTATCGATTCCAATAAAAAATTTTAATATATAATGCACATTTGGGTGTTTTATTCGATTTTTAAAACAACTACGATTAAAAAATCAGCCTTTATATTTTATATTGCTGTTTAATATGTTACGGGACCCAGAAGTTGTCCACAAGTTGTGCTCTATAGTACGGCAGTAAATGCAGAAACAAACAAATTAATATAAATATCGAACTACTATGTAGTTTTGTCAATTGAAATAACTTTTTTTTATTGAATAAAACACTTTTTAAGGAAACCTTTCATGTCTTAACTTGATAAAATACAGCTCATAAAAAATGTTCAAACAAAAGAATATTAATTTCTTCTAAACTTTTACATTTATACAATATTTATATGGATATATTTGAAAATGTGTCCCTATGAAAGATAATAAGGCAGTTTTTAAATATAAAATTATATTATTTAATATAAAAAAGACAATTTATTTTCATAACAACGGTTAACTTAGGGGCCGACCATTGGCTGCTTGTAGTATTTTTAAAATGATCATCATCACTTAATTTAGAAAATCATTTGTATTGAAAGCTTCTGTCTATGACATTTAAAGTGTTCTGTTCGGCAATCAAGCCACTTAACACTGCTTGTGAATTTGCTTTAATTTTTGAAAACAAAAATTCTTAATATTTTATAATAGCATTTTATAATATTCTGAATATTCTTCTTCTTATAAATTCGGTCATTATTTATGATTATAAAAGAATGTTCAAAGTAAAGTTCCATTTTTTGCATTAGTTTTTCCACGTATATTTTAAATCTATCCTCGCTAACTGTAGAATTAGCCACAACAGATCTATGAACCAATCAATCATTATTTACTGCAGCTATAAATGTGTTTGTGATCTGCGAAGCCAAATCTTAAAGCCACTTATCAATGAAGTCACATGTTTCCTTTGTTGTGGCAGCCGTTGAGTTGTTTGGGAAAAAATTCCATTTGCCAAAATTCGGAGAAGGTTTTATGAAATCTGAAAATGCTTTAGCACAAAATATAATATAATAATATTAGAATACCAGGAGAATTTCTGATTGTAGTGAAGATGTTAACACACAGTTTCATAATAATCTATACTAAACTAGTTGACCCGGCAAACTTCGTTCTGCCTTCAAAGGTGACAAATTAATGATTTACAATTTTCAGGATAGATGGTTCTGTATTTAAATTTTTGTTAGAAAAGTTTGGTTAATTAAATGAATGCTTTTAATACTTTTTTTGTAAAGTTTTTAAAAATTATTTAATTTAAGTCAATTTAACTGAGATTTAAAATTACTGCAACGCTTTCACATGTACAACGTTCTTTGTCTGTCTGTCGGGAAACATAGAAAAATGAGAAGTGAAATAAAGTCAGTATTTGAAAAACTTAAATTTTCCTATAACAGGATCAGAAATAATGGTTTTTTTAACTTTTGATTTCTTCGAGTGGTACCATTCCTGCCCATATTTGCAGCAGAACTTACAATATGTAAACCAAACTTATATACCAAATTTTGTTCACATACTGTTAGCAGGAGGAGAAATAATGGATTTTTAATTTTTTGTTTGTATGGGAGATACCACGCCCCTTTGTCCAATACCGCCCATATTTTCAGTAGCGCTTAAGATATGTACACCAAACCTACGCACCAAATTTTGTTCAAATACCGTAAGCAGGAGCAGAAATAATTGATTTTTAATTTTTTGTTTGTATGGGAGGTACCACGCCCCTTTGTCCAATCGGACCGAATTGTAAATCTAAACCATCCCGGTCACCACCCAGACGCATATACAAAAATTTATGCAAAGCGGTCCAGCCGTTTAGGAGGAGTTCACTGACAACGCCCGTACAGTAGAATTATATATATAAAGATGTAGAAACATTTCAGATTATAAGGCAAATACCGTAGCCCTTTGTTCTTCGAAATTGCATCGCTAATGCCAAATAACAGTTTTTTTTGGGGGGGGGGGGGTTTCAAACAATTTTTTCCCTAAACTCTTTTTAATACTTACAAATTTTATTTGTGAAATGTTTCATTTAATTTCGAAAAGCCTTTTTTCAATATAAAAATAGTTTCATTTAGTTTGGAAAAGGTGTCATTCAATTTGGAAAAGGTTGCACTTAATGTGGAAAAAGTTTCATTTAATCTTGAAATGCTATATACAAATTATACTCCGGTTTTTTTATCATATGCCTACTTGCATCTTAGCGAATTTTTGTCCTATAATTTTTGAAAGTTTTCTGCAACTTTGCTCAACCCACTTAGAAATCTTATAAATTAAGATATTTTCTTATAGGAACGCTCATTTTCTAAATATGGGTTTTATTCCATTTTTTCCATATTTAACCCGATTTATCCTTATTTTTGACACACTAATTCAACTGAAATGTTCAGGGAAAATATTCTCATCTGTATCCATTGTAGAAACTCTTATTTGAAAAAATAGAAGTAATGAATGTTAATAGTGTATATTCGAAGGTATTCGTGTATGAATATTTTCCTACAAGGCTTTAGTAATACTTATTCACACTTTCCTAAAATACGTAATTCTGTCATCGTCATTTATTTTGAGTTTGAGTGTTCCTCTCCGTTTTACATTTTCCTTAACAAAGATTAAGATTTCACGAGTTTCTTCTGTGAAAAATTATTGTGTGTTTGATAACAGGAATTGGGGGGAGGGAAACGGGCAGGATGTTTACAAATAATATTCGGATTTTATAATTTGATGTTGTTATATGCCTTCCGACAGCTTTATAGTATCACCATTGGAGATTTTTTATATTTCAATAGCTTAAATTAGGTGTCCACAAACCACATCATTTCCGCCTCTCCCCACACCCCGCCTTACACAGAGTTCCATGGACTGGCTGCCAAACATTGCAATTACATTTTGTTGTATACTTTAAGTATACTTTAAGGCCTACAAACTGGCTTGTTTGCTTTATTATCACTGTTTTCGTCTCTTTTTTACACTCTATTACCCTAATTTTCATTTCATGCTTCAATACCATAATGTTCTATTCTACGAGTATATCATCCGTTTTTTTTTTTTTTTTTTTTTTGTTTGGCAAATGCGGTTATCAAAAAGTAAAAATTAAATGGAAAATTTTTGTTTGAAATTTCAGTTTATACATTTATTTCCTTGACGTCGCTGTGGTCTCAGCAGCAGTAGCAGCCAGCCAGAGATAGTATAGTGGGCACATTAAATAGTAGTGCTATTTAAACCAGCGAGTGGAATGAATAGAGGAAATTGAGGTTTAATATAAGAACATAACATAACATAGCTACCCTAGTAGTCGACGGAAATTTTACTGTGAATTGTTTGTTGTCCTTTGTTATTAATCCTTATATTTCCGTAAATCTTTTTATACGCGGATTGCTATTCTGTCTTCTCGTTTAGATTTAGAGAAAATTTAAAAAATATTTACATTTATATTCCGAAACCGTCTACAATTTTCCTTCAAAGGCGGCCGAAATAGCTCATATCAATGCCAAAGATGAGTAGATTGGTTCAATTAGAGATACTTTTCAAAACTGTTATGGTATTTTTACTCAGTATTGTTCGATGATTCGTCATACAAAGACTTTGCCCATCTGAAGTCAGTTATTTTGACATCATTTGATTATAAGCAGATGGCGTTACTTGCCATACAGCCCGTGAAACTATAGCTGTAATGCGCAAACAGTTCTGTGAACAGTTAATTTCATACATCAGAATAATTAATTACAATCCTCTAGACTCTTTTTTTAAGACTACATAAAGTCCAATGATAGGTTTTCAAAAATTGGCCATTTGGAAGCCAATATTCCATGCATCACTCGAAATGCTTGAAAATTTAAACCTCAGAGTGCAACAATTAACGATCTTGAAAAAAATTATTATAAATTATATTTTTATTTATTCATTGTTTTTTTAGGTGTAGAAAATTGCCTAATTTTTTGTTTGATTTTTCATTTGATTTGTCCTTTGTGGTAACTCTCATACAAAAGGACAGATTTGACATAAATTACTTTTGCACAATTAACTTGGTATTGGTATTTACGTACAATTTGGTAAACTGTAGTACTTTGGACAGACTAATGTTACTTGTTATTAGGTGACAATAAAATCCCCAGGCCCATAAATCTGGTATTGGGTGTACCAATAGCATTAAAACTTAAACTATAATTTTTTCCCGTGACTTCACTTTGCATATTGTAGTTTTTTCCTATAGTTAAACTTTGAACTGTAATTGGACGAGGTATGTGGTCAGCCTTTTTCCGAAATTGTTCAGAACACTATTTCGTCCATCATTTTGAATTGATGTTCCCGATTCATGTAAAATTTGTATCAATTAACACACTAACCAAAGTGGGAGAGTTAGCCCTCCCCTTCAGATATCCCTAACACAAATCGATCCGACCGTTTCTACACTTTCACCCGAAGAAATGAAGGAAAATTAATGAACATTTTTCAGTAGTCTACCTTTTTTGGAAATATTAGATATCTTGATGGAGAACAGCGAGAAAAAAATACTATTTGAAAAAATTCATTTTTGGGCGAAATATAACTAAATCAATTTTATTGGATGAGTTTTTGTTGATTTTCCATTGCTCTATTCAATGGATTTCCGTTGATCTATTCTATTCTGTAAGGAAGCGTTTAAACTATCAAATATCTTTTGGTTAAAACATGTTGCATGACTTCTTAACCCGATTGAGCGATGTGTACTTGGTTGGCTGACTGGTAGACAAATAAATCTCTATGCCTTTTCTTGAAACTTGACACATTCTATATTGTCAATTCATAGCCGTGGATTGTAAATGGGCTATATCGAATCACCCTTCCCGGTAACTCCAATTGATTAAATAGCCGTATCTGGCATTTAGTAAACTTAGTTCTGCGAATAAAAATTGGACTGTAATGTCAGGCCGTTTAGAGTACCACAAATACAAATTGACCGATATAGCAAAGAAGAAATAAAAATCAGTGGTCCCTCTGTAGGTTTTAAACAGAGGACATCAAAATGTTATAAATCTATAATGCTACCATTTTATACTTTAATTCAGAGAAGGCAAGAATCTAGAGTTTTGCCACACCTCTTCTGGTACATCTCATACTTTTAAACCAACGCAAAGGATTTTGGATGAAGATATACTACTTACCTTTGAACATTTTTCTAATATTCTAAGAAGGAATACAGTGTCATCTGATATTAATACACTAATTATTGCTGTACTGTTCCCAACTCTGTAGCTTTTATGATCCAACAATATCGGAACTACTTCATCTCAATAATTACAATTCTGCTCAGCATCGCTCAGCATTCTTTCACAAAAAAAAAATCAGAATGACTATAAGATTAAGTACAATAATCTTAACTATATTGGACTAACATTTCTTTTTATCGAATGAAAGTATTGCATTAAAAAAACAAAAACAAAAACTTACAAACAAATGTAATACGAAAAGATTATACGTTTGCTTGGAAATAAATTGAAATTTGCAAAATAAACACCATCGAAAATATCTCACAAAGGTGAATTTTACATTGAGACTTATTAATGCAGCCCCCGAGATTAATATTGCAGATCTGTAAACTGTATGTGCTATGAAATAACTTCAGAATTTGTGCACCTTAATTAAGACGCGGTATAATCTTCGAAGAAAAATATATCTTATAGATGTAAAGTTCACAAGTTTTATATTAGCCGACCTCTATTACCGAAATAACCAAAATGTGATCCAGTTAAACTATTTTCATTAAATACTGAAATTACTAATAACGCTATTTCAGATCCAAAGTTGGAGGGTACTTTATGGTGGATCGTGACTGACTACAGCAAAACGCTTGTACAAATAAGCACCTATCCATCTTGGCGCCTGCCCGTTTTTTTGCCGTAGCTAAAAACTTTACCCTCTCACTGGTTTTTCATTTTTCATACAAGTTTGTGTTTCAATACGTGCTATTTTCTACTATTTTGATCATTTTCTCCAGTTTATGAACAAAACCCTCTCGTATCCCAAAAACTAATAAAATTGTAACAGCATTCTAACAGAGATAAGATAATACATATATATAAGATAACAGTTTATTATAATATAAGATAAGAACATATTTAGCATTTACATTATTAGTATTAGTAGATCATAATTCCCCGATTTTAGTCACAGAACAGACAAAAAGAATGAACAAAGAAAAACAAATGACAGCAGGGAGTGAAATGATGGCCATGTTCCAGTACATAAAATTTTCCGAACTACTATACTTGATACAAATTTCGATAAATCGGTCAATTTGAACGACATATACCCAAATAGACTTGGCAATGCCGTCCATTTCTGTTCCCAGCAGTACATTTATGAAACCCACAATTTGTATCAAATTTGACCTAATTTGGAGCAATGGCTTAGAAGATATGAATAATAATTACTATTATAATTTGTATAAAAGATACCAGAAATTTCATGTTTAATTGACCGATTTTTTTCAAATTTTATCACATATTACAAAGCAATGCAATGGCCAAAAATACCAGGAACGGTGGTTCGATACAGCCCATTTACAATCTTTATTCCTTTTTTCGCATTAATTGATAAGTAGCTCATGTACCTCTTTTGATTAAAGGTATACCTATAAATATAAGAACAACTCGGAAAAATAGTCAGTTACCAAAAGTTTGATTTAGTCCTGTGTACATTTTGGAACTTCTTCAAAAATGGACAGAAAATAACGCCTATTGCGTTTATGAGAGAGTGTAATGCTGACTTTTAACCACGACATCAGTTTCTTTGGTGTAAAACTCAGGTGTTTGTAATAGTAATACTTTGTACTCCCATTTGAGTTGAACAACTTTTGTGCTTTACCATAAGCTTTAACTACACCACATCATGAAGGGATTACAACTAATTTCTGTACCTGAGTACACTGCTGTTGGTACCGAAGTCATTAAAACCGTACATTTATGTTAACATGGTACACTTTGCTCCCTTGAATACAATTCTTGGCTCAATTTACACAACTTTCATTCTTAGCAAAGCTGCTATACACAGGGTGTCCGTTGTTTTGCAGCCATTTTGGTAAACATTAGTCTTGACAGTTCATATTTGGCAGTCGTGAAGTTGAAAGGTGGCAAATTTATTATGGAAAAACATTCGGTAAACCAACAACATGTTTTAATCGTTAAAACATTTTATCATGAAATTATTATTATGAAATTTTTGGGAGAAACAACGTGCCAACAAGACGCACTATTTATCGTGTAGTGAATGATTTTAAAGAAAGAGGGTCTGTAGCTGATAGGACCAAGCATGGACCACAACGTACCGCAAGATGGGCTGAAAACATTACTGCTGCTCAAGAAAGTCTTCAAAACAATCCATCAACATCAATTCGACGCCGTGCTCAGGAGCATGGCCTTCAAAGAACAACTTTGGCCACAATTTTGCACAAGGATTTGCGTTCGTTTCCATTTAAGATTCAGTTGACTCAAGAGCTTCTTCCACAAGACCATTTACGCCGCCGTACATATGCCAATAGGATGTTACAGCTCGCCCATTACAACCCCAAATGGATATGTGAAAAAGCAGAATAGTCAGTTCCAGGCAATGGAAAACCCTCAAATTATTCATCAGTCACCTTTGCATCCATTAAAAGTGACAGCCTGGTGTGCAATTTGGTCAAGAGGAATCATTGGTGCATGCTTTGACTTCATTAACATGTGGTATCAACAAGACGGTGCCATATCGCATACAGCCAGGATTACAATGGAATTACTACGAGACCTCTTTCCACAAATTATTTCAAGAAATGGTGATGTTGATTGGCCTCCATGGTCGCCTGATTTGACTGCTCCGGACTTCTTTTTGTGGGGATATCTGAAATGCAAGGTTTATGCAAATAAACCAGACACGCTTAATGAAATACCGCGTGAAATGCGTGAGAATATAATGAAAAATGTCATCAAAAGGGCTCGCAATTCCCGACATTAAATAAAACATTTATCAATATAAAATCCATTCTCTTTCATTTAATCAAAAATTATAAACAAACAAAGTAGTATACCTTCCCGACGGACACCCTTTATAATAGCATTAAGCATATCCATTTAAATACCCATACATTTATATTTATATGTACTTACTTTTGTGTATGTATACATATGTATGCATAGTAAAATTACAACACTTATATAAACATTCATACATACTAGTATATAGAACGTATAATTGAAATGATATGTACAGAAAAAAAATCTAAACAGCGGCAACAAATTGCGACAAAACTCGCAATTATCTCCGCATCCGTGACAGAGAAACAACAACTTGCCAATGCCGTAAAGGAAGTAACGGCGCAAAACGAAAAACAGACGAAAGATAGGAATAAAAGAAATCTAACTATCGAAACCATCAGTTGCAATGGTCTAATTTGAGACTTCCTTCCTGGGACTTTTTTTTTTGCTTTTCTTGGACGGGAACAGTATTAGTCTACACGTATACATATGCACATAAACATTTACTCAGACACCCATTGTCATTTTAGATAATAACTTTTTTAGTTTTAATTACCCAACCACCCCTTATTCCTGTCCTTCTAATGTGGACCACAACACCACACCTTATTGCTGTTCAAAAGAAAGCGGAATCATTTTATGTCTCTATCGAAAAAGAGCACATTTTGTCTGGGTTCGCTCGCTCCATTTAGATTTGGAGAACTCTGCCAAATGTTCTTTAGTCTGTTCGAATCATTAAACTATAAATTTCAAACTGTAATGTGACATCAAAACGGATATGGCCTACAAATGCAAAAGGATTATTGCTGACATCTTAATATACGATGTAGATTAATGAGATGCTTGGAGACAATAAAAAACCCCATCCTTAAATTTTAGACATCAATCGTTAGTTAAATGAATAGAAAATCACATTATGCATAAAATACTCTCTACATGTCAGCATGTTTGCTAGGGTGGCAGCAAAATGTGTAAATTTATTGATATATTGCGGCATTTGAAATAACATTTGATGAAAATAGAAAAAATAAGATCCGACAGTACTGCCCTGAAAAGCTTTTGCCAGATTTTAAGGCAGTTTTGCTGAAGCCGAAACAGAAGTTCATATGTGCGATAGTCATATATCCAGATCCAGATTTGCAATTGTGCCCACTTAAAAAAAAAACTATCAGTTGTCTCATTTAAATTTGGGAATATTTAAAAATAATTTTGCGATGTCAAATTCGTGTTCCAAAAGTTCCACGCTATGAGATAAAAAGATAAAAAGTTTTTTGATGTAAATTTAAAAGAAAAAAACGTCAGAAATTATAGTTTTTTTAATTAATTGATAAGGAAAATATACAAAATTTTGTTCTTATGAGTAAAATTAATAACTTACGTAATCACATAGGCACAGCCTATCAACATCGAAAAATATATTTGCAATTTTTGTATACTTACGACCGGCATAGGTCAGAAATTGATATGTCAATTAAAAGCTCTAAGATATGAGATTCTAGAACACAATATTCATTAAAATCGTAAAATCGCTACAAAAATGAGGGCAGATGATGTGATCATCAAATTCTGGTTGCAAATTTTCGCACCTCCTGTTAATGCAGACATACACTTCGTAATACCTTGAGAAGACTACCAAAAATTAAATCGAATAAAGATGCGTTCTATATAGTCAACTTTCATAGTATCAAAAAATGCGCGTTCTCCGTACGAAATATCAATTGAATTCATATGGTATTATCGGGCGTTTCCCAAAGATATAAATAAACTCCGTGTATGCTATTAAATAGTTCAAAGGATGTATAATTATCAAATGAATTAATTATTATCAAACAAATTGTACAAGATGATTTTTTAAGATTCAAGTTTTTCAGGTTGGCAGCACTGACTGGCAATGGCGTCCAATCTGTCAAAGTGCAAAGTGTACAGAATACTCTGCCATTTCATCCTAGAAAGACTAACAAACGAGCAACGATTGTAAATCGTTGAAATTTATTTTCAAAATTCGTGCTCTTGACAAATGTGCATCGTTTGATACGACCATTTTATGGTCGTCATAATCGACCTGCTGAATCAACAAATCGTTCTGTTATCTCCAAATTTCGCACCAAATTTACTTTGTTGGGCATAAAACCATCGACTCGCATGCGTAGAGTGCGTACCAAAGAAAATATCGCAGCTGTAACGACCAGTGTTAATGACGATCGTGAAATGTAAATTCATCACCGTTCTCACCGATTGGGAATGTGTTAAACTGATTGGCTTGTGGTTTCATCAGGACAATGCAACATGCCACACTGCTCGTGAAACAATGGATATGTTGAGGGATGAATTTGGTGAGCAGCTTATCTCTCGATTTAGCCCTGTAAGGTGGCCCCCGAGATCTATCGATTTAACGCCTGTTGATTATTTCTTGTGGGGTTATGTTAAGTCGTTAGTCTATGTGGACAGGTCGAACACTTTGAAGCCTTACAGGATAACATAACACGCGTAATTCGTGGAATACAGCCGAAATGCTCGAAAAAGTGACGAAAAATTGGACCTTCCTTGAGACGGCGGCGCGGACAACATTTACATGAAATTATCTTTAAAAATTAAATGGCAAAGACTAATTTATCGATTTCAATAAAAAAAATTTCATATATAATGCAAATTTGATTTTTAAAAAAACTACGATTAAAAAATCACCCTATATATTAAAGCTTCACATTTTTATGTGTTCACCCTAAGGAATGAGCGCTTACAGCGAAAATGTAACACGCAGAAGGAAGCATTTAAATATTATTCAAGTATAATTTTCTAAGTCAATTGAGCTATGTCCGTCTGTCCGAGTAGCTGGCCGATAGACCTGATAACTGTTGTAAATGTTTATGACAATTCTTGAAACTTGGCACTGCCCAATATTTTGCCAGATCGAAGCCGTGGTTTGTAAATATGCTATATCGACCTCTTCTATTACTTTCAACAAAAAATTCACGGGTTTTTGGAAATTCAATTTTAGAAATTAGCTCCTAATTCGTAAACTGTATTTATAGACTTTATTTATCAATTTACCCAATGCATTGCATTCACAATAGACGACAGAATTCGAAAAAATCGTCTGATAGAGCACGCCGACCCACATAAATCTTTTATTTAGCTGAACTAAATTCAGTAAAATTATGGACATGTTGAGCATCTGACAGAGTAGAGTCTCCCTTTCTGGTATCTCACATAAATATAAATTTGCAGATTTTTCAAAATATAATATTTCCTCTGTAGTTTCAAATTATTAGGCTGCAGTAGCCTAGATTTGTGTTCATTGTATTTCGCCCGGCCTCTATTCCGCATACAAACGGCCAGCTTCATCCATATATTCTTAGGTTCATGTCTTTTCAACAGTTGTACTGCATTCAATAAATTTCGGCGCACATTGTACATTTGGGTAAGTTGTGAAGGTGAAGACGGAACGCATTGCCACACCCCTCCTGGTGGCTCTAATACAAATTGATCGTTTTATCGAAAACCCAAATTCGTAGACTGCAGCACCTTAAATTTCTGTCCATTGTATTGCAATACAGTGCTAGATAAACTTTGATATAAATATAAACTTTTAGCAAGCATCAAGTATTTAGTTGGATTAGTTGAACTTGGACTGTATTGGCTCACCACATAGGGCATCACAAATGAAAATTGGCCGATTTAGCAAAAATCAGGGGTTCCTATATGAATTCTAAGCGGAGAATTGCAGAAATGTTCTAATTTTGCTTCTTTAATTGTGCTTATTATAAATTGAGAGCATTTTTTCTTTTTCATAATTTTACTCCGACGCGAAAGGATGTTGGATAAAGTTAAAAAATCTATAAACTGAGTTAACTCCATCTAACTATCATTATATATATAAAATTAATGCATAAAACCAATGAAAATTTATTTTTTTATTTTTGCCATTTTGTTGCCATCACCAGTTAGTGGAACTGTAGGAAACGGCCTCTTATTGGACATTACACATTTTTCCGGTGAAAACTAGTATATTTCAGAAATATACTTGAGAAATTGTGGGGATGTGTTGTTGTTTCCAACATTTATACAATAACAACATACGTTATTTGTAAATTATAAATAAATACCAAAATTTCTCAAAAAGTCTTGAAGAATTTTTCCTACTAAACCGATTTTTCCTACTTTCGAATTAATTTCGGTTTAGATTTTTACGACTCTCAGGAATATATCTGAGAAGCTTAGGTGAAGTTAAGAAAATATCCGGCTTATTCTTGATTATTCCTTCCTTCTGTTAATTGATATAAGCGTTCGCCACATTTCAACGTTTCGTGTAATTCATTTCGAAGTGGCGATTTTTGAAAAATTACATAATACGAGTATACCTAAATATTTATAACAGTTTTTTATTATTATAGTCATTAAAATGCTTGTTGTCGTCATTTCAAAATAACAGACATTTTAAAGATTATAACAAATTTTCAAAATAGCGATTTCAGGTGAATATTTCTAATTGTTACGAAATAAATAACAAAATGATGAGTGACAAAAATCCAATGGTGGTGGATAAAAAAAGTAAAATTTAATAGAAGTCTATACAGGCTTATATGCATTCACTACATGGGTTTGCGGGACGAATTTTTCGGATTCACTTAAGCAATATCTGCTGAGATTTCTGCTTTGAAAAAGCAATAAAAAGTTATTTATCTTCAATGGATTTATCTGTAAACAACTGCAGTGATTAAGGTAATGGTGGGAAATCCAATATCTAATTAAAAGAGTTCAGAATTGATATCAAAAGATCAACTTTTATAGTTATTTGTTCAAAAACTGAAGTAAAGTTTCTTCCGTATTTGTACTGTGGCCAAACATGTTTAGAAATTATCGCATGTATGGAATGGACTTCTTGGACTCATCGGCTACTAACGAAACCAAAACTATTTAATCGTTCGTTCCAAACAACGATTGTTTGCATTAACATTATATTAATACAATGACTAATGTCTAGTTGACAACTGCAATTATGTGTCAGTTTGTTCGAATGATGCCTTCCAAGTTCCAGCAGATTCAAATGTTATATTCATTTGTACTATGACAAAACTATAACAACACAGATTCTACCAAAAACTGTTCAAAGAGTGTCATCGCCTGTTTGCCCCAATATGTTTCAATATGGATGCCAAGCAAATTTCAGCTCATTTTGTATTGAAGGAACGGAATGGTAAAAGTGGCTACGCCGACTTTCAGTTTCACGACACGCCAAAATCGCTTATTCGATTAGGAGATATGCGAGTAATAAATTAGTAGGTAACAAACACCCCCTTCTATGATGAAAATTATGGAAATATGATGGAATTTCATTTTACCACGACAACAAAATGTTCAACAAAATACATCCTTACTTCATAACTTTTTTTCATTAAAATTTGCCTCGTTTGTGTTTTGTTGTACAAATACTTCAGGATATTTTTATACGTATACTTGGAAATAGAACGAAAAATGCTTTAGATAGTTCCAAAACAATAAGACGGCATTGCTAAGCGGAATAAGAAGTCACATCTGCCTCGTTGATATTCGATACGGCAGTAATCGTCGACAATATGACATGACAGTACGTGACAACATTTAGAAAAAAGTAGTAGATTTTATGTTTTTTTCAGAGCAAAAGAAAAAACTTGACACACAGTTCTTGCTATGCACATACTCCTCGTATATGAGCACTCTTTAACGTTTCACATACATGTTTGTGGTTAAAAATAAGAGGATTGTATAGAAATCAGAGTTGGAATTAACTACCCGCTAATGAAACCAATAAAGTTTTTCATAAGTGTAACCTCTAAGCAGCAGAAAATAATATAGAGCAGTGCTTTCGAACACAGTCCTCAAAATGAAGAACGGAAAACTGAATTCTGAGCAAACATTACAAAGACCCTTAACATCCATTAAAAACTTTATTTCGAAAGGTAATTTATTGTAGACATACATGGGTGATTTGATTGCCATTGAAATTTCATTATAATTGTTGCAAATAATAAAAATGGGGAAAACATTTTATTACTATTCAACAATGGAAAATTTTCAATCAATTGTAATGAAATCGAAAAATTTTTTAAAAGACTGAACTAGACTTGACCCAAAATACAATTTGTATCAAATATTATTTTTGAATTAGCGAAATCCATTTCTTTGATGAACGAGGGAAGGCCGTTACAATGTGGATCTAATGAGCTTGAGTTCAAATCAAGTTCTTCAGCTCAATGACATAGTAATGATATTGATAAGTTTTAAATAAACAACTGTTGCGATTTCGCTGCAATTGCTAATTGTAATGATACTATCTATATGTATAATGGGTTCAAAACCATCACCTTTGATTAGGGTGGTAATAGTAGCTGAAAACAAATTTATCAAAATACGCTTTAAGTAATTGCAATAAAATCATCGGAAACATTATGGGGACATTAAAATCGAATCGAATCGAAGCTTTTTATTCTAATTGTATGTTTATATGAATGCACTAAAAAATGTAAAATCCTGTAGGAACCGTTTAAGGCATCAAATATTTTTATAAAATGTAGTTTATGGCTTTTAAAGTCGATAATTCCATTTATCTGATTGTCCATTAACTGTCATAAATCTTTATAAAACTTGGCACATTCAAATATTTTCTGGGATCGTAACTATATCGACCCACCCCTCCTGGTATCTCGTATGCAAATTGACCGATTTTCCGATAGTCAATTTAACGTACATTATGTCATTAAGAAAATTTACTCTGAGAATGAAAATGTACGTTATTGTCAAGCTTATTATGGCATCATCCTTACAAATAGACCGATTTTTCGAAATTCAGTATTTTCCCTGTAGCTCCCAACCTAATGTGTTGCCTAATGTATCATTTCATAATGCTTGTAAAATCTGAAAATATCGATCAATTAATTACGCTCCTTCTGATATCCCAAATACAAATGACCGAGGTTACCTAGACGAGTATATTTCAGTAAAATTTGGTACCCGTTAATACCTTATTATAGACTGTCTTGGTAGACCAAGTAGACAGAATTAAAAGTGGGCCGAATTGACCCACCCCTTCTGACACCACTGGGCGAATGTGATTCTACTACAAAACTCCGAACGATCCTAGAAACATCCGAATTATTAGTTTCCTAACATTAGTAAAGTATTTGAAATACTCGTATGCATCAACAACTTTATCAATATGGCAATATGGATTAAGCACATAAACTGTGTCCCAACATTTTTATGAAAATGAGGCATGTCAAGCGCAAACAGTCAATGGTGTTCGGTATCGTGAAATGATAACCCATTTTTTCGTGCCTAGAATTGAAGAAATGAATATGGAGGGTATGTGGTTTCAACAAGACGGCGCCACATGTCATACAGCCAGAGAAACAATTTAATTGCTGCATCAATCATTTAAATCTTGTGTTCTTGTTGGGACACCCTTTATAATGATGGTTTGAATTTAACAATTTATATGTTAACGCCTATCAACATATCAAATGGAATTAGACATGGAAAATCCGTTCGATAATTCAAAGTTTGATACTCAAATTTTAAATATTTAATATTAATGTGATACAGAATAGTTTCCAACAGAGAATGGGCAACGCCCCTAAGCTTTTTAATATTTATTTGATGAATTTACCTAAACTAATCGATAATCTAACTTAATTCGCTAATGATATAGTAATATATCACGCAGACGGAACCATAAGCATCATTAATGAAAAGCTGTTGGCATATTTCAATACCGAAAAATACACAGCTGACTGGACGTTAAAAATTAATATCAATAAAAGATATTAAATAAAAATGGAGACTTTTTGGAATTAGATCAAGCTTGACTAATAGGAATGTAGTTAAGAAGGAAATAGTTAAATACATAGATGTTCATACACACCAATTGTTGCATGACAATGCTGATATCAATCACATAATCACAAAAGCAACTAAGGTGTACTTCATATATCGTCCTTATTTCAGTCGATATATGCATACAGTAAAGTTAAAATAATCATGTATCCATGTCTGATTCGTCCTGTCATCACATATGGTTGTTCTATTTGGTTTAATATAACGTGTTATTCATCTAGTGATTTCAAAAACGCCGGTCTGGCAAGGCTGTCAGCTGTTAATTATTTGTCATCTGAAGTGTTGTTTATTTAGTGAAACGTTTGCCATTTACAAATATGGGTTGCTCATTACGGTCGTCATAATCGACCTACTGTACAAGCAATTGGCAAGATTATAAAGAAATTTTAAGAAACCGCAAGCGTTACAGAAGTGCTCAGGCCTGTGCATTATCGCAATGTGTGCACTGCCGAAAATATCGTTTCTGTTAGTGAAAATGTGGCGGATAATCTAAATTTCAATTCAGGGCACCATAGCCGTAGGATAACCGACTTTTTTTAGCCAGCAATTGAATATTATGAAATGGACGATACGTGGTTTCAACAAGACGGTGCCACGAGCCAAACAACACGATCGAGTTTGGCTTTATTGCAAAAGAATTTTCCAAAAAGCGTAATTTTACGTTTTGGCGACGTCAGACTTTTATTGTGGGGCTACGTTAAAAACCGTGTTGGAGCATTTGACCAAACATTGGAGCGTTTGAAAACTAACATTCGTCGAGTTATCGCCGAGATACCTTCCGAAATGTGCGGAAAAGTGGCCGAAAACTACCTCAAAATGATCCACTGCTACAACCAATCCAGAGGCAGTCATTTAAATGGCATTTATATTTCGTACATAATGGCCAGATCAGAGTATTATAATGAAATTAAAATTCGAAATCATTATTTTATTTGAATTTACCCTAAATATCCATCTTATATGTAGAAAATAAGAATATTTGAAAGACCTCTATCAAGATAGGTCTCCAGACACTAATTGTAGAAAATAATTTCCCAATAAAGTTCTATACAAAAAATCAGATGTTGTTAGGTTAGATAATTTAATAATACACTGTGTGAAGTGAATAATTTTATTATGGCTCCCTATTTTACTTGTGATAAAGGATATGTGCACCCTGAAGCATTCGTATTTCTAAGGAAACAAAAATATCTTCAAAATAAGAATGAAATACCAGCTTTCTTTCACGCCTACAGGTGGACCACCGATAAATGAATACAATTTGACTTGTATAACAGCACGAACATACGTTTTGATACATTACTAGCATCAAAATGTAGGAAATGTTGGTGGTTATCATAAAATGCCTAGACAGTATTTTATTTTCCATTTACATTAAGACCATTTTTTACAAAATATATTAAAAAAACAAGTCATATTTTTTCATTGCAATCAATCTATTATAAAATGTAAATAATGCTTGCAATAAACATTTATAATATTAGCTTAATATTAAAATTAAAATGGACAGTATTGCCACTCCTATTCCTATACAAATTACCTAATTTATCAAAATTTAATTTCTTCTTGTAAACACTAATTCGTAGATTCTAGTTCCTTAATTTTTTTATTGGTTGTATTAAATCATACCATTTGATTAAATGCAAATAGAATCGCACCCTTTCTGGTACCTTACATAATATTTATTTAATTTAACCCATATTTTCCTAGCTTCATTTCTTTCATTCTGTTATACTAAATGTTATGCACTTTTACAAGCATCGGACATTTACTGTACTCAGTTCTGTACAGAAAAATAGTGTATACAAGTATTTCCATTTCCTTTGAAGTACATCGCATGCAAATTAGCCGATTAGGCAAAAGTCAATGATAAGAATCAAAAATCAACAACACATTTCCAAGTCTATTTTTAAATTATTTAAAAGTGAATTAATTCATAGCATTTTGTGATGAGAACCTAAAGATTTGCCACGCCTCTTGTAGTATCCACCTCATACATTTGCACCACCGCAAAAGGAAGTCAGGTGAAGACTTCATTTTCTATACTGGTTTAGTTATCGCGAAAGACAGCGCACTTTTACTAAAACGGGCAACCTTCAAAATATCGTCCCAAAAATTTCACACTAAACCGGTAAATATCTTTGCTTAAGATGAGATTAAAGGCAACGTCTTTGCAATTTGCATTGAAAAATTTCCAAAATCTGGAAGAGAAAACAATATGGCAACGCCAAAATCGTAGTAGCTAATATGATAATTTGGTATTATTAAAATCGAATCAGTAGTAATGACAATATTGTGAATTGAAAAATTACTTGACAATTTACCATCAAGTCCTCCTCCATCTCTCTCTCTCACTCTCTCTCACTCTCTCTCTTACTCACTCTCATTCTTCCTCTCTCCGTCTCACTATCTCTACACACTTGATTCAGCCACAATTACAGATAAAGTAATGGTGAATTGTCGATCAATTAATTATCCCTTCATTATGACCAGCAAATATTAGGAACCAAATATTATGACCAAACTTTAGGAAAATAACACAAATTTGAAAACATTAAATCGGTTGTTGTTTGAACTAATATCCTTCCCCAGAATTTAACCCAAAAACACATCGTTGTGAAAATAAAAATAAGCATATCGTAATAAAAATAAACTTAAAATATAGACAAAATATATCTACGAAAAAAACAACTTTGTTGAGCTTTATAATTTATTATTCGTTTTCCAAATAGGACGGTTCGATCTCGAAATGCAATAAAACAAGATCGGTGTGAGGTATTAAAGAAATTCGTTTTTTCATTGTAAAGACACATGTAAGCCATTATGTATGGAATAAAACACCGTTCAAATACCCTACAGAACTTCGCAAAGTTCCAATTTTCATTTCCTCTATTGAATAGATCCGACTGAATTTGAGTGATGGCGTGGATTATGTGGACCTTAGGAGCATCACTCCTTGAGGCTTGTTTTCATAGACTTGCGACTTCAGAAAACTCCACATGACAAAATCTAGCGGAATTAAACCGCATCGTCTTGGTGGCCAATTCACGTCAGCACCGCGAGTGATAACCATGCTTTCAAAATCTTGCAGAACATCCATTGTGGCGTTTCCCGCATGACAGTTGGTGCCGTCCTGCTGGAACCACATGTCGTCCATTGCCATACCATTTAATTTTGACCAAAAGATATTAGTTATCATTGATTTGTAGTTCTCTACGTTAAAGGTGATAGCCTCACCAATGTTATTTTCAAAGAAGTGCGGATCAATGATGCCCTAAAGAGTAGCTATTTGTGGAAGCATTACCACCTAATGAACCCTATGTGGTTTGGCAGCGTCCCATATACGCCAATTTTGTTTGTTAACATAGCCATTCATCCAAAAATGCGTTTGCCGTAAGAACGCAACGTGCGCAACCTTTGCAATGATAAACTCTCATTGTAATAGTAAAGTTTTATCATTTGCAGGCGTTGCTCAATCGTGTTATTTAACATGATAATTTGGCGTCGGCAATTGAGTAATAAACATTAAATTTAAGCGTTTATTAAGGGTTAGAAAACACTTTTACGGGAATTTGCTATAACTTTTGAAATGCATCGACTTTTTAATTTGCCCTTAGGCGGCAATATATGTCTTAAAGTGAATAATAATAACAAAAACGCGTTTTTATTTATGTCGATATTAAGAGGTATTACGTAACTTTTCAAAAATCACTGTTTTGAAAAATTGCTACAACTAGAGAACCACATCGAACTTTGGATTGGGTATTAGAGATAAATATGCGTCAAAATAAATACAATAGCAACAGTAAATGAATTCAACTTTGTCCTACCTCTACTTAAGTCGTTTTTTCTTGTGACCCAAGATATAGTCATGCCAACATACTAAGAATGTTTAGCGATGTTAAAGCTTAATATGTAAGCTTGAAAATCGACTCATTACTGTGTTCAAACCATAAGTTGAACAAAGCGCAAATAGTATAGGTCTAAGCTGGAGGCTTCAACTGTCGAATCAATGATCGCTTACTGACAAATCGATCGAAGTCAAGACGATCTTATCTATCACAAAATCAACAAAAAATGTCGACTTTTTTATAAAATGAAAGTTATGTGGTAATACACTGCTTCTTTGTTTACAGCTTTATATAGGTATATATTAAGACAAAAATTGCAGAAAATATAAATTTTACACCTGGGGCATCAACGATTATAATACTCCCTTCGTGTTTGGTATCGTGAGAATGTTCGTTCTATAATGGAGTTCTTGTTGCGGGAGGTTAACTCGTAACTCCTTGCATGATGCATTTTTGACACGTAATCGGAACATAATATCTCAAATACTGTTTTTTCGTTCTCCCCAAAAACAAAGGAATAACAAATCGTCGTCTTCTGGTACACGAGGACACACACGCACACACATCAGAGGAAACGACCGACCTAAACACGGACTACAACAAAGAGTGGCAGAAAGTACGGATAAATGTGGAGAGAAAAAAAATGTATAAAAATGGCATGACACGGTTATATAAATAAACAACCTTGTGGAATATGAGTTTATGGCATTAATAAAACAAACCTCCGCCTACTATTGTCTCCCTACTCCCCACGTTTCCTTCTCCTAGCAGCAGCCCCAGTTCCAGAAGCACCAACCAAATAAACGAGTGGAAATAAAAAATTTAGAAATTTTTATGAATAAATTATATATGGAATTTATACATACTCGTGTACATAAGATTTATATAAATATGCTCTGCAGTTCGACGCACAAATGTACGACAAAAGTATGGACGAATATAATTGGTTGAACAAGTCCATGAGTCCATAAGCCAATAGAGGCTTAAAAGGTAAAATAAAGTTTGTAATAATTACTCGAAAGCCACACATTTTTCCAGGCACCGATGAATTTGTTCTAAATGTAGTGTGCACACGCGTCCATCGTTTCGTTTCGCAATGCTTCTTAATACCAGATTTGGTTTTCTAATACATCAGCGGGGAGAGTATGGGTATTCATACCAAAGATGGCATCACTTAACTCCTATTACAAAGGTCATTCGCAAAATATTTACATATCACAAGGAAAATGGGCGTGGAAATTAAAGAGCGTATTTGAAATGCATATGGACTAATTGTTAAAAAATTGTCAACCTATCCAGAACAACAGCGAGCATTCCCTCCAATACCTTGGATTTTGTAATAGTTTATTTGATGAATACCTTTCCCGATTTCTTGATTAAGCTTTTTTTCATCAATTAAAAAACATGAAATAAGTCACTCACTGAATTGTATCGGAATAAATAACTTGTAAGTGATCTGGTCAACATTTAGTTTATATTTACATGACTTTACTACTTTTTCCAATTCTAAGGATACTGTGTTTAAAAATAATGTAGCAAAGAGTTGGAGCCAAATCAGACTATGTCAGATTCTGACATATCGAAGCAGCAGAACAAATTTATTTAAATTCCACAATTTGCATTGAAAATGGCTACATAAAATTAGAGCAAAATGTTCTAAAACTAGGACATGGATGCCTGCTAATTTGAGCCTTCTGCTAATGCTGGAAATTACAACAAAATCGAAATTCGGAAAAAATAACGAATGCGTTATTTACGGAAATTCGGAAAAATAACGTGGGAGTTATTTACGAAATTTTCTTGTCGTATATCAAGTATTACTATCGGCCACACACGTGGTTTCCGAGATCTACCGGCGAGAATCTCAGAGAAAATTTCCTAGCTGTGAGGTGCAGAAGTGTAGAATTCCGGGAAATTTTACGACACAAAAAATTATTTCAGGTTAATATAATTTAATATAATTTTTTACATGCTTTGCTACTTTACTTTTTAGATTCTACACATTTCCAAATAAATTATAAATTTGAATTAATTTATTTCAGTTCATATGCAAAAAACCATATATTATTTCACGAATTCGTCATTAATTCCTGACGTTGAAAAATAGCGATGCGGATTTTCAAAATGTGCATTATGCAAGAGTTGGCGCTCGAAATGTTACTAACCAAAAATGCTGTAACTTTGTCAATTTTGTTGTCTATTTATTGAACATTTTAAATTTTAAGAAATCACATTATTGTTCGAAGCCACCTTTAGCACAGATAATAGCATCGAGTCTGTCCGGAAAGGCTCCACACACTGCAAGAAAAGGATAGCGCTTCTCATACAAAAATACAATTTATATTTAAAACTAAATTATTAAAAATATTATGTTATACAATTTTATTATACCTATACATATGAAAAATCGCAGAGCGAATTATCTAAGAACTGAAATTGACTGCGCTGTTAGGGTGATCAGTTTTTGATTTTCTACATAGAGATTTCTAAAAGGATATCAAAATGAATGAATAACATTTACTAAGAAATGAGATAAGAATCATGTTTCTAGGACAGAGCATTCAGACTTTAAGAACAAAAGATTATTTCTCTTTCTAAAAATTTATATATTTTCCCATTTTTAACCTAAATGAGACATTAACTTTATTAGGTTGAGCTAAAATTTTGGCAGTCAGATTTTCTAATTAATTGGAATCACTAGTAGGTAGCACGATAAATAACTTTTTGTGACCCCAGCACGCTGCATATTATATCAATATGCAGCAATATTGGTGATATTCAGCGCTTCTTTAACCCAAAAAACATTTTAAATTATTTGTTTAATTGAACTATTGTTTAATTGAATCGAATATTATTAACTAAACTACAACTAAGCATGAAAACAACTAATACAGGAATTTATTAAATGATTTACAGGTAATGCCACCCAATGTCTTTTTGCGAATGACCATAAGTGTGAAGGGTGCCAGAAATATCTTGCCAAGCCGCTAGATTCTTATCGTCCTCTGAATCCTCCTCCTAAAAGTTAAGCAGACACCCCTCTTCATGCTAAATCGGATGTGGCAATGCGGTCAAATTTTATTTACAGAAATCGCAATCACCTCACCACGGTGGGGATTAAAATATTCTCTGGCAGTTAAACTGTCATTAAATCCCTGGATTATGCCTTCCTGAATCCAACATCAGCCCTGAAAAGCCGCAGATCTCTTAACGAGATGGCTCAGCATTTCAACATTCACTTTATGTGGGTGCCGGGCCACAGGGACATTCCAGGGAACTGCAGAGCAGACGAATTGGTCTGTGGGAGTCTGTGGGTATGCCTCTAGCCACTTGTAAGCTCCTACTGAGAGATAGAGCATACTTAGGAGAAAATGGTAGATGGGCGTCTGTCCGCGGCTGTAATCAATCCAGACAGATGTGACCTCGCCTGGATCTGAAGCGTTCACACAAACTGCTGTCGCTATCAAGACCCGACGTCTCATTACTTGTATCCGTCATGAAGGGACACTGTCTGATTGGAGGATATGCCATGATACTAAAGGTTACGAATAGTGATTTCTGCAGGAGCTGTAGGGATGAACAGAAGGAGTCCCCGAAAAACCTTTTTTGCAATTGCTCCGCCTGTGCGCTAGGGCGGGTAGCGCACAGGCGGAGATTAACACAAGACTCTTATTTCTTTAGAGAAATAGGAGATCTGGACGATATAGATATTGTTCGACTTAAACAATTGTAGAGACGCTCAGGATGGTTCAACGAGAGAAATTAGGGACATCCATATCTCTAATTTCCGTGGTACAATGGACTATATAGTTTAAGTGAGTCTGTCTTTTCAGACCTCCACACTGACCTAACCTAACCTATGCTAAATTATTTCGAATTTAATGCAATTAAATGAAAGGCATCGTGAAAAGTATATAGAATAAATTAGGTAAATTGTATGGGAGTGGGAAGAGAGGGAACTACAATCTCGAAACAGAAGATTTTGGGTTAAAATGTGAACTATGTTTTACCCTATTCTCTTTTTTTATCATGCAAACCAACCAAGCCTGCATTCATTTTTACCATAGAGGAAAATACTATAAAGATTCCAACTCTGTCATTTTAAATACTCTCCCTGGATTGGAGCAAACTAAATGTGTCATGTCCAATGTTTGATGCAACGATTTAAATACGACTGAAAGTGTACTATGTTATTATTCTAGAGGCTATTGTTATTGGATTTGTTTGTATTTTATCTTAAAATCAACTGTCATAATTTACTCTAATCACTTACGCACATTTAAGACCCCTTTTCACTATTGCATAAGCTACAGAAATCTTTCTGAAATTATATGTGTTTTGCAAACATGCAGGGGAATAATATAGAGACTCCTACCAACTCACAGCTCCAACAAAATAAAATCTTCGACTAGTAAACTCAGGCAAATTGTTAGTAAAGTTTGACGACAATTTGCTTTAAGTCTAACCTATTTATATTTTATTATCAACGAATAATAAATGACAACGGTCTTTAGTATATACAAATCGTTGGATAAAACATTGCTGACATATTGTCGAACCTATAAATAATATCTGAGGCGATCGAATTGAAATTTCTATATTATTGTTTTCTATAATTAACCAATCGAGATTCAGTAGTTAGTACACGTGACTATGGTTCGCATGATCCCAGGTCCAATTCCGCATATATTCACCTATAATTATGTGAGAAGTTCTCCCATGCCTCTTTCATGAGATGAATTGCTTTTTTATATATAATTGAAAACCTCACGGTATGAATGAACAATGTTGTCATGTAGAAAAGAATGCTATAGAGGAACGAAATCGCTCACCCCGGATAATATCCGTAGGCTCGAACAAATTACATTTCTCCAATGTTTCATGAAACGACTTATATATACTGCACGTGAAAGCACGCAGTGATGTTATTCTACAGGCCATTACTATTGGTTTCACATAGCTAACAAATGGTAAGTACCATGGATTTGAACCAAAATTAAATCAAACTCTATCAAACAAAAAAAAAAATCAACTTGAATCTACTAATCGAACATTTTGTCTTTTAGAAACCAGAGAAAGTTAGGGTTCTTTATAGCCTTTTCCTCTGTAGTTTTGTTTAGTGGAAATGAATTACGTTGGATTTCAATACGCTACAACCATATGATTGTGCATATTTCCCGTAAATGTATCAGTCGAATCTTTATTTTTTTTTCAGGGCTACATTAATTGCGGCTTCATTTTTCCACTACCGCTACTGTTGTTCATCGTAAAGCTCTATACTAATACCGTTCAGGAGAAAACTCCTTTTTACTGTATTACTGAACTGGTACAAGCTTTGAATTATTTTTGTCATCGCGAAAGTATTTTCATAACTAGAGCAATGTTTTCCAGGTAGAAAATAATTAATACAATATGCACGTTCCGCTGCTTGTATTCATCGTGAACAAATGAATTTCATTGAAGATACCAGGAAAATTTATTTACACCTATTTTTTATTTTCTGCAGTGTGAGGAATCAGTTGTGGTGCAAAACTCGTTTGTAATAATAGCTCCGGGTCAATAATTTTAAAATAAAATATATTACAAGAAAAATCTAGGCGTTCTCTCTTACATGAATTATTTCAATTTTACTATTATTTTTTTTTTTCATCACAACATTTAAAACCTTCCTATGTCTATAATAAAAAAAACATTTTTTACGCAAAATTCGCAGTAAAAACCATTTTTAATTGAATGAATGTATTATTTTCTGGTTTCCATATTTTCTAACTGGAAAACATAACGCGTAATATAAAGAAACGTTGTGAAATATTTTTGAATGTTGCACCGGATCAGTAAATAATAAAAAAAAACAAATTTTTCAAATGAACGAGACGTATCAAAAACATCACAAAATTCCGCATGATATCACATTTATTATTTGTCTCATACTCTGATGTAGCTATATGGCCGTTGTCGGGCACTAAGAAATTGTGTTCTTATTAGCTCACTTATAAGTGACTCACACTCATCGACTGCGACTCACTAATTCACAAGTCGACCACCGCTCATTGCTCGCACTCATAACCATTGAATGGTTTAAAATACCTGATTCATCATTGACTTATGTGGCACAATTTATTTATTTATTTATTATTTTTTTTTTGGAGCGGCCATTCAAATTATAAGTTTTATCTAAAAACTTAAACTGTAAGGTTCATGTTATAAGTTTTGTTGTTTGCTTTGAAAATACAACTTTTTTCTGGAGCTTTGTTTGTCTATCACAAAATAAAGACTATTTTTAAGTTTTATTTTTCAATCAAAAAGTAATGATAATCTTTGAGTTTCATTTTTATAAGGCTGATTCGTAATTTTTTGCTTTTATATTGCAAAATGAGAATGATTGTTGATGTCTCCTAAGCCGGGGTTTATGTAGCTTCGAATAACTGAATAGAAAATAGTGAAAATAGTTATCAGCACAATTAAGCTTCAAATCTTACAGGGACAGGGATAAAATTTGCATTGGTGCTGCTGGTCAGCAATTGGTTTGTAACTGTTCAGTAATTAGATCGCCTGGATTCTTTCATGAAAAAAGAAGATAATGTGCTACACCCACAAAAGTGCGGATCAGATTTCTACCTCAATCAAAAATTCTGTGAAAATACCGCAATGAGCAGCTTCTTCACCAGTATAATTTTCGGATTTTAGTGGGTCCTTTAAAAAAAAATGACCTGAAATTTAGAGAGCTGATTAAAATTTGTTTAAATGTTATTTAACTAAAACCTGAAAAATACCATTTGAATGATTTTCAGAAAGAAAAGCAAAATTCCCTTGCAAAACTTGGATGAGATGTGGGAGAGCTTCTCATATTCAGTGAGTGTAGAAGCATTCTCAGTTTGAGAAGCAATTACCAGACTTGTCGAATACTCGAAGCGTTCGTTAGATACATTGAGGTGACCACAGCACAAATAATGATTGGTACCTGTGTGGGGATTGAACCTGCGAAGATGCGAACGATAGTCGCATGTATTAATCATTGCATCACGGTCATAATCGTTCATAATTCCTAATCCCATAATCGGATATAATACCTGATAAAGTTCACTGAAATTAGTTCGACGAAATAATGTTAAGGTTTTTCAAACTTATTTCGGGCATTATCGGGCGGAGTTATTAAACCCTACTCAAATAATAACGACCAGCATTTCGAAAATGTGATTATAATTGTTAGCTGTAATAATTCCGACTACAAAACGAAATATCCGATCTTATTTTTCTATTTTAGTAAAGTTAGCAGCTTCTAGAACTGAAAAAGTCACGTCAAAAATATTGTTACATTATATTATATACCAAATGAAAAACCTGTACTATAATTAAAAGATATTAAATCTTGTTGTACAGGTAATGCCAAATAGATAAATAAATAAATAAAATAAATAAATCTGCTATTAATCAATTTTTTCCCCGTTTGTGACAAATCATTGCTTTCTTACTCTTTGAATGCCTCAGATGTTTCCTATGTTGGTTCAGTTACGTAAGAAGCTGTCTGGTTCAGCTACGCAAGAAGCATATTAGCACACCAAACTTAAAAGTGTCATTATAATCAGATGAAGAGCAGAACCGAGTACCTTGCATACAGGGTGGCGCACCAATTGCACTACAGTAAGAAATTCAAATAACTTTTTTTAATAATGTATTTCATATACATTTTTTTCATTGTATAGAAAATGCAATTTTATTCTATATATGTATATGAAAGACCCTTTTCCTTATTCACGCATCAGATCAGAAAATTATTCACTGCGGGATCGCTCCAATTATTGTTTTAAAGGGCTGCTTCAATTCAGTTAAATTCTTTGGTTTCAACTTCTACACCTCTCTTACTTGATATAACCCCATAAAAGTCTGTTGCAGTCAGGTCAGGTGACCTTGATGACCAACAGAAAGTGGAGTTTCTGAATATTAATTTGTTTGGCGATTTTCGTTGGAGCTTCGCATTACCGGTCCGGCTATGTGTGCAGTTGCTCCATCTTGCTGAAACCAAATGTCGTTGAGACGGATGCGTCTTCGGTGCAGTTCTGTGTAAAAAAAAAACTCCTTCACATCCCTAAATAATGGTCCCCACTGACATTTAACAGTAGTAGAATTCGTGCGCCACTACAAAAACATATCGCATGTGTACCCATGTGTAACTTATAAGTAGGCTTGTACACTCTCCACCTGACTGCAATAAAACTTAGGACGAGTTCTGCGATTAATTTATATTTTATAGGTTCATATTTCATCATTTACCGACATGACCTATTTATAATGCGGTCCTTAACAGGTCATACTAGGCTATATGTGCAGGACATAATCAAAACCCACAAACATAGCTTCTGAAAGTCATAAAACCCAACTTGAGTTGCCGAATATGGTTCTATCATGGAACGGGGCAATGTTTCCAAATCTTAATAGAATATCAAAACATTAATGTTGGCTTTTTAATTTAAATCAGGTTATGATTGTAACCAATATAGCGATTACAAAAGGACATGGACGTTAAATCAGACACACAAAAGATAGCTAAATAGACGAATATGATTCAGAGTCTGCCTGCACAAATTTGGTCCATCGATTTGATTCATTTCTGGGTGTTACAATCAACCGCTATACTCTCATCATGTATAAGGTGTGAATAATCTAACTCTAAAATATTGCCATAATCTGTCTCGCACACATATTCATAAATTTTAACCTAAAAAAAAATCACATTACTCATAAAACAAATAACTATTATATTTCGAGAAAAACAAAAAATAAAATTTAAAAATAATCATTATTTTTTTTTTTTTTTTTTATTGAAAAATAAAACTTACGAAATATCTCTGATACTTTCCATGAGAAATCTTTTTAGTCATTTCCCAAACAAAAGACTACATATACACAGAAAAAGTGTTGTAGCTGAAGAAATTTCCAATATTTGATTTCTAATATTCAAGCTTATTATTGGAAGAATTGTAAACAAACTTTGTTGTTGTTTTGAAATTCTCATAATGAAAACACACATCACATAATCTCCAATGCAGTTAAATATGTTAAGATAAATTAAAATATAATTTAAACTTATTGTGTATCCAAATTGTTTGCTTATTTTTATTTCGGAATAGCGGTGCAAACCTGAACGACCGCGAGTAACCAATTTAAAATAAGTTAAATAATTTAAGCAAAAATCAATTTCAAGAGGAAGTGTCTTGGAAGACGCTTCTCATATGGAAAGGAGCCATGAAAGCAGTTTTCCACATGAAAAAGATCCTTAATAGACTACTTGCATATGAAAAAGTGTCTTGAAAGAATAATCTTCGGGCCCCAGTGTAAATTTGTATATGGAAAGCGCCTTTAATGAAATTTTTTTTCATTAATTAGTACTCTCAATAACATTTTTCTTTATCAAAATTATCTTCCACGATATTTTCCTTCATGAAAAGTGCCTTCCAGTACACCTTTTTTCATGATAGTACATCCCTTGTCATCTTTCTTTCCGAGAGGCATTCCCCCCTTGACGTCTATTCCATAAATCGCGTCTTTCATAATACATTTCCATACGACAATAAAGGAATTGTAATTTTCTATATGAAAAATGCCTTCTGTGACTATTATCTATATGAAGTGTTTTCCAAGACTACTTTCTAAATAAAAAATGTATTCTACAACACTTTTCTCTAGTAAATGATTTCCATCAAATTTTTCTATACAAAAAGTCACTTCCATGACAATTTTCTTATATAATACGATAAGTTTGTTTCATGATGTCGTCCTTTATGAACAGTGGCTTCTTATGGAAGGGTCTTCCGTAACAATTTTCGATATGAATTGTATTAATGTTGTTTTCTTACATGAAAAGCGTCTCTCTTGCAAGGCAAATTCCAAAAAGAAAAATCTATCAAAGGGCAAGGTTTCCTTGAAGACGTATATAAAAAGTTGTTTTAAGGACAAATTGCTAACAATTTTCTTGTAAACATGTTCATACGGAAGGGAACCTTGAAACTATACATATAAGAAACACACTTTTGCCACCTCTTGTCCTTTAACAGATATGGCTCGCAGCATCTGTTTCGAAAATATTTATAAAAATACGATTTGCAAAGAAATGCTCGTTCGCGAAAGTGTCTTAGGAAGTAAATTCGCTTAGAAGATACTTTTTGGATAAACGTTTATTTATGGTTGTGATTTTTTTTTCTAGAATATCGTCTAACCGAACACCTGAAAAAAGTTTTGATATAAAAAAGAGGATACTTATTTTATTATTTTTTTTTTTTTAGGTAAAAACCATATAAACCGGGCAAAGTATGCACCGGTTTTCGGGTTATTCAAAAAAAAATAATGTATAAAAAATACGGTTTTCGAGTATTCGACAAAAAAAAAAACATACCAATTAGACTGCGTTTTCTCTACGCAATCGAAAGGAAAACAAGTATATAACAAGTCTATACTACATTTTTAACATTTTGGCCGTATTTTGCCAGCGTATGTAAAATGTAGACTCGTGAAAGCACAGTAAACAAATCCATTTAGAAACTATCCCAGGCAGGAACAATCTGGCAAATTATAATTTCAATTATATGGCTAATATACGAACCTATACGTAAACACTCACATTGATACTGGTACAAAAGCTGTATATACATATATTCGTACTATCAATAAATTCGTCATTGATTTGTTCTACAAGTTTAGATTGATTTCAACAAAAAACCTACTTACATAGAGGCAAACAAGTGCAAGATATTGAAAATATTACAATACATAAGCTAATCCAAAATTAATATTTGAATGTGATTCTTAGAATCAGTCAATGTTAAGTGTGACTTTATGGCGTTTTGGACTAACTTTTAATATGTAAACCATTCTCATAAATATTGGTATTTAATGCCTTGGTAGTCAGCTCTAGTCCATAAAATAATGTTTAAAGAAGCTATATGATAATAATATGTGTAATCAATAAATTTCGTCTTCTTGTTAGGTTGGCTCGTTTTGCGACCGTCCTCGTATTTTGGAAGCGGTCTAAGTGGAAATGCAGCAAGTGGAAGGAAATATAAAATCAAAGACTACCTTGTCTCTTGGATTAATATACAGCGGATGATTTTCTGTATGGATGAAAATGCTAAATTTGAAAAATTGAATACTAATCAAAAAGAAAAAATAACAGAACCTTTTCAAAATATACACTATATGTATACACCAGCGTAAGACCTATAACATATGATAAGTTTAATGACATAATCACGCTATTGCCGTATATACCTCCAATTGAATAATATGGGTTAAGAAACTGAAAATTAATTTTAGATTTCTCAAAAAAAAAATAAATTGTGTACATTTTTTATTTTTTAAAATACAACACGTTTTTTGTTCTGAAAAGATAGTTACGAAACTTTTTTTTCTTTAATACGGCAATTAAGCCATTAGATTAATTTATCAATATAAATTCGCACATCGAACTTGCAAAGCAACTACAAACACGGAGATTTTTTCGAAATAGTTCAACTTCCTGGCATCAAATTTTCATAAAAATATTTCCCTGTTTAGTGCAAAAATTATATGATAAACCTTTAAATATCTCAAAACGAATAAAAAGGTACCCCTCATTATTTGACTAAATGATTTTATGACTTGAAATCGATTGAGCGACACCCGTTAATCTGGCTGACTGGTAGGGACGATAACTGCAGCAAGTATTTATGAATATTTTTAAAATTTGGCGCAACCTAATATTTTTCCAGATCATAGGTGGTGTTGTAGTGTCTGGAAATGTAGTAGTCACGTTCCTTTTGGTGTCTTCCATACAAATTGACCGATTTTCCGAAATATAATTTTTTTCTGTAACTCCTAATTCTTAGGCTGCAAATTGTAAATTTTCATTCATTGTATTGTTTTATATTATTTGGCAAAGTTTGAACAAAATCGACCAAGTAATCATAGCCTTCATGGTACTTCTCATACAAATGACTGATTCAATCCATGTATTCTAAGCGTTATAACTTTCAAGCAGTTGCATCGAATTCAGCCAAATTGTTCACACATAATGCGTTTGATAAACTTTGTTCTGAGGAAGAAAAGAGCTTCAGTGTCATGCCCATTCGGGTATTTTCCATACAAATTGACCTATATAGCGAAATATAAATTCCCCCTGTAAGCTCTACAGCATAAAGTTCTGTAACCAAAATCCCCTAAATTCCCCCCGTAAGTTCTAATGCGTAAAGTTCAGTAACCAAAACCTTTGTCAGCGGCATTTAATGTAACGTTTGATAAAATGTGAAAAATAGACCGGATAACCCAGTCGGTTCTGATACTTGCCATTCGAACTATCTAATTTAACCCATATAGTCCTGAATTCATATTTTTCATTCATTTGTACTAGATGCAGTATTATCCATTTATTTCTAAACTTTTGTTGATAGAAACTAATAATTTATCACACTCCTCACACTTTTGTACACTTTTGTCAGTTTATGTGGCTACAGTCTCTATACTGGACTGCACCACGTTTCGGACCTTATAGTCCGAACATGTCTCTGTCCTGGCGAATGATTTTGCTAACGAAAATTTCGCCTCCAGAGAAGTTTGTGAAAATCGACCGCTTCAGTTGTTTGCTGATAGCGAGAGAAGCACAATGGAATTTGCTTCAAAACCTAACCTAAACCGAATCATTCATACTGTGTTAAATAATGAATTCAATGTTATGCAAAAATAATGAAATTCTTTTTGCTATACCTTATACATGAAATTTTATTTTCATTTTTTTTCCATGTAAACATTATTGATGCAAATAGATTTTGCTGCAAGTAGATTTGAACATTTTAAATCACTTATATGTTAGCAAAGCAAACTAGCACGTACCGATATCAGTAAAATATTGCCGGTTTTAGTTCTCAATTCTACTATACAGCCCAATTACATCCTTGCAATTTCCATTGAAATTTGTTACTAAAAGTTGCCAAATATTTCGTAATTAAGTTTTTCCGGAATGTCAGGTATTCTCGGAAAATTTAAATTTAAAATCTATTTTCCAAGAATACTCAGGATTCCGGCAAATTTTTAATATTTTTTTCTATTTCTCGGAAAATGAGAAAGTCCAAATAATTATATTCTCTAGCGCCAAGCAATAGTTGTCGTTCGTTTTAGAACCTTGGCTTTGTTAAATTTATGTGATCTTTATTCAAGATATTTTATTCAGGTAGAGAAGGGAGTATTCTTTGCATCAATGCTGTATAAGAAATAATTAATATGAACATAACAATGTAAATGTAAATGATATTATAATAAGACTAAAGTGGATGGATGACTTCGACGATTCCATTTTCAGATACCGATAAATTGAATAATGATGTACAGCAACCCCGTTGCCGAGCAATTTTGTTGTACTCGTATTTCTTATAGAAATGAAATTAATATTCTTTCATTGATGCCGTCCGCTGTCACGCACTGAGACATGACCAATGGCGCCATATAATTAATAGCAATTAAGGGGGCCTACACAAAAGTGTCATGAGCAATAGTTTGCATTTATCATTTCGTTCCTGAAGGAAATTAAATCCATCGACGTAGTTGCACTGATTGTAGGTATGTGTAAAGACATGCCAAGCATACATACGTAATGCGATATATTTACACACGTACGAGTACCTACGTCATATTTTGAGCAATTTGAAAACAACCAAAGGTCGACAGTCGATTCATTGATTTGTAAAAAATATTATATCAGAAGGAAGGACAATACGAATTTAGATTCAAATCTGTAATTTCGCGAAGTCAATTTCAACATCAGCGTTAAAAGGTATTTAAGGATACACAACTGAAACTTTGACTTTAAATTAGGAGGCGATTCGTGCCTTAAAAACAATTTGCCCCAGGGCTTAACCTTGAAAGCGATCATTTTGAAGACAAATGATTTTATTTTTGTGAATTTTGATTTAGTTATATAGAATTTACCCTTCTATTTATGGTTGCCTGTCATGTGAAATTATACCTCGCATGTAATAAAGTTGCCCATTTTTTCTATGTCTGTTTAAAGAGCTTTTGATTCCGTCAATTTCTTTTCCAACTTTAAAGAATCAAAGTTTTAAAAGTCATTTAGGTTTTCAGAACAAAGCAAAATAGCAATTATTATGATTTTTTTTTGTTTTCATTTTACAAAACAAAAACAAAAAGCTAAGATTTTATCATTCTACTGCATTAAACAAGTTTTTATTTTTTTTTTTTCACAAAATCTTTATAAGCCCGTCCAAATCTATTTTATCGCCTTACTACTGTTCCCCTCCGACCAATACGTTTCCTAATCCTCGAATAGTCACCTTCAGATCGTTCTATGATTCACGTTGAATCTTTTCAACTGATTCAAAATGGTATTCCCGGAGCGTTGAAACGAAATTATTAGAATTTTTGGAGAAAAATTCACAAAGAACCAATGTGCAAGATAAGAATATTGGTAATATTTTATATTAGATCTCATTGGTAGACATTAATGGTCGACTGATTATGGTAGGGGGCGCACTTCGTCTCCGCCTTCTCTGAACTACTTACGCCTTTTCGACAAAGTTTAGTCACCAAAGACCTTTTGCAACATTATAATTGTTTCCGCAGAAAAAATTCAATTTCTTAAATAAAATTTGTTTTTTAATCAATAAAATCGTGCATTGTAAATATCGTCGAAATCACTTTTTACATCGCACAAATCCAAGCACAGCTCAAACGGTGCCGACATTTATGATGATATGTAATTTGGCACCGATTTTTATAACAATGCTACATAGAAAGAAACAATTTTGAAATTTTAAATTGAAAATTAATTTTAATTAAAAATAATAGTATAGGCAAAAGTTTCCCAAATTGTGGAAATATATGAACATGAAGAAAAAAAATCTTAATTTCTTTACTTTGGTTATTTAACGACCATATACAAGTACAATAAAATTTTGCGTTTATTCGATGTGTTTCAAGTTTGAAAATTTGTAAGTTTATTTTTTTAAATTTAAAATCATTATTAACACATCATTAACACAGTTTTTGGTGTGCAGAAGAAAATAAAATGATAATAAAAAATATTTTTTATGATAAAAACTGGAAATAAAAATCATAACTGGTTTTCTTTAATCAAATATATAAATCAAGTTAATATTTAGTTTAAAAATCGAGAACACAAATTTTAAATTTTAATATATTTTTCAAAGAAATATGGATCTCTTGGTTGGTTTCAGTATCTTCTGTACTTTTTTACACATGTTTTTCGTTATCTTTCCGTAAATGATAACTTCTGGTTTAATATATTATAATTTGTGTTTGTTTGTTGAAATTTTTTGAATTTATTTCTTTGTCCAGAAAAAAATAATCGATGACCGATTTTTAAAAATTAAAAATAAAAATCAATCTTTATCCAAATATAGAAATCAAATTTGATTTTTATTCTTTAAAACAAAAATAATTTATAACGATTTAACATTTGTTTGATAACTTTTATTACAATATCAAATTCATAAATAATTTTTATCACTAAATTTTATGGTAACAATCAAAAATTATTGATATTAAGATCATAAAATGTTCATAAATCCTAACAAAAGAAAACATTTAAAACATTTTTTTCGATAAAAACCATTCTAATTTGAACCAATAATTTGTTTTAGAATAAATAAGTTGTAGAAAGTTTGTCTTCATTATTGGTATCGGACACGGTGTCATACCTTTTAAAAACCTAGAGTTGTATTTGGGTCTGGACATTTGCAAAATGCTGGAGAGTCATGGATTTTACAAATGATGAAGTAGATGAGTGGAGTTCTGAACCCAATCGAATTCTGATTAAGGCTGATGTTTTCACTTTGTGGCTAGCCTATTTGTACAGGCATGTATCAAAATATGTATGGACATGTATGAATTGGTTTTGTTCTTGGCCTAAAGCGCAAACTGTGCTATTCTTCGATAAAATCTTTGCAAAATTGCAAAGATTTTACAAAATACAAGAACAAACAGATGGACATGGCTCAATGGATTTGAAAGTTATTCTGATCCATCGGCATATATTTTGTTAGGTCGACATTTTTTAGGCTTTATAAACATCAGCTTTAATCTGATCTATATCGGCAGAACAAAGAATATATCAAAGAACCCAACCAGAAATGGTGACACCGATCATTCCTTGGCTTAGCTTTAAAACATTAATTGGTTATTAAACGTTTCAGCATTTAGCCCATTCATAAAGACAATTTTAGCTGTTGCACAAATAATTGACTTTTGTCTCTTTTTACATTTTCCAACACTATTCAAAGATATATGAAACCATTTGTGATGCGTAAGAAATTAAACAGGAACCGAAATACCGTACAATAAAATTTGTTTGTTCAATTGTTTATTGGCAGATTTTGATCAATATATACTGGAACATTTTAATACTGGAACATTTAACAACAATTTTAAATTATAATAAGTTGAATTTTTGATCAAAACAGTCAGCTTAATCTTGATTTCCGAACGATTTTGGGACGATTTTCTCGGTCTTGCTTCACATTTGGCACGATTTTCATTCGATTAGTCCATTGTTTTCAGCCCATAAGTTTAGATCCATGTCTCAAATCCTCAAAAATGCCCTTAATAACGGGCGGGTAGCCAGAAATTATTTCTTAATAGCTTTTCGAGCATTCAAAGCCCTTTTCGGGGAAAAATGTGCTGTTAACATCAAACGAGATTTGACGCGTTTAAAGGCCAAAATATTTTTAAAATGGAGTTGACTCATCCTTTTGAAATGTTAGCATCATCGAGATCTTACTCTTGATAATAATTGTTAACTGAGCACCAAAGTTTGTTGGACGATAATTTCATCGGTAGAGGCCTATGGTTGTCCAGGGTGCTACTCGTTTATAACTAACGAATTCCGATATTCATTGAACAATTTATGCCAGTTGAAAACATTGCTTTTAGGCAATGCCTTTTTATTAAATTACTTTAGCAACATTCTAGACAGTTCCGAAGCAGAAATTCTATTAAGAAAATAAAATGTAACGCAACTTCTTTGCTTAACAGAGTCAAACTTTGTAAAAAATCACCGAAATCCTTCGCCGATTATCCTTCGTCGGTAATTGGCGCTAATGTTTATCCCTTCCAAAATTGTAGAAACAAGCAACGAAGCATGGTTTTATAAGTAAAAATATCTGATTTCCCTTCATGCCAAGAATGAGATATGGGAGGGGTTCTGACACTCAGTGAGCTTACACACATTCCATTTTTAAACTCACTTAACGGAAGATACAATTTAACCAGACTTGGCGATTAGTCGGCTGTCAAAGTGTCTCTCATATAATAGAATGTTGCTCCAAATTTTCAAACGATTGTAAATATGCCTTGCAACAATTTGGTTAGAAAAAAAAAATAGAAAAATGACAGGCTTATAAAGTGTTTAACATGGGAATCTTTGATTTATGAATATAATTGTAAGTCATTCCCTTATTAAACCTCTAATAAATCAGTTGTAAACTATCATGAATAAAACCCTAAAAATAAAAATTAATTATTCAATAGAGCTAGAAAACGCATTATGCATTAATGCTGAAAATGATTCTGCTAGTGTTAGTGCTGGGGTGTCTGTTAATGCTGGAGATTGGAGAAATGTTACGAGACACAGAGAGCGCAGAAAATACCGTAGAGTTATTGTTGGCGCTGATGTTAACTCAGAACTTGATGTTGTGGTGAACAAAAAATAGGTGCATTTATCTTCATTTAAGCCTACCGTAACTGAAGATAACATTATCGATTATGTTAGCAAACATTTAGATATTGATAAATTCCATATATCATGCTATAAATTAGTTAAAGAAAATGTCTCTGTTAATGATTTAAAATTTGTGAATTTTAAGCTTGGAATTTCATCGGTGTTTTTTCCAGAAATGTTTAAACCGCACTTTGGACAGCTAATATTAAAGTTCGACCGTTTGTGGGGTTTCCCAAGAGCCAAGCCAACCTAGAAACCTCATAAAAGATAATGGATATTTAAAGCTATATTATCAAAATGTATCGGATATGAGAACGAAATCTGGCTTATTTAGGCCTTATACTTCTCAATATGAATTTGATGTTTTCGTCATTATTGAAACTTGGTTAAACATAGATTTCTTTGATGAGGAGTTTTTTGATACAAAATTGTATAATGTTTATCGTAAGAATAGAGATGCTTTGTCCACTGGCTGCATAGGAGGTGGAGGAGTATTAATTGCTGTAAAAAAATCTATCATTTCAAGCATAGTTAAATTAAGTGATAATAATTTGCTGTTTGATCAGCTTTGTGTATCAATTAAATCTAGAACTGGACTTCTTTATGTCTGTGCTTCATGTTAGGTGGAATAACAGCTGAAATGAGTTATATTTGGGTCATATTCGAAATATTTTGAATTTAGTAGATTACTTGCACATTGAAGATAGACGCTGTTTTTTGGGTGATCTCAATGGCATTGTATGGTCTCAATTTCGAGATAGTGGCAATTTTATTCCATGTAATGTTAATAGAACCTATGAAATGCATTTTATTGATACATTACTTAGCTTAGATTCACATCAAGTGAGTTCTGTGTTTAATCAGCTTAATATAATGCTTGATTTAGTTTTTATTAGTTCCGACTTAAAGTCTACGGTTGAGGAATGCATTTTTTCAGTATGTCCGAGAAATGTACACCATTCCGCTTTGCAGATTACAATCGAATTTTATGTTTATTTAAATATTGGCTCCAATTACGGTCGTCAATATGATTATAATTCGGCTAATTTTGATGTAATTAATTCATCAATATCCAATGTAGATTGGACTAATGTTTTAGAAAATAATATTGTTGAAATTTGCTATGAAGAATTTTTAAAGAAAATCTCCGCTATATTAAAAAGAAATGTTTTGCTTTCTAGACTAAAGATCCATAGACTTCCATGGTATACTAGAGGTTTAAAAAAGCTAAAGAATTTAAGAAATAAACACTACATGAGATTTAAAGCGAGTAATAGTTCAAACGGTAAAGCTTTATGTATATGAACATTTCATGCGTGAATTTAATTTTCTAGA
This sequence comes from Philornis downsi, assembly GCA_019455685.1. Classification (NCBI taxonomy): domain Eukaryota; kingdom Metazoa; phylum Arthropoda; class Insecta; order Diptera; family Muscidae; genus Philornis; species Philornis downsi. The sequence goes on from JAHXMU010026709.1 coordinate 850,562, forward strand.
TAAATTTTTGCACAACCAGTATATTATGAGTTATGGAGATTCTATAAAGTCAAATCCAAAGTGCTTTTGGACTTTTATTAAACCAAGAAGTAATAATTCCACAATTCCAATTTCAATGGCTTATAAGAATTCTGTCTCCAATTCTTTAGATGAGTCAGTTAATATGTTTAAGGAATTTTTCCAGTCGAATTTTTCGAATAATTGCTTTTCTTTTGATGAAACAATGTTTGATGATATTGTTGCTGATGCAGATGGTTTATCCTCCTTTTTATTGAAACAATGTTGCTCATCGTTGCTACTGCCACTTAGAATAATTTTATCCAAATCTATTAGATCGGGCTATTTTATCCAAAGAAAATACCACGGTCTTTCCGGTTTATAAATCCGGTCATAAAAATGAGGTTATTAACTATAGACCTATATCAAAGCTTTCAAATATTGCTAAACTTCTTGAGTATATTGTTTATGAGAAACTTTTCGTTTCGTTTAAACGGTATATTATCCCCGCTCAACATGGCTTTATTACTGGTAGGTCAACTACTACTAATTTAGCTGTTTTTACTCGGAAATGTATTGATAATTTTGAAAATGGTTATCAAACTGATACGGTCTATGCTGATTTTTCTAAAGCTTTTGATAAAGTTTCACATGAGTTATTGATTTTTAAGTTAAAAAAAATTGGCGTCAGAGGTACAATTCTTAATTGGTTTCGGTCTTATTTAATGGATAGGCAATGTTCAGTATGTATAGATGGAATTTACTCAGCCTCTTATGTTCAACTTCTGGTGTCCCTCAAGGAAGTATTTTGGATCCACTACTTTTTAATATTTTCGTTAATGACATTTCGTTCTGTTTCCTTCATAGTACATATCTTTTATATGCGGATGATCTTAAGATATTTAGAGCTATTGCATCAATTTATGATATTAATCTGTTGCAGGAAGATGTAAATAGACTTGTGACTTGGTCAATAATTAATGGTTTACCTCTTAATTTTTCTAAGTGTAAGCAAATGACTTTTCACAGATGCCGAAATATTCTTATTTCGACTTATCACATGCTGAATCATGAATTAGAAAATATGTATGAAATTAAAGATTTAGGTATTGTATTTGATTCAAAATTAACATTCGTACCTCATGTGAATTACATTGTTCCCAAAGCATATTCTTCATTGTATTTTATTCGTAGGAATTCTACACAATTTACTGATCCGTACATTAAAAAGATTTTATATACCTATACATCGTTTGTACGATCAAAATTAGAATATGCTTCATTAATTTGGAGTCCAACAACTACAATTTATATTAATCGCATTGAAATAATTAAAAAAATATTTATGAAGTTTGCTTTAAATTGTTTTCGGTTCTCAACTTCAATCCCATCTTGTTCCAGCAGATGTCTTCTTTTATCTTTAAAATTATTAAGCTCAAGAAGAGATATTTGTTCAATAATGTTTCTTCATGGCATAATTTTTGGATTTGTTGATTGTCCGGATTTATTATCTTTAATTCCATTTAATGTTCCTCCACACTTATTGTGTTATTACTATCCATTCCATATTGATATTCACTCTACTAACTATGCTTGCAATGAACCTCTTCGTAGATCTATGAGACTTTATAACTCGATATGTAATTCAATTGATTAATCTCGAGATAAGTTCAAAAACATTTTATTCAGTTTAAGTATTTAAATCGTATTTATCAATGTACTATTGCTAGTCTGTAAGGAAACTTAAATATCCATAGACTAAATAAATGAAATGAAATGAATATTTTCTAAAGTATGGGTGCTTAATAACATAATATGAATATATCCTCAGTTTTCAAATAATACTAAATATTCCAAATTTGTTTGTAACGAAATCCATTTCTTATAAAACTTTGATAAGTGCCACTTATTCCCGTTCTAGAAATGTTATTCAGAAAATAATTAGGAAAATTTCTCATGGAAAAGATTACAACGCCATTTATAAAAAGTGGTGATGCGTAACATCGTTTTCATGTGCCAACGGACTGAAATATGTGAGTCCGTTTGTTACACTTACACGGACTCCATGACAAGTGCCGCATGAATAATCCCCAAATGAAATTTTATATTTCACTTCAACGAATTCCCACAAACACACACATTCAGTGAGCTTGCGCGCATTGACTTTTACGACTTAGTCAACGGGATCTACAGTTTAACAACGATTCCGAACGTCACAGTTTGAGAAGCATTTAGTAGACTAGTCGATTAATCGATTGCTCAGATGTTCGTCAGACATATCGAGGTGACCGCATCTAGCACCACCACCACCATCGTACCACGGTGGAAGTTAACATTTTCAAGAGAAATAGGCTGTAAATATAAATGACTTGTATGGTTTAGTTTTTTTGCAATAAACTAAATAGTTTTGCAGAAAAACGAGAATAAAACTACACATATTTTCCAGAAAACCCCAAGTGCATTCTCTAATATAACCACATCGTAGTGAAAATATCGACTCAAATGACGAAATGGATGAATTGATGCAAATGGGTTCATTTTGCAATAAAATCTTAAAATTAAAATCCTATGAATTCGTAAAGTAATTGTATATCCAAATTGATTGAGATAGACAAGTGTAGTGATTACTTCCAGAAGTGCTTCATAACTCACCATTACCAACCTTCAGCAATGAAAGGCAATTTTTTGCCCTCTGACTATATGAATTTTAAACCAGCTTTTGTTTTGTTTTTAGAACTTTTTGAACTTTTTTATAGGCATGCCACGGTGACTGAAAAAGATTTCCAAATATTTGTTAGAAAATTGTTCAAAGTGCAAAGAAATTCAAATAACCTTTTTTTTAATCAATAAGTAAAGTATATTTTGTTTTTACTGTACAGTAAAATCATTTTTATTTTATATAACTAATTGGTTTGGTAGGTAATAGACCGTAAATGACCTCCATGCCTATTATTACAATCTGAAGGGTTGATGTCGGAATCGCCTTAATTATTGTTTTAATGGACAGCTTCAATTCAGACAAATTTCTTGATTTTGTTTTGTGCGCCTATTTCTTGACATGACCCCATAAAAGAAGCCTGGTGCAGTCAGATCAGGTGACATTGGGGACCAGCAGAAAATGGAGTTTCTGGTTATTAATTTCTTTGAGAATTTTCGTTGGGGCTCCGCCATAACTGGTCTGGCTATGGATGCAGTTGCTCCATGGGCCCTTTAGGGCACCACACATATAAGTGGTCAATTTAGCAAAAACTTATGGCTGCTCTACAATTTTTAAGCGAAAAACTCCTGAAAATTATTATTTATCTACTTTTATTGCCCGTTAATTCATTCAGAATATTTTTTATATGAACAGAGCAATTTACAACGCCCCTAAGTCAATTCACTTGACTGAAATTTCTTTACTGTTTTAAGTGTCTACGATAAAAATCTTTCAAGGTTATTTTCCAATATGTGATGTGTCTACGATAGAGTCTATGAAAATGCCGATGATGGCTTTTTTCTACAAAGAAACCAGGTGATCGTTTTGCAGGTAGTCAGTGGTTATTCCAAGCCGATTGCAACTGGTACATTTGATAACATTAAGCTGCAAACTACTGACATAAGGCAGCACTTACCGAGAAAGACTTCCACAGGTACGTTGGCAGATTGTTCAAATTGTTGTGTCAGTGCTTTCTTAACATTTATCGTGTATTTATGATCAGTTTCAACTTCTGGCAAATTTTCTAAATAAGCTCTTTATTACCACTTAATTTAAAAAAATCCGGAAACAGTGCTCTGCCGCACTATATTTGTACTATCGACAAAATCAGATTGTCATAAAATTAACACATGTGAGAAAGGGCGAAGCGGAAGTCTTACTACAAATATTAGTGTCAATGTAATTTGGCATGAAAACGCCTCGATTATTTTTGTTACAAAATGATATCGCCCATCATATTCATAGCTGTATTTTCCTCGATTTCCTTCTTTTCAAATTGAGGTAAGTGACTCTAGGTCGATTGATATGCATATTTTAATGGAATGGTAGATATTAGTACTGCATACAAAGGTAAAACTATAATTAACCGCCGTCAGAGGGCAATTATTAGCCCTAGATTTAGTGTAGTAGTCAGGTCAGGGTTTCAACTAAAAGCGAATTAAGCTTACGTAAAAACTATCAAAATTTAATAGACTTACAGGAATTTGACATGCTCACAATTATTTATTATATTCATAAAATTTGCTTTCTCAACCCATCGTTTTCATCGTCTTCATCCAGATATTTTTGGCAAATGCAAAGAAATTAAATAAACGAAACATATAAAATAAAATAAAACAAAAATAACCTAAAACAAACCACTAGACCGTCCTCGCTTTGGCCTAGTAATGCGTGACTGCTGGTGTTATTCGTTTATTTTTTTGGCAAAATGTTAAAATCGGAGGCACCTTTTTGGTTCGAAAGTTCAAACCCCTTATTAGTTTTACTTCCTTTTTTTTTGTTGGTTGTTTCCAATTCCAAACATTAAGCACACACATCAAACATTGAATATCGAACGGAATATGATATGGTACGACAACACTGCCCCGCTTTATAACATTCGTACACCCAAACACGTGTATGTGGAAGCCTAGGAATTGCCTATATTGGAACGATTATAATGATTATACAGTTTGTAATTTTGCTTAGTTGTGATTTCGTTTTGATTGTTGTTTTTTATTCCAAAGTTCTGTTCGTTATTGCAATAGCAGCAAAAGTATGGCACGCATGCCGTAGACGACGCCGACTACCCCAACTCCCACGGAGAAAAAACGCAAAGAAACGAAACGTTCACATTTGGAATGCCAGAAACGAGTACAGCGCCAAAATCTCAAAAAAAAAACAAATGTTTCATATCCAATACGAAATGTGGTGAAGACTGAAACTGTAGAAAAATTCTTGCATATCTTATGGGGAGGAAGCAATGTGAACACTGTGAATTTTCAAGTTACTCCTCTCTTTTATGTATAGGTACACGCAACACTTACACATGTATATGAACTCAAAAGGTTTGCTTACGCTCTGTTTCTCTTTCAAATAATTTTAGTATCTTTGTGTCCTTGTGTGTGTCACAAAACACATGAACTTGTTAGAGTTGCCATGTCAGCGTCGATGCTCGGTGTCTGGGAAGTTGCACACCAAGAAAAATAGTTACGAAATTCACATCACATTTCGTCTTTGACTTTTATAAGTTATCTGTATGTGTGGTGGAACAGTGCAATCCATTTTCATTCGCAGAACTAAGTTGACTGAATGCCTGATACTTCCTAAATTATTCTGAATTTAGCGACATTGAATGAATAATGCCAATCCAGAAATATATGGGCTAAATTAGTTAATTTATATGGTAGCTACCAGATTGGCCGGTATGATCCAGTCAATTTTTTTAAATTTTGCTCTAAGCATTATAATGTAATAAACTGATCAAAATTGAAGAAACCGTAGTTTACAAAACAGGTGTTAGAGGGAGAAATTAAATTTCCCAAAATCATTCAATTCGTATGGAAGGTGTCAGAAGGAATACGGCAACGCCATCCATTTTCGCTCTCAGAACTTCGTTTACTAAACAAATGATTTATGCCAAATTTGACTGAATTCAGAACTACTGCTTGAAATAGATAAGGCTAAGAATATATCCATTAAGCTCGTCATTTGTATGGGAAATCCCACAATGGGTGTGGTTACTTGGTCGCCTTTTCTCGAGTTTTACAGATAATTACCAATAACTGCAATGGACAAAAGTCCAGCTTATGGCCACCTACTGATTAGAAATTACAATGCAAAAAATCTAATTTCGGAAAATCGACCAATTTATATGGGAGGTACCAGAAGGGGTGTTACAATGCATTATGTTTTCATTCCGAGACTCGACTTCGGCAAAGCCTAATATGTACCAAATTTCATAAATATTAGTGTAAATGAATGAAAGAAGCGTGTAATACTTCTCAAGTTTTACCAGGCGTCATGAAATACTACAAAAAGCAAAAAATTTAACACGCATAGTTCACGAATGTGGAGTTATAGGGGAAAAATGAATTTCAGAAAATCGATCAATTTGTATGGGCGGCACCAGAAGGGCTAGTCAGTGTAGCCCATTTGTAATCCTCGACTACTATCTGGCAATATTCGGCTGTCTCTAGTTTCGACGTTTCACAAAGACTTAGCCCAGCCAAGTAGCCAGACAGACAGAGGGTCACCGCGCAATTGACTTAAGAAATCATGAAAAACATTCGAAGTATTAAATATTTGCCGTTTCAAATGATATATATAATTTCTGTCGATTGGCAAAACGTTACAAATGTAATTCTTCAAGATTGAAAATTGATATCATTTAGAAGTACAAAAAAAAACACTTTTAAAAATACGATTTTTCTTGAATAACATATTTGCTGGTCTCCTTGTGCTACAATGATGTATTAAAAATACGCTAGTACTTTAGCTTTAAGATTTGCTTATACGTGCGCGATATTACTTTTAAGTAATTTTTTACCGATTTTTTACAATATTTGAATCAAATGTTAAATATTTTGCATGCCTTATTCATACTCGTATGCTAAATATCAGGGTGCTTTTAGGAAACAGTAGAGGCTTTTGCACACATTTAATATTTTGTTTGCAATAAATTTAGGCTCTGTGAACATTAATTTAACGGTAGATCGACCTTATCAAAAACAAGCCTATATGAGTAATGCAGTGTATTCAAAATGTTCAAATTTTTGGCTCCGAATTTATCTAAAATGCTACGAAAGTCTACAGTAAATGGGTATTTAAAAGCTGTATTCAACAGGTCAAACCACGTTCGACACGATGAATTGAAATTTTTTCGATTCTTTTACACTGTATAAACTTATGCATACCATCAAGCAGTGAAAAGGAACGGTTTACTCAGCACAGCAAATAAAAATTTCAAATAAGTAATGTACGTTTTTTTCTCGTATGTGATGATGAAATGCTAACCTAACCTAACCTGAATTCAAAATTCGATTCAGTCTCAAAACATTAGTCAAAGAGGTTATATAAAATTGACTTTCTTACTAATACTGATATTTGATTGCTCAGTGTATCATATTTTCATTTATTTTTACTCAATAGGAGGGTAGGAGTAACAGGGTAACAGGTAGGAGCAAAACCTGATTATTTAATTAGGGCTTCTGTAACAGTTAGGTTAGGTTAATATCAAAATTCGATTATAGTTCGTAAGGAGGCTTTGAAATATTAATTTTTTATAAAAAAAATTGCATTATTTGCAGTTTCTGTTTGAATAACTTATACTTTTTTACATCGTAAAAATATCTCCAAGCTATATTACGGCAAAAAAAAAGGGTTACGACCTATCTCCGAGCGCAAAGGCTCGAAAACTGTGGTGCTGCATCTAAGACTCCTTTACAAGCTATTTTTCCAATGGTGTTTTTGCAGTCACATTGTTTTCCTTAAAGCTGAATGCTAAAGTTGTAATTTTTAGTAGAATTATTATAGACTTTCTTCATACTGAAATAAATTCCAATAACATACTTTTCAATAAAAACAAAAAAAATCTAAAACAGTTATGAAGAAAGTGAGAGAAAAGCTAAATTCATTTTTTCCTCCTTCTCACTTTCTAAAAGTAAGATTACCAATTCAAGACACCGGCTTTCAGGCGATAGCAGATATAAAACAGAAATCGCGATGGGAGCTAAAATCTTTTTCAAAAAATTCATTTGAAAAATATTATTTTATTATTCGTTGGCCCATCATTATATCTTACTAATTATTGCACTACGAGTAGAATATCTATTATGGTTTTAACGGTGGCTCATCTCGCTCGATAACTGAAACTAAAAATTAAATATTCTGGGAATTGCCGTAAAACGTATTATTCTTCTGCTAAAAAGTCAAAAATGAATATACGGATTTTCAAATACGTATTTCCGTGTAATGCTATATGTTATGTTTGCAATGTCTATTGCAATGCAAATTGAACTAAATTTTTAACAAAATATGTATTCTTCAACAAAAAAAAAACATTGTTTAAAAAAATGTATTCAACAAAAAATGTATGCCCAAAAAAAAACTTTGAATTAAAATTGTTCTAGTTATGAAGGTTGCTTCGTAATTTTTTATTATTTACATCATAAAAGTGGAACTAATTCAATTTTGTACCACTTTTATTTAAAGTTCTGTAAGGATGGATTCAGATAAGTCATAAATTACACAATGCAACGCTAATTTTTTACTGTTGGCAATTCCTTTACCAAATGATTGCACAAGGTGGATGTCGTCAATTCACAAAAAAAAATCAGACTTTGGTAAGCTGAATTTTTTTCTACAAACCGGAAAATATTGGGCAATCTTGCTTTATGTTGTCCGAAACAAATTTACGAAATCTGCTAAAAAATACTGCAGTTATTTACTTCCAGCGATTATATGTTTTCAGTGCAATTTAGGAAGGATATTTTTGTAGAATTTTTAAGTCGAATATTTCAAATTTTAGAGGAATCTTTATCCACAATATAAAAAAACATAATAAAATGAAAAATTCTTCCGTGAAAAAATAGAGATTGATGGAGACAAAAATATGAATTAGATAATCGTTCTGAAAAGTTTAATTTTTGACATAAACTTTAGCTATCATTTTTTTCCATTTTCCAAGCGTCCTTTTTGCCATTTTATGAAACACGTTGAAGAAATCTTCATTAAAGTGGGCAACTACAGTTCAAAAATATTCTTCACTTGATTTGTGGAAGAAATTCGACAAGTGTTAGTGGTGTGGCCCACAGTTTAAGAAAGAAAGAAAATGATAAATGGAAAAGGATATCGAGGATATCCGCATTATATTTGTAGAACGTTTTATATAAAAATTGACTATGGTGATATACTTTTTTAATTTGTATTGAATGGCTTGATTGCCATTTGAAAATTGAAGATATAGGTCTTGTCTTCAACAAAGATTTCCGATTCCGATGTCAATCCATTTCTTATTATTATTATTTTTATTTGTAAATATATTTTTTCTTTTTTGTAAATATATGCGTTTCCTTGTTAACGACCAGATCTTCTCTTGTTTTGAAACTTTTGCTGTTAGTATGTCTATGCATTATACTTCTTATATTATTATAAAAATTTTGTACACTATAGCACTATTTCTTGAATCGATTTTCCTTCTTTAGGAAGAATTATTATTATTTATCTTTCGCATCTCTATCTAATATTGAAAACCAAAAAGTTTTCCAATATTGAAACAAGTATTACCTGTTGAGGGTTTTAAGCACAATTACGTACTGATATCGAGTAACGAGGAAAGTCTAATTTATGCTATCTAGGCAAACATTCCCTATTAATACAATCGGTATGGAAAAGGAATCCTCGCCTGTAAGAAAACCGATGGAAACCTGGTCACAGCTATGCTGAATGAAACGTGAGAGAGCTTCTCGTATTCAGTGAGCTTGCATGCATTCTATTTTGGGACTCACTCAACGGGATCTGCAGTTTAAAGACGATTACGAACGTCACAGTTTGAGAACAATTTACAAGACTTGTCGATTACTCGACTACTCAAAAAGTTCGTCAAATATATTGAAATTGCGATCATGCGAACGATAGTCGTATGTACTAAGCATCGTAGCTATGCAGAGTGTACTACAATTACGGAGAAAACATTTCTGTAAGCTGCTAGCACCGAATGACACCACAAGCGGCATAAATTGTCCGCTCCTATTTCATGCCCGAAATCGGAATGCTATTATATGATATCCAAAAAAGACTATGCAAATATGTGTACCAACTATCACAACATCATTCTCTTACCCACGACATGTAAAGCCCTGTCAAATGTAGGAACAACCAGGAAAAATAGATCGACTCTTACCATATTTTACATAGCGCGACAGCCTTTCGTCCGACCTATTCAACAAATGATACTGCAGCCTTCTCAACCATTGAAAATGGCTATGCAAAAATTGGCAACTATGCTTATTTAGTACGTTGCGTGAACATAAACATCTTCCATATTGAGGCGGTGGATGATTTCATCTACCTCACCTCACATGTTCGTCTAAAGTTACTGCCTTATGACATGATATGATTATATATTTTTATATATTTTTTTTTCTTTTTTTTTTTTTTTGTGAAAAATTACACTTTTTCACCATTTTCTGAATCAGTATTTAAGTTCTAGATTTCCGATAATATGTTTTACTTAGGTACGCGCACACGACTTTCCTTACAATTTCTTGCATTGCGAATTTCTCATTTAATGTCTTCTTGAAAGCGATTCTTTTTTATTAAGGAATTTCTAGATCGGTGAATGAATTTTAAATGTTTCTCCTTCGGTATTTTTACTTTTCTTCCAAATTGATTACACTGTGGAGACAAAAAAATATCTCATCAATTCTGTGCTAAATATCATGTGATAAATTTGAAATTCGATTAGATATCTCAAATCAGTTGTAAATATTGAGTGGAGAAATATTTGAAAGAAATGTAAAATATAATTTTCATCAGTGATACATTCTGCACATAATTTTACGTAACATCGAATATTGCAATCCCAATGACACAATAACTTTTTCTTTTTTGTGAAACAAAATAATTTTGCACGCTAAGCTAAACGGGGATAAGTTGTATAAAAAGTAGTAGAAAAGTATGTTATGAAGTACATTAGTTAAGACATCTTAAAATGGTGCTTGATAGATATGGGAGAGGTCAGTAGATGGTTAATAGATAATGGACAGTCTAATTGTGATCATTGTTATTAAAAAATAATAATTTAATCGACATATTGTGTAAGAGAAGAGGTCGCTTTTGATACGCCCACTTATCAGTAGCTACATAGCCGACGATACTGAACGCTGTCTACTCGTACATCGCACGTGAAAAAATTAATCCAGCAGGATAAAATTTGCCACAAAACTATTAAACTCATACCTTGTAAGAGAGGTCTTTTTGGTAAACTTCTCGATAACTTAAACAACCGTTATTAGATAAGATTGAAAAATGAGGGATGAACTGTAGTATTGTCGAACACTGTAGTGTCGAATTCAGTATAGTTTAGAATTTGTTTTAAACTTAGATCGAAAGTATGCCCTGATTTTAACATTACATTTTTTAACCTGTAAAAAAGGGTTGTGACAAGTGGTGGCAAAACCAACTGGGAATTTGAAATGCAACGCCAATGTACTTGGATAATAATTTGGTTTGGCTGAGGTCCTACACGAAAAAATTTAATTTGTTTCGAATTTACTGCAATTCTACGATGCGAATTAAGTGTTTTTGATTTGGTTTGTACAAAGGAAAAAAGTTATAGGTTTCCCTGTAAAAGCGTCGTTGTTTCGTGTAAATATTTCCTGTAAATGAAAATGCCTCGTACAATGCAAAGGACATGAAAATATTGAATATTCCAATATCTGGAGAAATATACAAAAAAGTAATTTCGCGCAATTCCGCAATTTAGAAGTGAATTGAAATATATTTTTCTAACAATGAATGAATTTGCGCTGGATTGAAAAATGTTGCTGGTGAAAACCTTAGCGAATGCTCCAATTCAACCGCTGCACCAAAATGAAATCCGATTTAAAAAAGTTATTTATAAAAAGTTAATATTGTGCAACAGTATTACCTAAACCTGTTATCTGGTTGTATGAATTTCGTATAAAATTACATAAATAGTGCGGACTAATGCAGTGGCAAAAGTTAAACATTTCAAAACAGATAGTGTGGAAGAGAGGAAGATATGGGCATAGATTACTATAATACCCGAAACGGCCACAAGTTCGTATTTGGGTAGAGAATACAATTATTTAGGAAAAATATAATATGTTTCTTTCTACAAATATCGTCCATGTGTTACCTTATCCAGTAATCCAGGTAAATCAATAGTTCGAATAAGGATTTGCAATCTATGATTCGGGTTAGACGTTTTTATCGCATCAATGTTATCAATGCATGAATACATGAATAAATCTTCGTGAATTCATGTTTTCGGAAGTCGTCTCGATTAATAAATAAAACTGCAGTCATAGACTTTTGCACAAAGGCATTATTTTGCCATAATCTCTGTTGATTCCTCTGAAAACAATCACAAACTCCTTTACGTTTTAAAACAAACGGCAACAACGTTTACGCTTTTTCTTACTATGCTTTCATTGTCATCTATAGCTTTCTCTCTGACTGTCTATCTCTCTTACACCCTCTCTCTCACTCCCTTGTTATATATTACAATAGTCTCGCTCTCTATCCATCCTTCTTTCTCTCCCTTGCCATAGCAGAGAAAGTCTGTGCGTAAATGGAGCAGATAAAAGTGTGATGGAATTGTGCTGGGAATGAAAGGGAATAAAACAAAACGTGTGTCCGTGTGCTTTAATCGTAAAATATTAACTTACTTTGTCTTGGCGAATATCCTTTGAAGTTCTTGCCTTATATAGGATGTCTTCTTGGTTTTTTTTTTTTCTATTTTATGAATTGTGTGATATCACTTCTCCTCTTGCATTAAGCGTTGGCTTTCGATGGTCGAAGAGATTCTCCAAAATACTGCTTTTCTGGACTATGACAATGAGTGTCAACGACATTTGCGAAAACGACGACGGCGACGACGACGACGGCAATGATGACGACTACGACACACCAAAATATACGAGGTACGTTACGATGTACAACCAACGACGGCCACGGCAATGACGAAGGAAGGCAGTTTTAGCTTAGAGTCTTCAATAAACGTAGTAGAGTATGCGTGCCCAAGAATAGTACATACAACATATGTCGAACGAGCATGTTGGTGTATGTGTGTACATGTAGGTGTGCGCGTGTTGCTGCCTGTATTGGTTTGTTAGTGTCAATGAGTGAGTGAGCCCCTGTGTCTGTGTGTCGTGTCAGAGAGAGTGTGTGTGTATGTGTGAGTGGAAAAATGTTGGTGTAATACTTTTTTCTATATAATTTTCTTTTTACACTTTTTGTCGATATGTTTTAGGAAAGATTGAAATTTGTTCACTTTATCGATATCTTTTTTACATTCGCACACTTTTTACACGTTTTTCCTTTTTATACATTTGCAATTATTAAGGAATTTCTTATTTTTCTTAATTTTTTGTTACAATTTATACATTTTATACTATAAATGCAATAAATTTTCTTCTTTTTCTATATGTGAATATTTTTTCTACTAACTACTTGATAATATGTTCTCCACCGTAAGATTTTTACATATTTCTTGGCTTTTTTATCTAGAAATAAAACACAATTCATTAACGACTGGAAATTCCTATGGTTGATCAGTTCATTCCACAAAGTTACACATTGCTCCAAAGAGAATTTCACGCTAATTCTTAATATTTTCTATCATATATCATCAGGGGATTTCTTGCATCTTTTCCATCAAAATTTTGAGTATACTAAACGTACAACTTTTCCCATCTCGTACAGCTAAATGGTCTTCTCCGCCTCGTTTACGTTCTGTACTTGATTCTGTGTTTTACTCCTATACACACACTTTTCCATATAGAAATGAAAATGTGAAAAAATGAAAAAAAAAACACAGCCAAGTGTGCCAATATTCCCGTTAAGGCCCCACCATAAACCTCAATTTGTAGCATGAATAGGATGAAAAAAATTGAACATTTTTGCTTCTTGTTCGGGGTCTTGTTCTTTTCTACTTCACCAACTTATTGAAATTGTGTAATTCCATCAAATTCACTTCACTTTTCTCTAAAATTTGCACTACAATTATTAATAATTTTTACAAATTTTTTGTCACATTTGCTCCTTTTTTCTTTATCTCAGTTTGTAATTAGAAAAAATTCTTCTTTTGGTTTAATGCGAAAAAACCCCGAAAAGTGGGTCATCTTCGGTCGTTCGGTTCGGTCTACTTGAATTTTTCATCTGCACTTGCTGGCACACACAGCAATCGATTTTTGCTGTATGAGCCTTACATTATTTCCCAACATGATTTAAACTTGATGTTGCTCTCTCCGAAATGTTAACAGTAACGGTACTTTTTGCCACATAAGAGAGTGAATGTAGTGCTCTTCAGTGTAAATGTTTGCGTTCGCATAGTTCCGTTGGGTATTTCATATCCGTTTCGTTTCTCCTCTCCTGCACGATGCTGAGTGTTACCCACATTGAGTAATGTTTTCTTACTACTAATTGTTTTGATTTTATGCAAAGAAGAGTATCGTATGCCAACAAGAGAAACCATTAGTAGTATGAGCGCTTATCGTTTTGTTATCATTATCCCACGAAAATATGATATCGTTTCAAATATCACTATTTGAGGGCAGAACATTTGCATCGTATTGCGTTAGGTTAAGACATCAAGACGATAACGTATGTAAAGGCTGGCGCATAAGTAACGTTAACGGCGTCTATGTATATTGAATGCATTCTTGTGCATCATCTGGTTTTAACTCGTGAACCAATTGCATCTTATGTGGAAAAAGATGTAACATACAAAAATTCTTTGCAAAGGTCGCCTAGACATCGAGAACATCGCCTGGTGGAAGTTTCGTGGTTTACAAGCAATGGTCACTTTATTTCGAACTGCACTGTCTTCCAGGAGCGCTAGGAGCATTTCGAACATGAAAAAAATTCGATATGGTCTGAATAATCGAATGCTGACTTTCAAAGTAAAATTGATTAACTTCGGTTCTTTATTCTGTGCTAAGCCTTTTCATCATAAATTTCGCAAGTATTATTTAGTTAATTCTGTAAAGAGAAGAAAAAAAAGACTTAAACAAAAAATGTATTCACTGATCAAATCTTAACGTATATAAATGGAAATACACATCCAATATTGTAAACGGTTACAAAATATGTGACAGTAGCATGGTTTTGCTATTACAGCTGCGTTATTTTCGCGTTGTATGTGCGATTCGCTATGTAAACGTATAAATTATCGATGATAAAGTATAAAAATGTCCTTTTTACAATACCCTCTTATTTTGTATTTGTTCACATGTAAAAGTTTGCTACCATTGCCAACTATATTCGTATTAAAGCCGTGTTAGCAACAAATAACTGACAGCCTAGATTTGTCATTTCATACGGCCAAAAGTGTAACACGCAGAGGGAAGTACTTAAAGTTCCAAGTACGAGTATCTTTTGGCCAGATCTATTTCACAATTCCTTGGGTCGATTGGGCGAAGTCCGTCTGTCTAGGTGGTAAACACGATAACTGTCGTAAATCTTTACCAAATTTTTAAAACTTAGCAATATTTTGTCAAATCAAAGCCGACAATTGCAAATGGGACACATCAATACCCCTATTTGGTACCTCTGAAACAAATTGACTGATTTTCAAGAATTAAATACTTTTCCCTACAACTCCCAATTCGTTGACCACAGTAACCTACATATTTGTTCATTGTATAACTTTGTAACGCTCAGTATAATTTTATAAGAGCTATTGATTAACAACGTCTTTTTCAATACATGCCACACAAATGACCGATTTAGTCCGCATACTTTGCTTTATATTTTTTATTCATTTGCCATAAATTAAGTCAAATTTGTCCCACGTCATACATTGCATAAACTTTGTTTTGAAACTGAAAATGGACCGCATTGCCCCACCTATTCAGGTACCTCCCATACTAACGACCGACCTAACACATGCATTCTTCATATTTTTCTAGCGGTTCCCCGAAATTCAGTCAAATCTGGAACACATCATGAATTTGATAAACTCAATACTGAAGATGATAATTTTTGTTTGTTGCACTTATTTCCTAAGCTTGATATAACTTGAGAAAAAGCGAGCACGTAACCACGCTCCTTCTGGTACTTCCCATACGAATATCCGTTTAGCATATATGTACGAGTATATTCTACATATACAGGGCTGCCCATATTCGACGGACCAATGTTTTAAAAAAAAAAAATCAAAGAAAAAAATAAAAATTTGGCGGTTGGCAATCT